>BPLQ01003037.1:0-453551 GCA_021605075.1 Caerostris darwini
TATGATTTTCTATATTATATTAAATAGTTCACGTCTGAACGATTTTTGCCTATTTATACAATTATCAAATCTCATCCGAATTATCTTAATTCATTTAATGCTGTCACCTATGTAGAATTTGTTTAATTTTTGTGCTTTATAACCTCCAGTTTACTACTTTAATTACTGTAAAAATGTAAAAATTATTTGAGATATTATGGAGGAAATTCCCTTTACTCATATTATACAAATGACTTTCTACATTATCATAATAATAAAGCGTTGATATTTGAACAATTTTTGCCAATTTATATGATTATTAAATCTCATCCGAATCATTTTAATTAACTCATTAACTTAACTTGTCACCTTTGTAGGATTTGTTTCCTTTTTGTGCTATATAACATCCAGTTTTACTGCTTTAATTACTATAACATCTTTTAGGCTGTATTTTTTCAAAATAAGAAGACATTAATTTCCTTTTAGTACATAAAATGTTTGTACAAATTTATGGTGCTTGTTGTTGAAAATTCACTACAAAAACTTAGTCCTCCCTCTTTATTTAACTCGATCTTGAAAAGATTGATGAGAAAATAGGAGATCAAAATAATCAGCACGCAGTCTTTCTAAATGAGACGTGAAAGGTCTAATTTATATTTTCTGTCAACACGTTTAATACGATATCAAATGTTTCTCTTCAACTTCGATTGATAAAAGACTCGAGCGGTTAGTTAGCATGTGGTTTGATTTGCAACATTTAGATCGAAGGTCAATTGCGAAAATGGAGGATAATTACACATATGAGAATAAATACAGAGTATCTTAATTTTTCCATTTTGTTCCTCTCTAATCTCTTTCTGATGGGCTTCGAGACAGATAAGAAAAGTTGTGTGTATGCAAACACTTGAGATTGGAATTAAAAATAAAAACTCTTTCGGTACATAAATATTTTTCAATTTTTAAACATTCTAAAGAGTTTTAGGTGCGTCTTTGATGCATACGGTATCTGTCTTCATAGTTACAGCAGTGTTTAAAGAAGAAAAACTATTATAAATTCTAAATGTGATTATCATTAATTAATGTCATTTAAAAAATGAACTGACTATCAACGTTATACAAATATTTATATTTCTAAAAATGTGCAGGCGTAAAAACATACTATATATCTATGTTTTTACACCCGCACATTTTTAGAAATATAAATATTATTCTATCTTTATCTCGCATGGAATGAAAAAAATGCAAAAAAAATGTTAAAAAATTCAATTTAATAATCAAAAGACAGAAATTGAACATGTTTTATAACTATTGCTTAAATCAATACAACTGCAATTAAATGAGGTACATTTGCCTAGGCCCATTATCTTAAAGGTAACAATGGCATTATTTTAGGCTGCGATAATTTGAATTACCTAAATTTCAAATATCTAAAAAAACTGATTATTTGAAAAAAAATTATGAAAGGTAAATATGAATGATGTACGCATAAAGGCAATCTATCTATTCATATAGTTTGTCTTGTCTTTGTTTGTCTTCCTTGTTTAGAAATTATAGAAATATCTCCTTTTTATTCTAAACTTTGAAGTTCTTTATTTTCAGCTTTCATTGTATTACGTATTTCTTCATTCAAACGAAAAGTATCTCAGACAATCAGGTTCGAATCCTTACGGTGGCATGGATATTTGTTAATGGTTCAGAATCCACGTTAAACAGCAGGTCCCGATTTAATTTGCCTGATCTGTGCAAAAATGGCCGTAGAGCGATATGCTAAACCAAATACTTAAAGGCAATTATTTTAATAATCATTCTATGAAAAAAGAAAAGAATTTTATAAAGTTAATAAATTTTTGTTTTTGTATACACTTTTTTTTTATAGTACATTAAATAACTAAAAGAAATAATTCAAATTCTGGATTATTTTCATAGATTATCATCAAATGACTTTCTATTATTATTCATTATATTAAATGATAAATTATCGTCATCATCAGTGGCGCAACAGCCCCATTGTGGGCCACTGGCTGATTTCGAGACATGTTATCTTTTTACGGGGTAGAGTTGTCAAGCCCTACGTCCAATGCTCTACGATCATATTGGCCATGATCTACGGTTTAAAGTGGATTCGAACACACTACAAACACTCATGGCACCGCCGGGACTCGAACCCGAAACCCGGGGCACCGAGTGCCAGAGGATAAATTATCAACTATATTAAATTACACGTGTTTAGTATGATTTTCACTGAAATATCTGGTTCGAATCCTGGAGGTGGCATGGAAGTTTGTTAGGGGTTCGAATCCTGGAGGTGGCACGGAAGTTCGTTAGTGGTTCGAAATCCACATTAAACTTTTGGTCCCTGTTTAATTAGCTCAAAGAGTGCAAAAAAAATTATCCTAGAGCGACAAACCAAATCAAACCAATCTCAGAAATATCAATCTTATGTGTTATTTTTATTACTGTCTACCTAAATGAATGCAATAAAGATTAAAGCATTGACACAGAGTATCAATTTCACAATAATTGAATCAGGACCTATATCGTTTTCAATGATGTGGTGATATAAGGGTGAGAAATAGTCATCAGAAAAGTATGAGGAACTCTTTTTTGACTTTTGACAAATGAACTGTTGACTACGAATGACTCTGATTAACGTAATTGTTTTGATGCTCATCTTTCAACCAATGGTATTCTTCATTCCGAAATGCATCAAAGATAAGAAAAAATTTCTGTCCAGTGCAGCAAATACGTGATGTAATCGGCGATAACGGGCTTATTTGAAAAAGAAGTCTCAAGGTTGGGTGAGCTTTTCTGACCTCCTCGGTAGTTCTTTTTTTTTTTTAAAAACTTTCAGTGAAAACGAAGCGCTATTTGCATGAGAAGACTTTTATCTCTTGATTAGTCCAGCCATAATTGAAGTGTTTGGGTCAAATGTCTGAATAAAATTTTAAATGGTGGTTTTTCAAGTGCTTCCTGTTTACAGATGTGACCCGACCTCTCAATAACAGATTGGAGAGTTAGTTAATTCGTAACTAAACTTTTAAGAAAAATTCAGTCACATGATGTGTTGTTAGTAAAGAAATTTTAAGGAGATATTTTAAGGAAATTTAAACTAGATGCACTTGAATTTTAAGTAGGGATGCATTTAGAAATTCAATTAAAAAAAAAAAAAAAAGATAAAAATCACAATTTTAATAATAATAATAAATAAATAATTTTTTTTCTAATGCAGCTGGCAAACACTTAGACAGTTGTCTTTCATGCCTTAAGGCAAGCGCCGCACCGACGTTACTCACTTAGCACTACCCAGGAGGTACGTGCAGCTTGAAGATAAGCTACGGACGCGGAGTAACACTACCCCCGCAACGCTCTACGATCTTATTAGACCGGGACCTACGGTTTAAAGTGGATTCTGAACCACTACAGACATCCCTGGCCCAACCGGGAGTCGAACCCGAAGCGCCAGAGAGCCAGCCATTCGTTCAGGCCCACAAATAAATATTTAAAAATATTAATAATAACTGATAAATAATATTTAAATTTGTTTAAAATAAGATGGTGTTTAACTTGATACGTTATTGTGGATTTTAAAAAAAGGTATTTAATAATACCCGTTTAAAAAGGCATTTCTATTAAATACGAAAATAAAATAGTGTGTTAGCATACGCTCTAACAGTTTCTGATTTTTAAATTTTAGAAACGTTTCTCTCTTTATTGGTAACATTTATCTATGTTATTCACTAAAATGTAATTATTCACTACTATGTAATTCACTATACTATTCACTGCAGAAATTATTAAAAATTTGGCACAAAATTATACAAAAAAAGTAGGAAAAAAATAATAATAAAATATACCATGGTGATTGTTTTAGGGAGCCTGATGGCCGAGTGACTAGCGCTCTGATGCTCAGTACCTCAGGTTTCGGGTTCAAGTCTTGGCGTTGCCATGGATGTTTGTGAGGGTTCGAAATCCAATTTAAACAGTAGGTCCCAGTCTAATAAGACTGTAGGCCGTTGGGTGCAAGGATGACAACCCTATTCTGTAAAAAGAAAACATTTTCCGTTTCGAAATATGCCGGTAGACAAACGGCATTGGCTCACCATGAGGCTTTTGCGCCATTGATGATGATGATTGTTTTAGGAAAATTATGATATGTAAATCAATTATAAATGATTATTAACAAATTTTAATAAAAAATGATTATATCGATGTAAAATTCGAAATTTAAATTTATTTTTCAGATAGCAATGGTTGATTTAATTGCAGGAAAGGTTGCAGTATTATCCAGAGATCATTATTTAGGTCTTATTATATGGCGTACAGGAAGAATGAATACTAGTTTTCCTGAATACTAGCTTTTGAAATTTAGCTACTTTCCTAAACATTAGCGTAGCATATTGCCTCAGTACACGGCGGTGAACTGTTTGCATTTTCAGCGAATACACCCTTGGGAAAATTAGATCTTGACAAATTTGGACTTTGTAGAACATAACACGGTAGGATCCTCTTCTTTTATTTTTCTCATTATTTCTGACTGCTTTTTTTAATATTATTCTTAAACAAATTTCTTTTATTCTACATTTTTGCCTTTGTTTCTTGGATATAATTAGAGGATTATAATAATATTTTCTTAAATAGGTCGTTTCTTTATTTATAAAACTTTTCTTTTTTTATACCTTCGGAACTTCAAATTCTTTTAATTTATACAAAGAAAATTTTTACAAATCAGCGGGACTGAAAGTGAGAAAGACATTGAACATAAATCTTATAAAGTATGCCTTCAAAAAGAAAACTAGTTATTTTTTAAAAATGCAGTATGAATATTCAAATACAGGAAAATTGCAAAAATGCTTTAAAAGAGATAATAGCTGTGATAACTAATAATGATGGGCATATAAAATTTCCAATTAGTTCCAATTTATCTATGGCTACTGTGGAACAATTTCCAATTATTAAAACATTTGCTTAAGTGTTAACATCACCAGAATAGCTATTAAAGTTCTTTAGATAGTTGTTTGATCCTTAGCTCGTAAAGCCGTAAATCTGATGATATTAAAAAAAAAAAGATCCTAAACTGCTGGCGGCCTGGTGTCCTGGTGGCTCTGGTCTTTGGTATCCCAGACTTCAGGTTCGAATCCTGGCGGTGGCATGGGTATTTGTTGGTGGTTCGGAAAAGCCCTCGTGCGCACAAAACCTGAGCGATATTACCAAAAGATCCTAAACTGCTGATATCAATCCTAGAGCACACAAAATAGGTATTTGAAATCTTAAAATCTTGAATAACAATAGAATACTAGTGCACTGGTAAGTTACCAAATGGCAAGAATTACTACAGTAACAAACAAACTCCACAATAACTAAAAAATTTACTACAATTATTCCCAAAAAAATAAACTTAAAGTATCCTTATCAGGAATCTTCCTTTGATATTTGATGATCTGATTTTAAAAATCATTTCAAAATAAAATCCAGACATTATAGTGACTAAAGATAAATGGAATGAATCGGAAATTCGATATTCTGTGAAGAAATTTGATCATGGTAAATATTGAGTGATTGAAGTATATCCTAGTGGGCGGATGCATGTTTAAAACAAAAGTTCCTGAAAATAGATTGGATAATTTGCAAAGGGGAAGATTTTGTAATGATTAACAGAAATTTTTTCATTGCAATCATCATGCATCTAATTGTAACAACAAACTCATTGTTTCTGAGCTGGTAAACACAGAAGTTTTGAGTGCTATAATAAACATTAACAAAGTTGTGCAAATTGCATTAGATACAATAGTATCCCCAATGCCATTACGAAAAGAATTCAAGTTAAGCACAAATCTTATTAGTTGTTCAAGTTCTTTTTTCATGAGAGAATTAATAACATCAAGAATTAATTGTAAGTAATTTGACTAAACTTTCAGACCAAAATTTTTAAATGGATTATATAAAATCCATTCAACAAAATAATTCAATATTTCAAGTTAATTTAGGAAGCAACTACCTCTGTTAGCACCATCAGCACATTCTCTCTTTCCAATAATCTTTTTACTTCAAAAACAATAAAATTGAGGGAATCCCTTCTTCATGGAATAGTTAGATTTCCATAAACAACAAAAGCAATAATTATTGTCTTACCAAATTTTCCATCTACTTTGTATAGCAATAACATAGTTGCGATTAAATTTCACCACAACAACAAACCATTTTCTGTGATTTCTGCTTGTTCATCTCCTGCAACTAGCATCGAATACAAAAAATAACATCAATTATTACAGCACTCAATGGTAAAACATTTTAATAAGAGCTGATCTAGAACGTCGACGTCTCAAGATGAGGCCATCATGATGAATAAAACAAAGGAAAACAAATAATCGACTTCTTAGCACAATATAAGAATTTTCTTTTTAATAAAAGAAACGCAGAGCCCACGTTCTATCGTAACAACAAAGCTGGATGGCCGGATCCCAGAATTGTCTTAGATCCAGAATTTGCCAAAAATTCTTAATGGGATGTGCTTGGAGAGGAGACTAAAAGTGACCATAAAGTGTTTGAAAGTTAGTGAGAACCAAACTCTTTTCTGAAGGCAAAAAATCTCGCATATGAGGTTTTAAAATAGCCTAAGGTGCAAAAATTTGCTAAACATTTCGTACCCAAAGTTCCAGAAATAAACAAGTTTTGCAATCTACAAACATACGAGAACTAAAAATAGCTTAACTCCTACCAATGGTCCGATCATCTGTGAAATATAAAAATTACTTGGCAGGATAATGAGCTAGCAATAAAGAAAAAAGAATTAAAATCCACTAGAAAACGATTACAAAAAAAGTGAAGGTGAGGGCAGATACACGTATCAGATTATTTATTCAAAGAAAAGAGCACTTTACGGACAACTAATTCCATAATCCAAGATAACCTCGTGGAAAAGTTTCTATACACATAATTCTTCTTCGTATGGAACTCGCATCAAAACACTTGCAGAGATATAATTCCGCCAGAAATGTTGTTTAAAGAAACTGGGGATCCACACCACTAGAGACGAACAAACATCCAAACCACCACACACTCCTCACCAGAGACGCAAATAACAAATAAAAATAAAATATTTCAGGAAAACCAATTTGCGTATTCTGAACTAAAACGGTCAATTCAAACATTGTCCAAAGGGGCAGTTTCTGATTGCTATGGTATTGATTATACGTAGATTTTTACAAATTGTCTATAAGCATTTTCCATTTGTACTTCTAAATCTTTTCAATAAATGCATCTATCTCCACTCCTTTCTCAAAAGTCTTAAGATAAGATTCATTGTATCATATCACAAAAAAAGGTTAAAAAAATTTTCCAGCATTAATTCCTTTACAACATTACTTCCTACATTAGTTTTTTTTTTTTTTTTTTTTGAAAAACTATTGTTACATAGGCTTAGTTACAGACTTGTTTAAAACACAAAACTCTTTCCATCTCAATATAGATTTAAAGAAGGAAAATCAGTTGACCATGCACTAATTAAATTAATGAATTTTATAAATAAGTTTGAGTCTGAAGACAAATATTCCGTTCTTATCTGGGAGGAGCCTTGGATTCAATCTTTTAGAGTAGCCTTAGACAACGTTATATATATATATATATATTAATTGTCTTTAATAATTGAAAAACTAATATTACAGAAACTCTGCTTGATGTTTATAACAACAGAAAAGTAGCAAATTAAACCAGTGAAGGATTAGTTTTTCACGAACAGTTCCAGGGTTCTTCTCAAAGATCTTGCAGTGAGGTTCAGATTTTTGGAACCTAATAGTCGACGAAAAATTTAATTTTCCCTGCCAGTACATATTCATTTTTAGGCATTTACTGGACTTTGCCTGCATCATTCAAGCAAGAAGCGAGAGGGACTCAATTTGCTGCTACAGATCTGAATAAATTCAAATTATGAACAGTAAAACATCATCTTACTGTATCAGTGGGAAAAATCCAATTGCAATTAAAAACGTCCAAAGATTCACTGAAATGATAAACCAATACGAAGATCCTCTAATACTTAGGTTCATATTAGATGATAAACTTAACTGAATTGCACATCCTAAATTACAATCAACCGAAGCAATGGAAAGATTCAATCGTCTCTATGGAATTTACTGCAACAAACGGGAAATCAATAAAAAACATAGAAAAATACTCTACAAAACAGTTACAGAGGGCATGCTCTGGAAATCTGGGCAACAATTTCTACAATCAGACAAACAGGATTAGTTACCGCAATTTCAATATCTATTTTAATTTTTATTTCCGGAACTTATTCACCCAGCTCAACAGCTTCAGCTTTGCATGTGGTTAATGGTATACTATTTTTGTAACTGACAATTAAATATGAAACAATTTTCATACAAATCACTAAAAGTTGAAAAATGTTAACAATACAGGACACAAATTTTAATACAAATAACACGAGGTGAAACAAAAGGTTTCAAGATACATCAGACTATTTCGAATTAATCGCAAAATCAGCATTCATAACCACTTCAACATCACAAGTAGTAGGTGGGGCACTCCGGGAGACGGAAGTACGTCATCAGTGACGTCATCAGAAAAGCGCGCGCAACCGGAAGTGACGATTTTGTTAGAGATGGCGTTTTTGGTAGATAAGAACCCTATAAACTTTTTTTCCCGGTGGCAACACCGGAATGTTGTACTATAAGAGAAGGGTTTTTACGTGATGACTGTACTGATAAGGTCTTAATGTAAAATAAGATTATGTTTAAACATTATATATTTGCGTAATTAATTCCCGATAACATTCATCCTGTTTGGAATGTTTGATAACTGGGGCCAGACATGCTCAGAAGGATTGATATGAATTGTCAACAAAATTCTTCCCCGTGAGATAATTATGGTTTACTTACCCTGTGCACACTCTGAATGTAAAATAAGATTATGTACAATCATTATCTTATATATTCGCATGATACAAGAGACAGTAACATTCATCCTATTTGGAATGTTTGATAACTGGTGCCAGGCATGCTTAGAAGGATTGATATGAATTGTCAATAAAAGTAGTCGAATTGTGATTAGTTCTAAGATGGAGGGAGGTAATAGAATACTTATCATCCGTGACGTGTCGAAATATGATTAGTTAGGAGGAGATTGGAATATTGTGACGTACCTACTTTCTCGGGATTTGTATAAAACAGCACCATTTTATCTAGCCTTATTCATTCCTTGCTACGAATAGGACCTGGTAAACCTACAAAAAAATGTCTTGTAAACGAAAAAGTTTTGTTCAGAATAAAGTAGACTGCAAGAAAGTTCGCCTTGCTGAGGAAAAAAAAACACATATTCCTGACCATATGTTTGACTTAGGAGATGGTGTATTTATAATGGTGAATACGTTTTTAAAGCAAACTCGTGTTCATATTCGAGTATGCACTATAGATGAAAATGGAGAACTACAACCAACAAAAGCAGGAGTTTTATTGAAACCCGATGTTTACTACGCTTTCCACAACAAGTTATGTGCTTTCATGGGTTGTGAAGACCCCGACGCTTCTATTGTGGTGAAAAAGGACGTTTGCATTTTTAACCAAAATGAAAACTGTATCAGCATTCAGCGATTATTTGAGAGAAAAGGTATGACATTTTCTTTTCTACCTGAGAAAGTAGTTCTCAATAAAGTGCAATATATCACCTTATTGGAGTATTTTAACGAAGTGTCCGATTATGTGAAAAAGAAACTTCTAACATACACCTTTACAGAATATGTGAAGTACGAACTAAAGAAACGCCCTGATGACAGTTATGATAAGAAATGGGGTAATTATGACACTGACACACCAGCTGGACCAAGCGAACTCTCTGAATCTTTATGTGACTGTTTAACCAATAATATTTTAATCAATTTATTCGTGATGAATGTTTTGTATGCAAAAATGGACTGGAATTAACAGAACATGAATGTAAGGTCGTAAGTCCACAAGAATGTTTTAACATTTATTTTGTAAAAGCTCTATTTGCAGTTGATTGGCATGCTTTGGCTATTGATTTCATAAATTCAAATATTAATGGGCCTTATTTAAGAGAATTTGCATATGAAATGGATACTTTTCTAGACTGTAATTTGATTTTTAAGAAAATTGAAGAAATATATGTAAATGGTTGCTCTAAGATATTATTGTAGCATCTTGTCTGTAAATTTTGTATTCCTAGAATATTCATATATTTGTTTACTAATATATTATCTTATAACAAAATTATGTTTTACATAGAAAAAAAAAATGCTTCCTATGAATTTTCAATAAAGTAAATGTTTTCAGTTAAAATGCGTTTTTTTCTTGACTCTCTCTTGTATAAATGCCTTCTTGTCTTATGCTTAAGTCATTTGAATAGTTACTTTAAGTTAGTAATGAACAGTTTTTTAAAAAAAATGTCCCTTGAGAAGTTTTATAAAAATCCTAAAGAACCAGCCTGTTTTGGAGGCATAAATGCATTACGTAGAGTTGTAGAAAAACAAGTTAAAACTAAAGATATAAAGCAATGGTTGGAAACTAAAGATTCGCATACTTTACATAAACCTGCAAGACGAAATTTTAAGAAAAACAGAGTTATTGTTGGAGGTATAGATGAACAATTTCAGGCTGATTTATTAGATTTACAATCTATAAAACAATTTAACAATGGTTATAAATTTCTACTTACTTGTATAGATGTATTTTCAAAATATGCTTGGGCTATACCCTTAAAGGATAAAACAGGTCAGAGTATTTTAAAAGGTTTCCAAAAAATATTCAAAGAACGAAAACCAAAGTCTTTGCAAACAGACAAAGGTACAGAGTTCAAAAATAAAATTCTGCAGAAATATCTTAAGACAATAAATGTCCATTTTTTTACGACGAATAATGAAACAAAAGCTAGTATCGTTGAACGTTTTCACAGAACACTCATGTCGAAATTAACAAAGTACTTTACGGAATATAATACCCAAAAGTATATAGATGTGATTGTACAAATTTTTCCATACTTGGGCTTGATTATCAATGTTTACAGCATATGGTTCCATTTTAATGCTTCGGTGCCATGTATGATTATAGCTATAGATTAATTTTTCAATCACATTTATTCAATCACATTTCATTCATCAATCACATTTTCAATCATTTTTATTTTTGAACTCTGTACCTTTGTCTGTTTGCAAAGACTTTGGTTTTCGTTCTTTGAATATTTTTTGGAAACCTTTTAAAATACTCTGACCTGTTTTATCCTTTAAGGGTATAGCCCAAGCATATTTTGAAAATACATCTATACAAGTAAGTAGAAATTTATAACCATTGTTAAATTGTTTTATAGATTGTAAATCTAATAAATCAGCCTGAAATTGTTCATCTATACCTCCAACAATAACTCTGTTTTTCTTAAAATTTCGTCTTGCAGGTTTATGTAAAGTATGCGAATCTTTAGTTTCCAACCATTGCTTTATATCTTTAGTTTTAACTTGTTTTTCTACAACTCTACGTAATGCATTTATGCCTCCAAAACTGGCTGGTTCTTTAGGATTTTTATAAAACTTCTCAAGGGACATTTTTTAAAAAAACTGTTCATTACTAACTTAAAGTAACTATTCAAATGACTTAAGCATAAGACAAGAAAGCATTTATATAAGAGAGAGTCAAGAAAAAAACGCATTTTAACTGAAAACATTTACTTTATTGAAAATTCATAGGAAGCATTTTTTCTATGTAAAACATAATTTTGTTATAAGATAATATATTAGTAAACAAATATATACATATGAATATTCTAGGAATACAAAATTTACAGACAAGATGCTACAATAATATCTTAGAGCAACCATTTACATATATTTCTTCAATTTTCTTAAAAATCAAATTACAGTCTAGAAAAGTATCCATTTCATATGCAAATTCTCTTAAATAAGGCCCATTAATATTTGAATTTATGAAATCAATAGCCAAAGCATGCCAATCAACTGCAAATAGAGCTTTTACAAAATAAATGTTAAAACATTCTTGTGGACTTACGACCTTACATTCATGTTCTGTTAATTCCAGTCCATTTTTGCATACAAAGCATTCATCACGAATAAATTGATTAATATTGATTGAAATATTATTGGTTAAACAGTCACATAAAGATTCAGAGAGTTCGCTTGGTCCAGCTGGTGTGTCAGTGTCATAATTACCCCATTTCTCATCATAACTGTCATCAGGGCGTTTCTTTAGTTCGTACTTCACATATTCTGTAAAGGTGTATGTTAGAAGTTTCTTTTTCACATAATCGGACACTTCGTTAAAATACTCCAATAAGGTGATATATTGCACTTTATTGAGAACTACTTTCTCAGGTAGAAAAGAAAATGTCATATCTTTTCTCTCAAATAATCGCTGAATGCTGATACAGTTTTCATTTTGGTTAAAAATGCAAACGTCCTTTTTCACCACAATAGAAGCGTCGGGGTCTTCACAACCCATGAAAGCACATAACTTGTTGTGGAAAGCGTAGTAAACATCGGGTTTCAATGAAACTCCTGCTTTTGTTGGTTGTAGTTCTCCATTTTCATCTATAGTGCATACTCGAATATGAACACGAGTTTGTTTTAAAAAAGTATTCTCCATTATAAATACACCACCTCCTAAGTCAAACATATGATCAGGAATATGTGGCTTTTTTTCCTCGGCAAGGCGAACTTTCTTGCAGTCTACTTTATTTCTTGTTTACAAGACATTTTTTTTTTCTTTGTGGGTTTACCAGGTCCTATTCGTAGCAAGGAATTAATAAGGTTAGATAAAATGGTGCTGTTTTATACAAACCCCGAGAAAGTAGTCACGTCACGATATTCCAGTCTCCTCCGACCTGATCATATTTTGACACGTAACGGATGATAAGTATTCTAATACCTCCCTCCATCTTAGAACTAATCACAATTCGACTACTTTTATTGACAATTCATATCAATCCTTCTAAGCATGCCTGGCACCAGTTATCAAACATTCCAAACAGGATGAATGTTATCTTGTATCATGCGAATATATAAGATAATGATTGTCATAAATTTTACATTCAGAGTGTGCACAGGGTAAAGTAAACCATAATTATCTCACGGGAAGAATTTTTTGACAATTCATATCAATCCTTCTGAGCATGTCTGGCCCCTTATCAAACATTCCAAACAGGATGAATGTTATCGGGAATTAATTACGCAAATATATAATGTTTAAACATAATCTTATTTTACATTAAGACCTTATCAGTACAGTCATCACGTAAAAACCCTTCTCTTATAGTACAACATTCCGGTGTTGCCACCGGGAAAAAAAGTTTATAGGGTTCTTATCTACCAAAAACGCCATCTCTAACAAAATCGTCACTTCCGGTTGCGCGCGCTTTTCTGATGACGTCACTGATGACGTACTTCCGTCTCCCGGAGTGCCCCACCTACTACTATCACAGTTCCCCAGTTAATATTTTCTCAGAGGGCTCCAAATCTGAAGTCAGCACAGGCTGTACATTTTGCTGTTCACATATGACAAATTGATTCACGAATGGAAGGGAAAAACAACTCTATCTTTCAAGCTGAACTTCTTGTTTCTAAGAAGTCATAGAGTATTCAGAAACTTAAATGCTCTAGTACTAATTTGGACAGATAACCAATCAAGTCCCATCTCTATAAAATCCCTCATATAATGCTGGAGAAATCCAACAAAACCCCTTAAACAATGACTTCATCCAATGGTTTTGAATAAAAACGCATGCAGACTATTTTGGCAATGAGTAAACAGATAGCCTTGCAAGCAAGCATTATAGACGGTGGCATAATTTGTTTTCAGTATCCATTCTTATTTCTCAAAAATAACTGAAATAACTGTCTATTAGAGCAGGGGTCTTCAAACTACAGCCCTCGAGACAAATCCGGCCGGCAACAGCGAATAGCTTATTGTTGCTGTAATAAGTTGGATAAAAAAACACAGAATGATAATAACTCGGTTTTAATGACTTGCTAGGTAAAGCTTAATGACAAGAATAATACGCGGAAAATTTAACTTAAGCATAACAACTAACAAGTAATTGAAATGAATCCCACTAACATTGTAAACTAGTGAACATCTCACGGTTACCCTCGGTAGTTATGTTGGGGTAAAGAGTATCGCATATGTATATATATCGATGTTTGGAATGTATATATCCTGAATCGAACATATGATTTTTATCCAGAAAATCCCTCAGGAACGGAGAAGCTAAATTAACGCGAAATTAACGCAGCTAATTAACGCGGGGTATCCACTTGTAAAAAAATACTATTGAGATTTGTGTAATAGTGGTTTTTCACTGACAATAGTTTGTAGTTAGCAAGTATATGCTTGTTCAGAGCGCGTACTCGGCGACTGGTCTAGAAATTATAGATAATGGCAGAAAAATTAAAGCGGTTTTGGCCCTTGGTACTTACTGGAGTAAACAGTATGGCCCCAAGGCTGGAAAGTTCGGAGACCCCTGTATTAGAGGATTGACAATGAGATTGGAATCATAGCAACAGAAGGAGAAAAAATTTTGAAATTATACCTAAAGTCTCAAAATATCACAGAATTCATTCTAGAGAAGAAATTAGACTTACAAGTACTTAAAGTCCATTCCCAACTTACCTAAAAAAAATTCAACCTTTCAGATGATTTGTGCTCTTGTAGTGAAACTGTAGAACCATTCCATTACTTTATCTTCTTGCAGAATCATGGCATCTTAAAATCCCCTCTAATTATTTTAACTTTCAGTGGTACAGAAATATAATTTACAACCCATAGATCAGATGGAAAATCATCAGTTTAATGAACTTCAGAGAAGAAGATGAACAATTAATCAACCCAAGAAACCAAGTCCTAAAATACTAATCGAATTCTCTGTGCCCATTCTATTTCATTTTTCGTAGAATTAAATATCCCATGCCATACTTTATTTTTCTAATGCTTATTCCCATTATTTTTTCCTTCTGAATTATTTGTTAACACATTGTATCTTAGCGAGTATTTTAGCAAACATAGTAAAATAGCGAGTTTTTCTTTTCTATTTTATTGTACACCTGTATTTCTGTAATTGAAAGTTTATTATTATTATTATTATTATTACAATTTCCCCTCTTTACCTTTTAATTGGTAAGGGATTATTTTAACCCGAGAACAAGGGCTAGGTAAAGTAAAATACATGGCACTTTCCTATATTGTTTGTATTATTTGAATGAAGTCAAGGTTCGAGCTTATAACCTCACTCCTCCAATGAAGTATCACTATCCAATCTTCGCAGCCTACTAATTGAAGAAGTTACTTTACAGAATATATATATGTATAAAAACGTCCGTTTTGCTTTTTTTGAATTCCCGAACTATAACTAGCAAATTCAGTTGCTGCATTAACCCTTACTAAACGTTCCGCATTTTCTGATAAAAATTACTTCTAACTGCTGCACTTTTATAATTTATCACTACCTTATAACTCTCATCTCTCTCTCCCTTGAAAGATATTAAGCCAGACCACTTTTAGTGATATGTCCATAATTTTGTAATCTCTGGCTCCAGACTCTTTACAACATTCGCAGCTCGATGACGTAGGCCTTTTGTTCTGATGTGGTCTTCTCAAACTGGGAAAAAACTCTTTAAATTAGTTAGTCGAATCCCAAGTGGATTTTCTTTATCAACAAAATCCATTTAGTTTTCAACTATAGCTCGTAGCAAGTTACATGCCCGAAACTAAAATAGATGGAATCTTAAAAGCATAGCATGGAAAAAAAAAAAAATTGACAACATTCAAGAATTTTGATTTGAAATGGGTCCTGTTTTCGAGAAAAACTTCAGGTTTTCGTCGCTATGAATTCCAGTATAGGAAAACTACAGACTTTTGTAGTTCTGTTCTTTTGATATTACATCCATCTTTTTTGCCGGTGTTCTCTGCACTTCCTCTGTGTATTCAAGTTTCGTAACAGTCTTCAAATTTTGGTTTATGGGCTTCCATCAAGTGTTCTTCGCTCTGATATTGCCCTTCTACAAGAATATGTGTTCCGATAAATTCCAGCAATTCTGTGTTCCATCTAATTATCTGTTATAGTCATTTTCAACAGCTCTCTTTTTAACAGTGTATTTTCAAGTTTTAAGATTTCAAAAATATTCATTTTCTCCTGGGTAGATTTTTATGACTCTGAAATAAGTTCAAAGCATACAAAAAAAAAAAAAAAAAAAAAAAATTAAGGAGGGCGTTAATGTGTTTTTATGTATTAAAAATTTCCTTTTTTTTCCCCTTACATACATTAGTGCATAAATTGTAAAATTTCTATGCTTGATGCTTATTTTAATGCTATATTTGATGCTTGCAATTTTTTTAAATTCATGTTTTATGGAGCATTGTAAGTTTTATAAAAAGGAAAAGTTAATTAATCAAATTAAAAAAAAGTATATTAAATTACAAATCAAAAGGTTTTTTTATTTTTTTTTTTTTTTTACACGTTAATAATTTTGGAAATACGTGAAAATACAAATGTACAAAATGAGAAAAAAAAATGTAACTAATGGAAATAATATGTTTCTTGTTGCAAATTGATAAAAAGTTTTGTTGTTATGATAATAATGAGCACATCTGCCCAAAGGCACATGAAAAACAATACATCATAGTGTTGTTCTCAGAATGTCAACAACAATGAGGAGCTCGAGCTCAATTCGTGAATTGATTATGTTGAATTTGTATTTTTATTTTGAATTTGAATTATTGTGAATTGATTTCATATTTTTGTAAAAAATAAATAATAAATCTTCTTTTTGGCATCTCAGATAGCATATTGATGTTGAAAAGAAATTCATTTTGATTGTTCAGCATAACTTATCAAAGACTGAAGACTTTTAAAAAAAATGTAAATTTTTCAGGGACAATTTACAAATATTACACGAACTTTTTTTAACTAAGTTAAAAATGAAATTGAGAAAATTTACATTCCATTTTTTTCTTCATATTGCTCTTGTTAATAAAATTGTTTTACCATTTTATGATTTAAATTACAATATTTTCCATCCTTCGCTCTGTTATGATCCTAACTTTCTTCTTGATGCTAATCTGCTTCAACATTAATTGCCTGATATTTTATTTTGTCTTATATTATTGAAACATTTTCTTATATACTTCAATCGTTCTTCATTGCATTGTTATATTTTGTGAAAAATTCAGAATTATTTAAAAATGTAAATTATTTTGGATACCAACTCAGAATTCTCTCACCAATGATGAGTCTGACTCGCAGAGAAAGCATTGCAAACCAGCTTCTTCTAAAAGGAAGGGGGATATTCTGCAATTTTTATTCTTCTTGAATTAGGGATCTCTAAGTACACACTAACCGCTAACCTAAGTACGATACACTAACCGCTATAAAACTTTTTCTCATTTTCTGGTAGCAGCCAGTTTTAATTGTATTTCTATAATTTATAGCTACCTTAGCTCTCTGCGCTGCAAGTTATTATCCTGACCACTTCTTTTAATGAAATGTTTATGATTTTGTATGATTTGACCCCAGACGATTTGCAACTCATGGACGTGGAAATTTTGCTGTGCAGTGGCCTTTACGAACTAGGACCAAACCCTTTAAATTCTTTAAAAAAAGTTAATAAAATGAAGTAAATAGAGTGATGTCTTTTCCTTCATTAACAAAATCCACTTGGCTACAACTCGTAGCAGCTTCCTTGCTATTATACACACGAACACGTATATATGTATAAGTACTGTCATTCCAGAGAACTTTTAGGTCCTGACAATCGATGCTTATACACTTTGCGGACATTGTCACAATCAGCAGTGGAGTCTGCTCTTTTCTGAAAGCAGTGACTTCAATTGACACCGACAACGAATTTAAACATGAGCACTCCTGCACACTCCACTAGAGCAAGAGTCGGGTTAAAAAATATATTAGGGGAAGAAAAAACTGCGTTATATAATCGTTGCAAGGAAATAACACATAAAAAAGTTTGATGAATTTTATAACTTAGAAAGTTTTATAACTTTGATGAATTTATATGTATATATACTAATCCCCTCACGTTTAAAAAAAGAAAATCTAACAGTACTTATTCATATGTATATGTGTGTTTAAAAGCTTGGAAGCTGCTACGAATGGCACCTAAATGGATTTCATTGAAGAAGGAAAATACATTAATCCATTTATTTTATTTCATTAACATTTTTTTAAGGACTTTAAATACTTTGGTCCTAGTTTGAGCATGCCACGGCACAGCGAAAACCTCATGTCCATGAATTGCAAATGGTCTGAGATCAGAGAATACAAAATTATAAACACATCAATAAAAGAAGGGATCTGGTTAATATCATAGGGAATTTGAATGAGGTTAAGATAAAATGCTTTTTAAATTAATATTAAAAAATAATAAGGAATAATTATATATAGTGAAAATATTATGAGGTGATATCAAAAAAGTATGAAGGAAAATTTTATTTTCCATTAGTGTGAATATACAGTTCTTTAGGTACAGAATTTCATATTGTCATTTTATAAAATAAAATCATTTTATCAAAATGATAATTTAATATTAAATGACACTTAATCAAGCTAGTAAATCACAGAAAAAGAAAAGTATAAGAAATATCGATTTTCTAAAAATTTATTCATTAATTTTGCAAAATTGTAAACTATAATTGAAAATTGAATACTACATTCCCACGCCATCCTCTAGATATGCTTCAAATTATTTTTAAATTTCGAGATCTAAAAAATAAATATATCCTGATTTTCCAATTTTAAACATAAATATTCTTTCATAAGCAATCTTTGCATCGAAAAAAAATTTAGCTACTCTAATAATAATAATTATTGCATTAACAAGACAATATACGAGAAATTTAATTTCGGTTTTGTAGTTCGAATCTAATAGCAATACTTAAATTTAGCAACAGTGAAATCGATACATCAATTGCTACTTATTAACTATATTTGTTTCGGTTCTTTTTATTTTATCAGTTAATACAATAGTAATGGAAAAAAATCAAGCCAATGTAATATAAAATATTTCTTAAGATTTTATATAGTAAACGAATCATGTTTATATATATATATATAAAAAAACCTGTTATTGTTTTTTAAAGTTTCATAATAAATAAAATAATATTTCTCACACATATTTTCTAGAATGTACCTTTAAAAAAACTGACAGTAAAACAACTTAGTAAATTATTATGTATTTAGGTTTAAAATAACTTTTAATTAATTAATTTGAAAATCCAGCTATATCCTTATTTACTTATTTTTAAAATGTATATTAAAAGGTATACTGTTGAAATAAATTTAAATAATTAAATTCGAATGAAATTTAAATTTTTGCTTTGATTTTAATATCTCATGATAAATTAGTGCTGACGTGAAGGACAGATGCATTTTATTTTTTTGCTACTTATTTATCAAGGTTGTTTGGATTGCTTTAAACCCTACGTAATCCCTTTTCAATATTGAATCGATTTTTGAATGGCCAGTTACATATCTCCTCAAATTGTGCAGTTAAAGGCGGGGTTTTATGCGTAGCTATCCCGGTTCCCATGACAACCGCCCGGTGAACTAGGAAACTTTATCCAATGGAGAGAGAGAGATGAGTTTATGAAAGAGAAGAACCTGGGTTACCTCTTTTATGAGAAATTCCTTGGAATGGCGAAAAACGATTTTGAGTAAGCAATCGTTTCATTTTATTGGCTTTCGTTATTTAAAAACGTAATAGGATAATTAATTATATTTTTAAAAAAGTAGTTATTTAAATCACAAAAGTCGTTATTAAATCATAAAAAGCAAATTTTTTAAAATTTACGTATTATAATTAAGCGAGCAAAAAATTATATTTTGAATGAAATAATGAAGGTTTAATAATATACAATTAACAGAAATATAATTTCTTATGAAATATGCTGTACAATTCACTAACATATAATTATTATGGAATATGTTATGCAATTCACTAAAATATAGTTTCTTATGAAATATGTTGTACAATGTCATACAATTCTTATGAAAATCTATACAATCTACTAAAATATAGTTTCTCACAAAATATGAATTTGCGATTCAATTAATTTATAACTTAAAAGCGAATTAAAATTTTCTTTCTGCTTTTTTTAATGTTTTTTGAATTTCAAATCACTTTTTTTTTTTTTTTTTTTTTTTTTTTACCGCAAAAAAAATATTTTATGAACAAAATACATTTATTAAAAAGACTAAAATTTATATTAATTACATTTTAATAAAAAAATACACAACTTATCAAACAAGAATATTTTCTTATTTTCTTATATCGCTTGTATTTATTGATTGACTATTATTCTTAAACAAGAAAAGATTATTTTAACCCATTTTTTAATTAATTTTTAAGGAAACATATGCATATGGCATTAGTCAGATATTTCCTTGATTTTACAATTTACAAAAGAGAATTAAATTTTGGTTTCAAAATAGTAGGGTAGTTCAAAAGAGTTTCTTAATAAAAAGAAAAAAAAAAAAATTTAAAATAGTTTTTGAAAGGATTGATAAAATTATAAAATATATTTTTAAGAATTGATGGTGTTATTTTTAAGATAACTTTTGAAAATTTTTCTATGTCTAGATTTCCGATTTTTATACAGTTTGGCACATTTTTTTTGTTTCATAAAGAAACAAATTAAAATTGTTTATAATATTAATTAATTAATAATGCGTCTTTTTTCCCTATCTATACGAAAATTACAAAGATTGATGTAATGTAATGTAAGAAACTATTACAAATATAATAAATGTGTTGTTTCTTATCCCACTTGGCTGGCCAAGCCCACGAGCCCATATGGACTCATGATTGAAGGGGAAGGAAGCAGCTTCTGTTGTGATGGAGCACCCGTAGGTAGAAGCCTGACTTTTGCTCCGTGACGCTCTTACAGTCATAGAAGACTGGGACCTACGGCTTAAAGTGGATTCCGAACCACTACAAACATCCATGGCACCGCCGGGATTCGAACCCGAAACCTGTGGCACCGAGCGCCAGAGCGCTAGACACTCGGCCATTCAGGTCCCAAATTTGCCAACGGCACGCAGTGTTCCCAGGTGGTCACCCACCCAAGTACTGACCGCGCCCAATGATGCTTAACTTCGGTGATCTAACGAGAATCGGTATATTCAGCATGGTACGGCCGTTGGCCATAATAAATGTAACTGTATTAATATTTATTGAAACTTAATATTAAAGTTAATTTTTCATGCTTTAATTTGTATTATATTTCTGTTGGTCTTCTAATGATGCTTGAAGGAAAGACTTATTTTTACTTTGGAAGAATTGTTTCAAAAAATGTGCATAAGTAAAATGCCCACTCTTTTTCTTTAAATTTTCCCCAATGCTTTTCCCTTTAGGGAACAAAGAGGACTCTACATTATTTTTAAAAAATATGCCAATTAAATATTAGAGAAAATGTTCTTGAAGAGTACTCTTGAACATTTTCTATAAATGAGATAATAAAAATTTTCAACATCATACATATACTATAGCATGAATGGCCATCTACACTACCTTTGGAGTCCCCATTTCAAGAAGGAATATTTGAAAAGCTATTATTTTTTTTACTGATCAACATTTAATGCAGCTTGTGCGAATTGCTTTAACAAGTCATCAATCAACTTTCAGTAGTTAATTGTAAAGATGGACACTATGCATAAAACACATACAAATGCATTTTTCCATTTAAACATATACATTTTAAATGTAAAAACACCTACAATCAAAGTTTTTGATAGAATGAGAACAAAATTTCATTAGAATGGTATTTTATTTTTTTTTAATGTTTTTGACTTTGGATATTGATTAGATTTTGTTTACCATGTATACATTCATTTTTGTATAAACAATTGGTAAATAAATTCTATCCAGCTCAGGTAAATAAATTCTGAAAACTTTTAATTCTATGTAAAAGTGAAATAAAGGATTTCAAAGTATTCTAAATATTTACTGTAAAAAATACATAATTAGAAGTAAATTTAAATGCAGTAAATCAAATAAATGGCAAAAAGTAATTAAGTAAATAATGTTTAACCGTCATTGCTCATATTGTAATTTTTATCAACGAAAATGAAAATATTGTTATTTTAGAATTTTCTAAATAGAGATCATATTTTGAGACGAAAATGAAACACAATAGGGACAATGAATATATTTTTATTTCTGTTATTTGAATAATTTTATAGATTTTATGCATTTTATAATAAAAATTGTAATAAAATAATTATTTTTGGTCACTAGGTGCTACTTTTGGTGATTAGTTTATTATGTATATATATACTTTATTTAAATAAAAGACGTGTTATGTCTACTGTTGGTATATAATTTTGGTAAATAAACCATAAAAATTTAAGTCTATAAAAAGTTTAAAAAAAAAAAAAAAAAAGAATTTCAAGGCATTTTAGATATTCATTGTATAAAATAATTCGAATGGAATTTAAATAAGGAATGGGCAAATAAATGACAACAGTTAAATAAATAATATTTGATTATCATTGGTCGTATTGGTAATGAAAATATAAATACTTATAAATATTATTATTATTAGAATCTTTTAAAGACACAGAGAACATGAATTTAAATAAAGTACAACAGTGGCAGGGAAAGATTAATAATAAGCTTCCGTTTCGGTGTGCTTTGTTAGGTCCACATACCTCATTTGGCGGGATTGGCGATTTCTCATCTGATGCGAGCGGGAGGATGCTACGCCCTCCCGGCAACCCCAAAAAATTACGCTCCGACACAACGCAGTAAGAAAAGATGCTCATTTCACTGGATCATCTCGACGAGCGGTCTTTGTGCCACGACTGAAAAAAAAAAAGTCATCACAAGTCTCTGTTTACAGCGGGATTAAAATAAAGAACATCTGAGAACATACCAAATATTTGATTATCTGTCTGTTTTAAAATTGATCCCCATGATCGTTGGCAACGATATGTCTGACAACGCGGGATCCCCAAACAGCAACAACAATCTACCATCCTTTGGTTTCACCCAGGAGCAAGTCGCCTGCGTTTGTGAAGTCCTGCAACAGTCGGGAAACATAGACAGACTGGGAAGATTCCTCTGGTCTCTGCCGGCATGCGAACAGTTGCAAAGGAACGAGAGTGTCCTGAAGGCAAAAGCTCTGGTGGCCTATCATCGAGGGAACTTTAAAGAACTGTACAGAATCCTCGAAAGTCACACCTTCACCCAAAATAGTCACCAGAAATTGCAAAATTTGTGGATGAAGGCTCATTATATTGAAGCCGAAAGACAAAGAGGTAGACCTCTGGGTGCAGTGGGAAAGTATAGGGTGAGAAGGAAGTTCCCGTTGCCCAGGACGATTTGGGATGGAGAAGAGACTAGCTACTGTTTTAAAGAGAAGTCCAGAAATATTCTTAGGGAATGGTATCATCACAATCCTTATCCGTCGCCGAGAGAAAAGAGGGACTTGGCTGAAGCGACGGGACTGACCACAACTCAGGTCAGCAATTGGTTCAAGAATAGGAGACAAAGAGATAGGGCAGCAGAACAAAAAGACAGGTATGTGTAAATAATGTTTTTTTATTTGAAATTTTAATGGTTTAGAATTACATTATAATCAATTGAATTGAATTGAATCAACAATTGAATTTTAATCGCAGTAAATATTTTGGTAGAAAAAAAAAATTCACTTTTTTCTTTTAATTTTTAAACATGTAACTTAAATGTTAAAAAAGTTTAGTTTATCAAATTACCAATATGCGAGAGCATTTTCTGTAAAAATTTAATTTATTCTTCTTAACATCTGTTGAGTTTGAAATGTTTGTTGAATTAAGCAGAAAAAAACGAGAAGCAATTAAATATTTCAATAAATAATTAAAAAACATTCTTTTTTTAAACCATCAATTAATTATTTAATTTTTGTTATTTAAATGATTATTTTGCTTTATTATTTTTATATAGGACAGCATTCTGATCAATTAAAGGTATATAATATTTATTATTGCTAATTTAATCATTGTTCTCAAGAGTTTTAAAGAAATTACTTTTTTAAAATGTTTATTTAGAGATTATTATTTTAAACAATCGACAATAACTTAATATACTGAAGAAAGATCACTATTATAAATTATACCAAAATTATTACTTAAAAATGAATAGCCAATGAGATCTTACATTGATATAAAATTATTTAGCTTTACTAGTTAATTACTAAGTAACTACTTTTTACTACTTATTAACTATGTACATAGTCTTCCTTCATTGTAATCTATATAAATTCCTATCTATAAATTACGTTAAATAAAATAAAATAATAATTATAAAACAAGGATAAGAATTGAATATCAGCAACGTTGTTGTATATTTGAACACTTCATATTCACAAAACTATATTATTTCAAGACTTATATCAGACAACTCAAATTATGGAAATAAAGTTTACCTTTTGTCTATCAGATAATTTGAGAGAGGCCTCGTGTTCATACTGACCGACTTTGACACAGTATTTTGCGTTCCTTCCTGTTTCAGATAACTTCCAGTTTGAGATTTCTCTTCTTATCAATAATATTTCAGCTGCTGATTGAATACGTGTTACGATGTAACAACATAACCATTAAGAAACTTTTTGTAAACATCACTAGGTCGGCAACCCCCTTGTCTACAGAGAAAAAAAAAAGAAAGAAACTTATTTTATTTATATTTAGTCTGAAACTGATTCTATCTATAAATAAAAAGCAAATCACAAGCATAATTTATTTATGTTAAAAGGTGTTTACTCTTCCAAGTTTTTTTTGTTTTTTTCGTTGTCTATTTAGAAGAGAAAAAAAAAATTATGTTTTTTTTCTTATAGTCAATATCAAGTGATAAAGTAAACATTTACAAAGTGTGACTAAGAATAATTTTCGTGCAAAATAACATAAAATAAAAAAACTACTATTGAAAATGATAAAATGAAAAGAATTCAATAAAAATAGAATAACTTCAGCTATTAATATGTCAATATACATATGTTATTATAGTATTTTATCGGTATACATATACTTCAATAAATTAAACTTGTTACAATAAATAATAAAATTTTAATTAATATGAAACATTGCTCTGTAATAATAACCTTTTTTTTTTTACATTTAACAAGGTGTTTTTTCATCAAAATTATCAAAATGATTTCTTATTCATGAAATCAATGTTTGATGAAAGATATTTTTGATATATAATAATGTTTTTAAATGTATATATATATATATACTTTTTGCAAATGAAGAAAAAAAAATTTGAACTAAATTGAAGCTTTCCAAGTTACACCAAATTCTAAATCGAACAATAACATATAAATTAAATTTGTTACCCATTTTGAGGTTAATACTAGATATTGGTTTTTTTTTTCAACAATGATTTTTTAAAATTTAAAATACATAATTATTGCTTTTTATAATCCAATTTTTTGCTTTGATTCTCTTTCAAATGCACTAACACGTGTGAAAATATTAAAACAAAGATGTTATTTTATTATTATTATTATTAATTTTTTTTAGATATGAAGAAATTTTCCATATCTTTTGAAATTACAAATGCTTTCTATATTTGAAATCAGATTTTGATGCCTAACAATGTCTTAAAGTTTTTTAATTTATTCAAAAATGCATATCAAATTTTTATTTATTCACCTCGATATGAATTTGCTATTAGCTTTCAAATTGAAATTTTTGTAATTGAAAGATTTCTAACTAATGCAAGAACAAGAAAGACAACCACATATATAGAACCACAAATATATAAGCAAGCTCAAAACGTGAAATATAATCAGTAAAAAAAGTTATTTTTTTAAATGCTCTATTTTTTTAAATTGAAAATCTTATTTTCTACAGTAAATTTTATTTTACATTTATAAAAGTTAATTCAGTCATAAGTTATGAAATTGTCCTTTATTATTATTATAATTATGAAATTTTCTTTTAGTCTTTGTATATTTCCGAGAAAAAAAAAAGGCCCTTATAATTTAAAAGTGTAATTTATTTTTCATAATTATGAATGATTCATGATATGGACGTAATAATATATGGTATTAAATTAAAAATAGTTATAATGAATTGAAGTAAATTATTTATGGTCTAAATTTACTGTTTCTTTTCTTTTTTACCTTCCTACCCATTAGAGCTCAAGATTTTTTTTTTAACTGATTCTTTTTAAATTTCATATTATAATTAACTTTTAATTAAAATAGAAACTGCAAACCAACAATATATTCTAAGCAATATATTCTAAATGTTAATCAATATTTTTCTTATCTTTTATTAAAAATTAATTAACTAACATTATTTAATTTTAGACTTAATTCTTACAATTAGATATTTTTCTATTAATTTTGACTAAATAAATAAATACGAATACTAGTATTCATACAATAACGTTATAATATTTAAAGAAACTTCATATGAATTTATTTTAAGAAAACATTAATTTCAAAATTTATCTTTTTATTAATTAAAGTAATCCAAACAGTTTTTTAAAATTAAAAAGTATTTTAAAATTAATTTTACGTGAAAAACGTTTCCTTATTAACTATTTTATGAATTAAAATGTTCTAATTATTTTTAAAATAATAAAAAACAAAATTTGTGAAACTTATGTTATTGAATGTATGTATACATTTCAAAATTTTGTTTCTAAATAAACTAATTAATATTATCTTTTAAAGAAAAGATTAAATATGTATAATTTTAAAGTGTAAATGTGTGTATGTTAATTTAGAAATAATTGTCAAATTGTTTTATGAAATTTGTTTTATGAGTCAGAACGTATTTTAACTGCCATATTAAATTTTATTAATTTTCGTTTTATAGAGTTTAACATTTTATTTAATTTCTTAACTGCTCTTAAAATTTAATCAGAATTTAATAAAAAATGTGAATAAATACCTAATATTTTAATACTAGTTTAAAGCCACTTTTAATTTGTTTACAGTTTTCAGTTTAATTTTTAGAATTTGCTTATAAATTTTGGGAAATAATGTTTGTGCTTTATAAGATAATTTTCTGGCAAAAAAACTTTTTGTATTGAAAAGGAAACATAAATTGTTCAGATCCTTTTTATTTATTAGGAAAAATTCTGAATGAAATTTTGCTAAATAAATAAAATGGATCGCTTTTAAAAAATGTAAATGTTTGTATTTACCTCCTTAAAAATCCATTAAAACAGATATTAAATAATTTAATCAATTCAAAATATTATGCGATTTAAAAAAAAAGTTTTCAATAGATTTTCAAAAAAAAAATTTTTGATTTTAATTTTAACAGCAAACAGATTTTGCGTTTTTAAACCTTCAGGGATCAATCGATTATTATTATTATTATTTTTCCTATTCTAGTTCCTTCTCTGCTAATAGTTTCACAAATCATTTGTAGTAGCCTCAATTATAATATTAAATAATCGAGTCTAATTAATAATTTCTCTTTCATCAAATTAATTTTAATCCATGGTAACAAATTTCAAAATGGACACACATAAATTAAAGTACATCATGAAAATAATTATAAATTATAAACATGCTTTTTCATTTTCAATCTATCTTGCATAATAATATATAATATTAAACCATTTTGTGGGTTTTTTTCACTACAATTTAGATTAAAAATACGTTAAAATTGAAAACACTAATATTAACTAACAAAGAATACATGATCTAATAATGCTCTTGGATTTACAATACATTAATTCAGTACTCAAACTCTGAAAAACTAAATAATAAAAGTCGTATTCATCTATCATGACGTTTTATTATATTTAATTTTAGGAATAAAAAATTGAATATTAATTGAAATTTCGATTATTGATACATTGAAAGTATGTATATATATATTCTTTAAAGGTTTTAATGTGTTAATAATTGCTGTTTCAATAAGACAAAATCAGGCTCCGAAGAACGCGTCTTTTAGTTTTCTGGTGCAGAATGATATATTAATCCATTTGCAATATTAACCCATGCATCCATTGTTGGTAAAAACTAGTATTTTCAATATAAAGCATTTATAATCGGAAATACAGTGAAAAAACCCTTAAATATAGTTTAATATAAATCATTAAATATGTTTGATAAATTAAATATTAAAAATTATTTTCATTATTATACATAAATCTCTTTTTAACCATGCGATTTTACGAATAAATTAGTTTCTGAATTTATTTATAAATAAATTAATTTTTTTTAATTATTAAAACTAATTATTCCTTTAGTATATTTTTTTTATATTCCTGAAGCTTATCAAAACTTTAATCATTCACAATAATTTCAAATGAAGCGGATCGATATCATGACTCTAATAATAAGAGGTTAACAAACAATAAATAACAAAAGATTATAGAAAATAAAAATGTGGTCAATGACGAGTTAATTCTTTATTTTGCTTAGACCCTTATTCAAATAAAGATTTTATACAAACCAATCTATACTAAGTTATAATAAAAAAAATTGCTAACTATATGAAGTTGACTTCCAAGCAAGTTAATGTGATCCAGTATTGTCTAAACTTGATTAAAATTTAGTGTTAACATATTTTAAAATATAGTTACTTGAGAATATCCATTTTAAAAACGAATATTTGATACGTTAATACCAATACTTATAATTATAACAAATATGTTTATTAACTATGTGTGGTTTTAAAAATGAATGAATAAGCCATTTAAGCAATTGCTATAGATTTTGCTTTTATTTTAATCTTAGTTGTCATGCGCTATATATAATTCCAACGGAAATTTTTTACCTCGTTTCCATGCAACTTTTTCTCCTTTTCTATGCAATGGAAGTTGCCACCTTTGCTTGTTATGCATTTCTTGCTGACAAATCCGGAGAGAAAAATAAAGAAGGTTGTGAGTGGTAGTTGACGCAACTTTGATTTATGGAATACATGTGGCTCGACCACGTGTTTATTATTGTAAATTCAATTTCCACTTCCCCCTCCCTTTTTTTTAAATACACTACTCTTATTCTATAAACTTGCTCATTTGATGACAGCGACATTTTGTGGTTTATGTTATGTTATCTAAAACAAGATTCTCTTTCAAATGTAATAGTTTAACCATCTTAAGAAAAGGAAATTCCTTTTAATGCATATATTTTTATGAAATTTTTAATATTTTACTTTTAATAATGTTAGATATTTAATTTAATTCTCATAGTCGAACAAAAAATCTTAATATTGAGAAATATGAAAAGTCTTTTCAAGTTGTACAATCAATATAAGATTTTTCTTATTTATTCATTGAACAGTTTTTATTTAAAACATATATTGAATTAAATAAAATAAATTACTGGTTAATATAAATTCTTTATTTAGTATTTTTACCTGAGCTGTATTTTGTTACAGAATAATTTTTTTTTTGTTATCATTTAAAGATGAAAATAATAATAAAAATAAATAAATAAAGTTACTAAAAAATGTAAATCTCTTATGTATACTTTGATAATGAAATCCTAATTATTCTGTTAAAAATGATTTTAATTTAAAAAAAATTATTAACTTAAATTTTGAACTTATAAAACACTCTCATATCCAAAACTCGATACTTTATATTATTTTATACTGATTTATTTAAAATAACCTAAACTCAAACTATATTTTAACATTAAAATACCCTTTTCGGAACCCCTTTTTTTTACCCTTTAATGTGTGTATGCATATAATCAAATATTTTTACTTAAATACAAAATTATTGTACTTTAATTTCGTTGTGCCCAATATTTTTTTTCAAAATCTAGGTCAGGATTTTCAAAATTGTAAAACGGTTGAAATTTTTAATGGTACAGTAAGTAATTTTGTTTTGGTTAATCCTTCGCCATTTTTAAATAGTGCCGTTGGTTGAAGAAACAAAATAGTAATTGTTTAGTTTCATCTAGTTTCAGCACTGTCAATGGCAGCCATAAATTTAACCAAAATAAAAGAAAAAATATTATTAATCAAAATTAAGAAAAAGTTCATAATATATCTAACGATATCATATACAGGTTGTTATAAATAGCTTTTACTCTCTCTCTATCAAGAAGAAAAAAAAAAAAAGAGTCCGATCTGATTTAGAAAATCCTAAAACTCTACAATGATACAAATATAAAAATTAACCAAAAAAAAAAACTTGATTTAAGCTTAACATTTGATAAAATACTTTTCCTATTAAAGAAAAATTTTTAATTAAAATAAGAAAATTGTTTAATCAATTTTCATGACAACATTGTGAGATTTTTCTTACAAATCTATGGTAGTTTATCAATTAATTTAAGTAAGCTTAATTAATTAAGTATTAATTAAGGAAGTTTAAAAGCTCCATATCAAAATGTAGATCTTAACAAGAACATTTATATTCATTATATTTTTTTATACTTGAATAATTTTGATGATTAAAATATTTTTCAAAATATCTTCGTGTTTTTTAATTCTCAAACTTACATCAAATCATAAAGTTATGATTTTCAAAGCACGTATCACTTTAATGTTATTTTTAAAATTTTAATTTTAAGAAATAAACCTTTCATAAAGAGAATGCGAGTAATTCTTCTATATTATACGTCCATATATGTACCTTAACTACGATATAATCTATTTTCATATCCCAAATTCATTTTTAAAAAAACCTACAATAGACCAACTTACAACCTTTTAATGAATAAGTATTATTTGCAAGTGATCGCTATAAGAATACGTCTTTTAAAAAGTTAAAAGTATTACTTTAAATAACGATTTTAATTTTTTACCTTTAAACTATATAATTTTTTTTTTCGTGTTGAAAATATACATACCTTTTATGGACATTCATTCAATATCAACATCTTTTTCTTTAGTTGTTTATTATATCAAATCAATTATATGTAACAACTTTCATTTTTAAGACAAATAATCCAATTATTAAAATAGGCGACACATTAACTAACAATAATTGTATTTATTTTATTCTTTTACAAGATTCATTCTTGTAAAAAGAAAAAAAAACATAAATCTATTTCACTACTATTACATGGAATTTGTGACACCAACCACATTTTGTCTCTTCATTGAATCCAGAAAGAGGATGACCTTGAACATTCTTTGCATTCCTTAAAACTGTAAAAACAGTAGCTAGACTTAAATTTTATTTTGCGCTCCTACTTCGTTAGTGTGTGACCTTGAAATGCTCTCCTTTCGTTCACTCCCCCTCCCTGGAGGCTGGTGACAAGTGCAGGGATGCTGTCATCGACAAGGGAATGACCCTTTCTGGGAACAGCGGAAATGGGGGGTGGGGGCGGTTATCCCCTAAAAAAAAAAAAAATGCCCCCCAACAAAAATATACGCACACACGCACTCTCACTAAAAAGAAAGCAGACTACTCCTAAAGGGATAAAGCTGTAAATCTTTTATAGATACCATAGAAGCCAATTTATGTCTCTTGCTTTTATGGGAGACGATTGGAGAGCATTTAAGTTTAACAGTGCTTGAAATGGTGAAATCGATACGAGAGAACTTGACATTGATGAAGAGTTTTATTGCTTAGTTGTAATCTTGTCTTTTTTCCTTCATTGTAACTACAATATAAGCGAATACTGTTTAGCATGGGCGTCGAAAGTTTGGGACACCCATGCTATAGAATATTCTGGTTTTTTTCTTGAACCACGTTTGTAGAAAAATTGTAATATCTTGGATCGCCGATAAAATTCTCTAATTCTAAAAGTAGTTGAGAAGGAAAATGTTTAATAATACCTAGTCATCATAACAAAATAAAAAAAGTTTAGTAGTTTAATATTTTAATGATAAAATTTAATTATAATATATTCTTAACTACCTTCCGCTTCGAATAGTTTTCAAATAATTAAGGAATTTTCCGGTTCATCAAAAAGAGTTTTAATTATGAAAGTAAGAAATATTTTGTTGTCGTATCTCCTGAAGAGTATTAAAAAAAATCAAATATCGTGGTACTCCTGAATAATATTGGCTATGTTGATTGCCAGCTCAGAATATACCACAGCTAGACAATCAAACACATGATGAGGAATAAGCTCGATAAGAGGGCAATTGCTACATTTTTGGTATTTTTTTTACGCTATCAACGGAAAAGTTCATATTTTTGTGGTGCTTCATCCTTAATCTTATGAGAGTAGTATCTGCTTTTCCGTTGACATTTAGTTCTGTAGTTTTGTATTTAGTTTTGATCTTAGAAGATACTAGATTTTGCATCTGCAAGAGAAGTAGGAATGGCAGGCTAATCTAGACTTCTGGCATTCTTCTCAAAAGAATCAATTCATTAAACTCCAATCCACATGAGCAGGGTTCCATTGTAGAATATAAGTTCTGTGCAAACAGTCGATTTATTCTAAAAGAGATAAAATGTTCGAGATCATACTTGAGAAACCTTTATTAAGGAGCAAGAAATACTTTAGGAATTCGAAATAAATAAATAAAAAAAAAAATGATAGAATGTAGATGAAACAAACAAACAAAAATCGCACTTCCACTATTTTGTTTTACATATTTTCAAATTCATAAAAATCTCAACGACTTAAAAAAGTTTTATAACATTAATTACGCGAGATATTCATCTCACATTCTTGTAGCAAGTCCGAAAACCACTTTCAACGCATTTTTTTTTTCTTCTTCCGTCACCTTTTTCACGAAGACCAGGAAAAGAAAAAAAGAAACGGTTAATGACTTGGAAGTTCAGTTCGCAAGACATCTCTTCGGAGACATTGTCCTGGTCAGACACATAATCCGGGCCCTGTGTATCAGCCGAGGAGATCTCGCTGACTCACTGCCTTCGTTTCGTCATCTGTGAACTTGTCGAAAAGATGTCGGTTCTTCTTGAAGGCGTACCAAAGCGTGAGGCAGTTGACGTTGGCCGCGGACAAACGAATCAGCGAATATCAGTAGTGTCATTTGAGAAGGCTCTATCGGAGAATATGTGTTGAACAGCGGCTGTTATTGTAAACAACGTAAAGTCATTTCGGGGGACCATTTATACATGCAAAATATTTCATTGCAGATGATGCATAAGTAAAATTAATTAGTATATATGTTATTTGAGCAGGAGAATATTTGGATTAAATGTTTATCATAGTGAAAGTAAAAAATATGTGGTTATAAAATGTAATGTATGTGCGGGGAATATTGTGGGTGTTTTTTTTATGTTTTTAATAAAAATACTATTTTATATTTTATAAAAATGTTATTTTATTTAATATAAAATAACAATTTAAAAGTGATATAAAATAATAAAAATATAAAAGAAAATAAATAATATAAAATAACACTTTTATATATAAAATAATATTTTTTATGTTAATAAAATTTTTATTGTAAAATAAAAAAAAATTATTAATATAAAAACACTACATCTTACTCTAGTTTTATATTAAAGAAATTGATTAAATAATTTCAAAGTATCAAACAATGAAATGACAACAAATTTTGATACATTACTCGTAAATATGTTCTATATTAATGACTTTTTTAAAAATTAGAGAACATAGAAACATAAAATTTCACAAATTCTTCTATGAAGTAAAAAATATGTAAAAAAAATTGTTTTAATGGCAATTATTTATGAGTATTAATAAATAAGTAATTTTAATTCTTTTTCTCAGATAAAAGGGGATACAATCAAAAAGGTATGAATAAATAAATTTTGATACATAATTCATAAATTTGATTATTAATATATTCTATATTAATGGCTTTTTTTAAAATTAGAGAGCATGCGAACATTAATTTCACAAATTTTTTTATGAAAGTAAAAAAGTCTTTATTAATGCCTTTTTTTAAAATCAGATAATTTACAAACATAAATTTCACATATTCTTTGAAGAAAAGTAAAAAATTTTCATTTTTAAGTCATTAAATTTTTCATTTTTTTACAATGAGTTTTTTTAATGTCAATTTTTTATGAATAATAATAAATAAATAATTTTAATTTTGTTCTCAAATAAAATTTCATACAAAAAAATATGAATAAACAAAATGTTTTTAAAACTTATTTAAAATAATAAAACAAGAATTTAATTGAATTCATTAGTATTCAAAAGTATTATTTTGTTGTTCTTAATCTCAGATTTTCTGTCACATATTTATGCATTAAAATTCATTAAAGTGAAAAATAATAATTGTTTAAAGATGAGCTGTTTTCTTAAATTTATTTTGTTAATTTGGTTTCATATTGAAAATAGAGTTAAATATTCCCCTTTCAGCTGAAATATTAGCAACGTTCATTACTTAATATTAGTATTAAATAACTTTTTAAATAAACGCAAAGAAGTTATTTAACGTAAAAAGCTTTTTTTTTTTTTGCGATAAATGTAAATGAAACAAACAAACCAATGAACAAAAATGATATGATTAAAAGACTTGGAAAAAAACATCAGTAATTAAATAATGTGGAATAAAGGAAAAGGAATTTTGATTTGAGAACAAAAATTTAATCAAACTGAAAATTCCTGATTTTTTTTATTCAATTAATAGAAAAATAATGAAATGAAAAAAAAATTACTATTATTATTATTATTTAAGTCTTAAAAATAAATAATGTTTCATACTGTTTAATGTATATAAAGTTTTAATAATAATAAGTATTAATTTTTATTTATTAAAAAGTTATGCTGTAGTTATTACAAAAAATATTAATTTTATTTTCCTATATCGATATTTATTTATCTATCCATTTTAAAAATTGCAAAAGCTTTATAATAAGATTTCAGTCAGGTTTAAATTTTTCAAATGTATGTTAATAATTATGAAATTAATATTATTTATAATAATGTGAAATACTGATTTTTTTTTTCAAAAAAAAATTTTTTTTTCTTTTTGGTAAAATTCTTGTTTATAATAGACGACAATTCTTTTGAAACTTTTTTACAGCTGTATGTGAATTAAATTAAATTTGGAATTTAGCATTATTCTAAACACAAATGAATTGTTTCAATAATGAATGCCAAGTAGAAAAAAAAAAAACGAAGATAATAAGAATTTCAATAAAGTCACTGATTTTTAAAAAAAAATTAAGATCTAATTTAACAAAAATTTCATAGATTATTTTTAAAAAAATCATTTCTCATATATAATTAAACCAAATAAAGTTTCTTGTGTTAAAAATAAAATTTATTTTATAAGCACATATTTGTTTATAAAATTTTGTGATTAAATTGTACTGGCAGTTGTAATCAGATATATTTTCTGATTTCCAAATTGTAAGAATTAGTGAGTTGCATAGAGTTATAGGGTTATTAGGCATATAATGTCTGCATAGTTAATTATTTTTGAATAATTAGTTATATGTGATTCATAATGTTAAATTCTTATGCGTACTTTTAAAAAGTACGCATAAGAATTCGTGTCTGTATATTTTTTTAATTAATAGTGTTTGATTGAGTTTTTAAGCAAAATATCAAACAAAATTTATAACACGTTTAAAAATATCGCTTTTTCAATCAATTTTTAATTTATCAAGCATACGTATTCCCATGTGTATGTGGTGTCTAAGAATAATTATTCTCTTTAAAAATAATATTTCTTTTGTAAAATTCTCATTTCATTAACTATTATAGGTGAAAAATTTATAAACCAAAATTTTACTTCTGAATCATACTTTTATTAAAAGAAATATTTTTAGAATTATTAATTAAGAAACGAATGACTGGGGGGGGATGTAATTCTTTCAAATAAATAATTGTCTTAAATTTATTTCTTTAAGAATATTACTTCAGAACATCTCTACTTATCTTTAAATTTATTTCTTTAAGAATATTACTTCAGAACAAAACTTATAAAGTTAGACCCTACAATTTTCTTCAAAAATTAGCTATTTAAAAGTTTATTTTTCGGAAATTCAAAGTGATTTATTTAAAGTATATTTTTATTAACTATGTAGTGACTGCATGGTTAATTATTTTTTAATAATTAGTAATATAGATTCATAATTTTTAAAAGTACGTACAGGAATATTTGTCTATATATTTGTTAAGTAATTAACAGCATTTGATTCAAATTGCGAGACATGTATCCTGTAATGTGAATAAAAAAATGGACAACAATAAAAATTATGAAATCCAAAATATTAAACGAACAATCTAAAAAACACTGTCCCTATCGCTATTTCAAGAAAGAGTTGTTTCGATAAGTAAGCATTGAACTAAGAAAGAAAGCACCGGAGGCATGGAAGCTGTTAATAGTTTTACTTAAAGAAGTGTTATGGTTAGTAAAGAGAGTGGAACTGATAGAGAAATTTCGCTAGAGATGGTTGGGGTCCAAAATCGTTTCAGTTCAAACATTGCAAACAGTTTCTGACGTCAAGTTGAAACAAATCAGAATTGCTTCTATTTTTGTCCCCATATTACTATTTATTTTGCAATAAGAAATTCATAGAAATAAAGACTCATAAAACAATAAAAAGAAAAGAAAAACTTATAAAATGTGAAGCAAATTAAATAAAAAAGGTCTGTATTTAAGATATTTAAATACCATATTTTCAAAGAAATATTATGATTATTCTATTAAATTATTATTAATTATAAAAATAGAAAACTTGTAGTGTGATAGAAGTTATGTTGCTATTGAGTTACTAATGAAATGTTTAAATTTTATCTCAAATATTTTAATTAGATTAATCTTATTGGCATATGGCATCATTATATGTATGCATGTATCTAACTAACTAATTCCCTGGCACTACAGTCCATGTTGGACCATGGCGGTCGGTCTACTGGCAGATTCCAAAACAGATGTTTTCTTCTTACAGGGTAGGGTTGTCAGCTCTACGCCCAACACTACAATCATATTAGACCAAGACCTACGGTTTGAAGTGGATTCCGAACTATTAATATATCTATATATATATGTGTGTGGAAACCTCATCTATTATTATTTACGTGTCATTTTAAAGATTTAAAAAATCCATATTATTTAATTTTAACTTTAAAATTATGTGCTTGCTCGAACAATTCTAACTCGCTGCTACATTTTTAATCAGGTATGCTTTTTCCAATATTTCGTCGTAATAAATTCATCTATCAGAGGCATTCTCCAAGATCATTTTATTGTTATAGAGACAATAATATGATCAATATATAATTTTAATACATAAAGAAAAAGTGAATTATTTAGGGATACATTACTAAAAATATTAAAGAAAAACTTACAATAAATGAAGGTTAAAGTTTTTCTGAAATTATCGAATATTTCTTTTCTGTCGATTTTTAAAATAAAAATTGATGGAGTCTAACAACTTGGCATTCTTTGGTTTTCTTATCAAATTAAAAATTTAACTTGTACAGTTCATGATTTTATGCTATTAATATAAACGCAAATAAATAGGTAAACAATTTTTTAACCCATTTTAAACTTTAAATTTAGTACTTTTTATTCGTAACATAAAAACAAATGTTAATTGATTAAGAAAAAAATTATTTTTATTGTAAAAATTCAAAAATTTTATTTCATATTTTCTTGTCTGTTCCTTCTCTTTATATAGGCATTTCAAAAGTGTCAGCAAAGTTTCACATTATTTTAAGAAATAATATTATTATTACATCGGAGAAATAAAAAGGCATTTTATTCTCTTATCAAACTATTGATAATGGTAAAATCTGATTATCTCTTTTATATCAAACTTGAAATATATTTATTTTCAAGATATCTTTTTGTCATATAAATTGAATAAGATTTTTTTTTTTATCTCAAGACATACCGAAATCGTTTTAAATGCTTTATTGTTTATATATTTGTTTGAAAATATAGATATTTCTCCCTTTCTAAGAGTTATACATGTCTCCTTCTATGAATTATTCTTATTTATACCTCACAGAAATGTATGTATTCATTTTATACGATATTTGATTTGATTTTTCCAAAACTCTATGATGTCGAAATGAAAAATTCAAACAAATAATTTTTTTTAAATGTATTGAGTTTACTCAAGTTTATGCTTTTAATACTTAGTACAATTTTTTAAATTAGCTCTTTTAAAAAATAAATTATAGTAATCTTTAAATTATTTTCACTTGCGAACATCCATCGAGCTAAATTTAAATGAAGTAACCTAGATTTTAAAAAAATACCTTTTAATATGTTTATTTGCAACATATATACTTTATGTGTAAAAAATCTATAATGTTCGTAAGAAAACCCAAATTTTACCCAAAGAGCTTAATTATATTTAATATGACAGTAAATTAAATCAGGGCCTGATGTCCGAGTGACTGGCGCTCGGTGCCACAGGTTTCGGATTTGAGTCCCAGCTGTATCATGGATGCTTGTAGTGGTTAGGAATCCACTTTAAACCGTAGGTCTCTGACTAATATGACTGCAGAGAGTTGGGCGTATGGCTGACAACCCTACCACTTAAAAAGAAAGCATCTCCTGTCTCGAAATTTGCCAATAGGCAGACTTCTTTGATCCACCATAGGGTTGTTGCGCCAATGAAGAAGATTGTATTAAATCATTAAACAGAAGGAATTCTGCTATATTGTACTCTTATATCCCACCACAATTTAAACAAACATTCCTTAGAGTGATATTTATTAACCATATATGTATCTTCAATATGAATTTATTAAAATAAAATGTATCTTTTCTTAATACCTGGTAACGTGTAATTGGGAAGGCCTTTCTTCATCCTAGACTGTCATGCAATTGATGACGATAATTTCATTTGTGTGTGTGTTGAAAAACAGATGCGATTATAATGTTATTTAGCACGATTTTGTTTACCTAGATTTTTCTTATTACCCATAAAATATATAGGTATTGGTTTGGGGAGAGTGAGTCGGCGATGACCTGGACCATTTTCAACGTTTCTTATTGCTTAATTTTTTTAAAAAAATTCTTTCTAGAGCTGTTTTTATTGGTTTATTTAAATTTCTCTCAGGTGTTTTTTTTATTAAATTTCTTTCATATGTTTTTTTATAAAGTCATTTCGAATGCTATAGTTTTTAATTTTTTTAAATTTCTTTCACGTGTTTTTTTGTCAAATCATTTGGAATTCTATATAGTTTTTTATTTAATGTTTTCTTTTTTAAGTATTGAAGGATAACTGATGAACATAACTTATTGATACTTTTTCTTTTTTGTTTGTTTAAGATTGCTATTATGCGCTTTGTTCTTATATCAAATTCTAAATTTTATGGGCAACCTGCATATCCATTCAGCCGATTAAAAATTTAAAAAATTGTTTTTAGAAATATTTTTCAAGTTAAATTGGTAGGTGATAGTTATTTAATATATTTTCTTTTTTTTTTTTCCCCTAATAAAAACAATTACGAAAAAAAAAATTATTATTACTTGTTTACTTAAATAAAACTATACTTTTAATATATTTATAACAATGAAATAATTTAAATAAAATAAATTTTTTATTATAAAAAGTTCCAAGACATTGGTATAAAATTGCTGTTTAAAATATTTCAAATTTTAACCTTCTATTTAATATTTTTTTATTTCTTCATTATGGTTTTTTACCTTCAATTAGTTTTTTTCCAGTCTATATGGATTCTTGAAAAATGCATAAAGGGCTTGATTAAAAATCAACACTTTATAATACCAGAAAATAACGCGTACTGAAATTTTAAAATAACAGTTAGCAAATATATTTTATTCCATATCAATTTATAAACATTGTATTTATCCTCTTTTTTCTTTTTATACCCGAGAATACAAATAATCTTTAATTTAGATTTCTATGTTGCGATTTAAAAGATCAATTTATTGAATTCATGCGTTTAGTTATGCTTATTACATAGTAGCCCTTGGGCTAAATTCTACACTTTGGAAGACAAAGGTCTATCAAACGAGCAATTCTTAAAACTGTATATCCCTAGTGGCCTGATGACCAACTAGCTAGCGCTCTGGCCTTTGGTAAAACAGGCTTCAGGTACGAATTCTGGCGATGGCATGGATGTTTGCTAAATCCAGCTACTGAATGTAGTCGTTAGGTTATTTAACACAATAGTCCTTAGGTTATCACACATGTTGAGTGAAAAAGGCGATCAAACGTGTGAGTTTTTAAAGTTATATGACTTTCCCCCTTTTTCAAGAAGCTCTTACTATCCGAATCACGTTACAAAGATGTATGAAATATCCAACGCTGCTGTATAACTTAGCTGAAGTTTTACCATGAGTTACCCATTGACCACCCTCCTGTTGGAAATGGGTCTTGTATAATTTGAAACTAAAATTACAGGTTTGATTCTCTTCAATATACCTTACAATATTATATACATAATTTTGAAACCATGCTTCGTGTTTCGGAATCACCGACTAATCGCTTGGGTATTTTCTGATTTATCTCACATGTAATTAATGTTCGAACCAGTTCCCTTAAAGATACTTCCATGAAAGTATTTCTGTCCCTTTCCATCCCTTTATATAGAATACCCCTTTTATGCACACTGAGGAATCTACTATATATATATAGCTCCCTGGTGGCCAATTGCCTAGCGCTCTGGCCCTTTGGTACCACAGGCTTCAGGTTCGAAACCTGTCTGTGACATGGATGTTTGGGAGTGGATCGGAATCCACGTTAAACTTCTAATTAGTTAAACGGTCTGATTAGCTTAATGTGTGCAAAAATGACCATAGAGCGACAAGCCAAACTACGCATATATATCTATCGTATCAGTGGCTAATAACTCAAAGCTAAGTGCTCTCCCCCTATTAAAAATATATCTATTACATGTTTGCATATTATCGGAGATATTTTAATTTGTAGACTTTCTTCTTATTGCTAACTCGCATTCACGGCTGAATGTTATTTATTGTCATCGAGCCAATATTTCCTAATAACCAACGTCATCTTTAACGCTGTTATTTTTGGTATACGAGTGAATAATTTATTTATTTATTTAAAAAAGGCGACGACTTCCCAGACTTGTTATAATTGTTATTCTTCTATAAGAGCTCGCGGAATTCGCGACTCCGCGTGTGGTTAAGATTTGCGTAAGGAAGTTCCGCTAGATTAAAAAGAAGCGAAATTTAACGGCACGAAAAAAGGAAGAAAAGAAAAGAAGGCAAAAAAAAAGAAAAGCAGGGGAAGGAATTCCCACGTAACATAATAATTCCCACTCCGGTTTAATTAACCTAATGTGTGCAATAAAATAACCGTAGAGCGACAAATCAAACCAAGCACCTATATATCTATCGTATCAGTGGCTACTAACTCAAAGCTAAGTGCTCTCTCCCACCATTAAAATTGTATCTATTACATTTTAATTGCAATTTGATTGCATATTATCCAAGATATTTTAGTTTTTCAAACTTTCTTATTGCTAACTCGCATTTATGGTTCAATGTTATTTGTTATCATCGAGCCAATATTTCCTAATAACCAACGTCATCTTTAGCACTGTTATTTTTGGTATACGAGTGAATAATTTATTTATTTATTTAAAAAAGGCGACGACTTCCTAGACTTGTTATAATTGTTGCGCTTCTATAAGAGCTCGCGGAATTCGCGAGACTCCGCGTGTGGTTAAGATTTGCGTAAGGAAGTTCCGTTAGATTAAAAAGAAGCAAAATTTAACGGCACCAAAAAAAAAGTAAAGAAAGAAAAGAAAAGAAGGCAAAAGAAAAGCAGGGGAATGAATGAAGCGAAAGAAAGAAAAAAAGAAAAAAGAAAGAGGCGAAACAAAGTTCTTCTGGCGGGGAAGACATCCTGAGGAAGGAAAGTTTTTCTCAAGGGTGTCGGAAGATTACTGGAAGACATCCAAGATGGCGGTACGTGCACGGAGGGGCTATTTGCGTCATTCTATGCCGCGAATGGAAACTCAATACCTCTTCTGGATGTTGTTTCTCCAGGCTGAGACTGGGAGCTCGAATTTCGCGCAGCAGAGTAGTTTTTCTTTTAGGACTCATTATGGGATAAGGAAAGGAATACCATCCGTGCAAATCGGTGCAGACATGCGAGGCACTTAGTTTCTGCAGGAAAGAAAAAAAAGTAAAAAAGAATGTGCAGAAAAAATATATGGGGTAAATTAGCTTATTAGGGATGGGATGTATGTTTTTTGACGCATCAAACTCTCTCCGTTTGAATGCTCAGGCCTGAATCATTCATTAGGATTGAAAAAATATGTGGTTAGTATATACTACATATGAAAGAAGAAAAAAATGCTTTTTTTGTGAAGAAAAACTTCGGAAAAAACTATCATGTTTCAGATTAAATCTAATTTGAAATAAAACAACTTTTCATATCTTATTTGAACAACTAACAGATAGGGTTCGGCTTCGGTGAAACTAGATATTATTTTTACTTTAATTAAGAAAAAATATCAGTAAAAAAAGGCTAAAGAAACAAAATATAATCGAATAAAAACATTTAATTCGACATTTCATCGAAAAAATGAAAAGCTTTATATAATTTTTTAAAAACCGAACATGGAATTTGTGGTATTTTAATGTCATCAGCAACTTCAGTCAATGTTAAGCATCACCGGACCACCGGATGGCGGCCATTATAATGAATTTAGGAACTTAAAAAAATTAAGTTTTTTTTAACTGAAAAAAAAAAAAAAATAATGAGAATTTGTTTACAATTTTTTGCATCAGATAAAAATAATAATAAATCCAGAAAAATTTTTTTGAACATACTCACATCCAATTTATAATATATATATATATTTAAAACAACGACCTTAAAATACTATTATGCACTTAGATGAGATAACGTATTGAAATGAGCATTATAATTTATTTGTAAATATGGCTGCTATTTGTAAAGGTATACATTTAAAAAAAATTACAAAAAAACAAATTGTATTTCTGCTTAAATCAAATCTTATTGCTGCTATCAAAAATTTTGAATACATGAGACAAAATAATAAGACAATGGATTTTAGACGAAAAAAAAATTATCCCTTGTTTGTAATAAACAATTTTAACTGCAGTTGATAATAAAGACGACGACTTATTAATTAATTTAATTTTATTGATATATATTTTCTTTAATGAAATTAATTTAATTCAGTTTTCCATATAATTACAACTATTTATTATTCTGAATAATAAATAGTTGCAATACTGATGAATGTATAATAACTATACAAACTATACTACTTAACATGTTAACAAACGAAAATTTCGAAAATGATGATATTCGTATCTTAAATATTACATTGTTTTTGATTAATCAGAATTTTTCCATAATCATTGCAGCTATTTATTATTCAGAATAATTTTCTCCTTTATCTACAGACAAATATCTCTGATGATATCGGTAATCATTTGTCTGTAGATAAAGGAGAAAATTATTCTGAATAATAAATAGTTGCAGTATTGAGGAATGTATAATAACTATACAAACTATTCTACTTAACGTGTTAATAAAAGAAAACTTAACTCTTCGAAAATGATAAAGTTCGTATCTTAAATATTATATTGTTTTTGGTTGATCATAATTAATCAGAATTTTCCCACAATAATTGAAACTATTTATTATTCAGAATTATTTTCTCATCTACAAATAAATAATCTCTGATGATATCGGTAATCATTTGTCTGTAGATAAAAGAGAAAATTATTCTGAATAATAAATAGTTGCAATATTGAGGAAGGTATAATAACTATACAAACTATTCTACTTAACGTGTTAATAAAAGAAAACTTAACTCTTCGAAAATGATGAAGTTTGTATCTTAAATATTACATTGTTTTTGGTTAATCAGAATTTTTCCTTAATAATTGCAATCATTTATTATTCAAAATAATTTTCTCCCTTATCTATAGACAAATGATTGATCTCTGATGATCTCGGTTATCATTTGTCTGTAGATAAAGGAGAAAACTATTCTGAATAATAAATAGCTGCAATATTGTTGAATGTATAATAACTATACAAGCTATTCTACTTAACGTGTTAATAAAAGAAAACTCTTCGAAAATTATGATATTTATATCTTAAATATTATATTGTTTTTGGTTGATCATGATTAATCAGAATTTTTCCATGATAATTGCAACTATTTATTATTCAGAATAATTTTCTCCTTTATCTACAGACAAATTATTGTTGATATAGATAATTATTTGTCTGTAGATAAAGGCAGAAAATTATTCTGAATAATAAATAGTTGCAATATTGATGAATGTATAATAACTATACAAACTATACTACTTAATGTGCTAATAAAATAAAACTTAAATCTCGAAAATGATGAAGTTCGTATCGTCAATATTGCATTGTTTTTGGTTTATCAATGAATCTGAATTGTGAAAAAAACACAAGACAGTATCTTAAATAATATGACTTTATAATCTTTAGATTAATTATTTTAAATAAAATAATTTCAACTCAAAAAAGTTCGAAATAATACAAAACAGAGCAATTTAGAAATTTGTTAAATATTGCCAAATATATGCCTTACTAAATATTGTCTGCACATTAAAATGGCACATAAGCATATATTTCACCACTTTCAAACCTAAACAATTAGCGATAAAATTTCGCTTATGTGGTAGAATTCTACTTCTAGTGTAAAGGCTATAATTGCAATTTCATTGACTTCCGTCATGATTTCGTATGCAGATTTTTATTATTTTTGCAAGCTATTCAAATTTTACTGGAAAAATCAATTGTGAATCAATCTATTTCAGATGAAAAAATAGTCAAAACAATGATAAGTTACTTGTAAAACAATATTAAACTATTTAACTCGTTTCATATTTTGTAAAAAACATTTTGAAATTTGTCTAGCTAAAATTTTTTTTTTCATTTGTATGATGGAAAGAGATAAAGAAATGAGATTTTTTCAAGAATTAAAAATTTATATGCTATAGGATTTGTAATGTGTCTTGTTTATCATAAAATGGAAAGTTATGAATTAATATATAATCATAACATTAATATAATTATTATGTTAATATATATAACAGAAATAAAGTTAATTAATAGGTAATCGCTTTATTAATATTCCATTATTTTTTATGTCTATCTTTTAAAAAAAAAAGTCAATTAAAATTTTTTTTATTTTATACAACAGAAAACTGTTAAGAGTTTTCATCATGATCATAAACTTTATGAAGAATCTAACAATATGAAGAATCTAATTTGACTAGTAATTTAAGCATATCGTTTTAGATTCTTTGTGAAGTATGGATTTGATGATAAAAATTACTTCGAGAAAATAATCTTTTCTCAAATAGAAAGTTCTAGGATTTTATAGAAAACAACACCATTTCAAAAATCTTGAATTAAATCATTGGAAAATCGTCATACAGCTTTACAGAAGATAGTTCTAGCTATAAAAAGTGCCGATATCACAATAAAACTTGTAAGCAATTCAGATGCATAGAACGAATGTGGCAAGTAAAATGTTATTTCTACTGATTAAAAATCCAAGGTATAACTTTTAAAAGGCTTTGGTTTTCAGATTTTTATAAGATATAAGTTAATATTAACTTAATCAAAGGATCAATCTGATTTACTTTTATCTTTCTATAGAAGATAGTATTGATTTCTAAAATACTACTACTATGAAAACTTTATCAACACTTATGATACATAGGATGAATGAATATCTAACGGACAGAATAGATATTGAAACAGTATATATAGTTTTGTTTTAGTTTTATGTATATAAATAATATATTGTCTATATCCGGGGTGGTCAGCTATCTTTGAACGATCCATTGTTTAAATGAGCTTATGTGAACATCAATAACGAGTAATCAACCAAACTTTATCAGCCAACTGCAAGGATGGACAACATTCGTGAAACATCCACAAGCCAATACAATTTTTCACTACCGTTCGAAGATCCATTGTTTAAATGAGCTTATGTGAACTTTAACAAGAAGTCAGCAACCAAACTTTTATCAGCCAACTGCAAGGATGGACAACACTCATGTCACATCCACAAGCCAATATAATTTTTCTCTACCTTTGAAAGATCCATTGTTTAAATGAGCTTATGTGAACATCAATAACGAGTCATCAACCAAACTTTTGCTAGCCAACTGCAAGGATGGACAACATTCGTGAAACACTCGCAATAATATTTCACCACCTTTGAAAGATCCATTGTTTAAATGAGTTTATGTGAAATTCAATAACAAGGCATCAACTAAACATTTGGTAGCCAACTGCAAGGATGGACAACATTCGTGAAACACCCAGAAGTCAATATAATTTTTAAATATTTTCTACACAAAATTGTTTGATAGAAAAAGAACAATATTTTGCATGACATTTTTACTTTTGTTTTTAATAACTTCGTGTCAAGAAATGAAATATAATTACTTTTGGACATTGTTCAGTTTTAATTTACCACATTTCATAGATATATTTTATATACATAAGAACCACACGTAGCTTATGACACAGGCTTTGTCCCCCCCCTTTTCACATGAAAGAAAACTTTAAAAGAATGAAAGAGTGGATGACATTTAAGCATAAATAAAGAAAGAGATTTTTAACATCACGGTTATCGTAACTTTACTGTTTTAGGTTTTTTAGCAGGTTAGCACATTTCCGCCCACTGAGGGAGAAACATGATCTTTTCATGAAACTGGGTTCTAAGATTCTTAAAATCCCTGAATAAACTCACCCTTGCTTAATGTAAACACTAGTCAGTCATCTGCTTCTGATAAACAAAGGGAAAAAGAATAAAGTTGACGGATGTTTTGGAATGAGAAAACTCCGAGTCTAAATCTCTTTTTATCAAACATTCCTTTATTCTAGGGTGCACAAAAGGTCTTTGCTCTATCTAGGTCAAGGTTCTATTGACCACTCATTTTCTTCACGTGTATATATACATGTAACATATACAATAAATTATATATATATATAAAAAAAAATACCGTTTCAGTGTATTATCGAAAATAGTATGCAGAAAATAAAGATCCCTCGATAGTTATAATTCAACTTTTCAATGTCAATTTTTTTTCCTTGCTCTTATCTTTAATATTGTGTATGAGTGTGTGTCAATTTAAAAACTTCTCATTTATAATGTCAGTTTTAAAACTTCTTTTTCATAATCTAATCGTCATTAATACTTCAACTTTATTTGAATATTCTCTTTCTATAATCATACAGTTCATACTATATCATACACATGCATTTCAAATAAATGGTCTTCTGAACAATAAAACGTTTCAAATTAGTGTAAAAGTAAAAAAAATATGAAACAAAGTATTTGTATTTGTTTTCATGCCAAATTTGTTTCAATTTTTGTATCCCCATTTTTTTTTTTTATTATTTGCCAGCATCACACAGCGATCAAATGAATCACCAAAAAACATTTCAAATTATACTAAAACAACGCCAACAGCATTTATGTTTAAAATATAGCACTATCCATACTAAATACATATTCAATTATTTTTCTTGTATTATTACAATCAGTAGTATGTTTTGAGTGGTTCGGAATCCACTTTAAACCGTAGGTCTCGGTCTAATATGACTATAGAACGTTCGGCATAGGGCTGACCGAAGTCAAGCATCATTGGGCGCGGTCAGTACTTGGGTGGGTGACCACCTGGGAACACCGCGTGCCGTTGGCAAATTTGGGACCTGAATGGCCGAGTGTCTAGCGCTCTGACACAAGGTGCCACAGGTTTCGGGTTCGAATCCCGGCGGTGCCATGGATGTTTGTAGTGGTTCGGAATCCACTTTAAGCCGTAGGTCCCGGTCTCCTATGACTGTAAGAGCGTCACGGAGCAAAAGTCAGGCTTCTACCTACGGGTGCTCCATCACAACAGAAGCTGCTTCCTTCCCCTTCAATCATGAGCACGTATGGGCTCGTGGGCTTGGCCAGCCAAGTGGGATAAGAAACAACAACAACTAGTACATAAAAATAACTTGTATTTTTAAAAAAATTCATTTTTAGGATTTTGTATCAAAAATAGATAAAAAAAAATATTTTTATTAATTTTTATTTTAAAAATTGATTATAAATATTTATATTTATGTAATTGATTTTTAAAATTAACCAAAACAGAATATTTAAATGTAATAGCTGTTTATATAAAAATCGGAAGTAAAACTTCTTCTAATTTTTAAAAATGTAAGCTCTATATATTATTATTATTTTGTTATTTATTGTAAAAAAAACATTATATCTACAATTTCTGTAAAGCTTTAAGCAAGTGTTATTATTTTTTTTAAATAAAAAAAAATTTGCAATAAATACGAAGATAAGCTTTAAAAGAAAAAAAAATTTATTAAATTAATCTATGAAAATTATAAATGTTTTTAACTTAAAAAGGATTATTCTTAGTTGTTTTGAAATTAATCCCACAATTTAGATCATAAATCTATTATTTTGCACATGTGACAAATACTATCATTTATTACATCTTAGACATTATTCTAACATTTATTCTATTCTGTTTAATTATTTAATCAAGATTTAATAATAATTGGGGACGGTAAGAATATTTAAAATATCTTGTGAATAACTTTTATATGAAAAGTTTAAGAATAATTATATATCATATGTATGTGTCTTCTTGAAATGAATATTGTTTTTCAAATGTCTACAACTTTTATTTCTAGTATCATTATTTCTAGTTATTTTTATATTTTTTGTTTCTAGTATCATTATCTTTTATTTCTAGTATCAACTTTTATTTCTTTTATCAGGCATTCATAACAGCTGTACAGTAGACCTGGATGATAAATTAAAACATCGATTTAAGTTTACTTCTATTTAAATCACATATCTGATTTCATTATTCTTATGTTAACAAAATTCCTATTTAAGATATCGACTTTCTGTAACATCGATGTTAATGCGATTTCGATGAGCATCTTAATTCCGATGCCCAACATATAAATACCGATTTTCAAAAGCAGTATAACTATTTTGGAGATGATCGGCAAATCATCTGAGTGAAGGAGAAAAGCGATTTCCATGTCCAACATCGAAATTCTGATATCAACGCCGAAATACAAATTTCCAACATAAGATAGCTGATGTTCGAAATTAGTATAATCGCTTCGGTGATAACATTTGGATGTATCTACACGATTTCCGGAATTTGTTCGTCATCATGAAATTTTATGTTCATGTCTGTGCAATCAAATTTAATATATTGATGGATATATATTTTGCTTCTTTATTGCAGTAAAAGGTGGTACTTTACTTTGTAGTTATACTGGAAAATTAAACGAATGCAACTAATTGTTTAGCACTAAATGAAATTAAATAAGATATTTTGAATGAAATATCTTATATGAAATATGCTTAATAAAAAAGGAAAAAAAGCAGATAATTTGTTTTGAAAAATTAAATAATTTTGTGTTGAAGACAGCAAAATGAAAGATTAAGTAAACTGAAGTAACATAACTACATAATTCATACAAAAAAATAATCATTAAAAACTATTTTTAAAAAAAGTATTGGTCGGCAGAGTTCAGGGACTCTTTCATTGTTTACGATTCAAAAACAAATTCCATATTCGAAGTTTTAAATCTTTATAAAATCGATATGTCTTAATATCACGATATTAGATGGGTGATATATCGAGTTTAGAAATTTCAACATCGTCCAACCCTGCTATGCAGTATATTCTTCTCTAAATTATATTTTTTATTCAATTAATATATTCAATATTTTTTTAGAAATAATGCCTTGCCTTGTTAACTATCCATTCTAAAGAGATATTTAAAGCATGTTAATTTTATTATTTACTTAGTCATCAATTGTTTTATTATTATTATTATTATTAAGTGCGTCCATAGTTCAGAGTTCATAATGTGAAGTTTTAAATTTAAAACTTAGTTGAAATAATTAAGTTTTTAAAAAAAAGACATATGCCTTTATAGCATTAAAAAATATCTATTTGATTTTACTTACAATGTTGTGTTACCCATTACTGATATTTATTATATTTAAAGAGTTTTATGTATAATTTCACATTTTTCGAACTTGGTAAGTATTTTTTATGCACAAAATTATTTAACATTAATATTTTGCAAATTTTGTAAAAATACGAAGAAAAGATTTTATAAATGGTAATTTTTAATTGTAATTTAACTACTTATCCTTAATTAAATTTCATTAAAATATCCTATCAGTTACAAATAGTAAAAGATGCTTTTTTTTTTCAAAATTGATATGGGAATAAATGGCATTTCACTCTAAAAACTTTAGTCCAACATTTTAAATCTGCAGCACACAATCACGATTATATTTCAAGTAATTAGTTCAAATTTTGTCTAAGAATGCTGGGAAAAAAAAAATTCGAGGAAAAAAACATTCTTATTCTTTAATTAATTAAAAAAAAAATAACAACAGGAGGTGATTTTTTTTAAATTCTTGAAAATTTATATGCAAATATACACACACTTTAAGAAAAATTTCACTTAAAAAGTTAATCATAATATATAGTTGAGAACTGCAGCATTTTTTTGTTTGTATTTTAAGTAATTAGTTAGAAAATTTTATGTACAAATATTCGAAAGGAAATAAAAAGAAAGAAAACTTTTTAAGAAAGAGAGCATTTGTGTTCTTGATCTCATTAAAAATAAACCTCCGTAACAGCTGATATAAGTTACGATAACAAACGGGAGGAGTTGCTTCCTCAGTGCACGAGGACAGATTGAACGCAGCTGTTATTTCCCGAAAACGGATGGTCCTCTAAAAGCTTTGTTCAAAACACAAATAAATAACTGTTCACTGAAAATGCGAGAATTGTTTGAAATCATTGTTATGTATGTTATCTTAATCGCGTGAGTCATACATAAATCTGATGGAAGATGATTTTGCATATTATTATTCCATTCCTTCTATTAGCTCACACTCTCCCTATATATATCTTGTTCAAATTTTCAATCGTTCATAAAATTCTTTTTATTCATCCACTCAAGTTCAAATACATTTTTTTTTAACTTGTAGTGGATGACACTTGATGTTAATACAGTTTTTTCAAATATTAATTCAGTAATTAAATTTAATTAACTTTAGTTTTTTTTTAGATTTAAGTTGTATGTATCTGCCAATAGATGGCGCCAGATAAACTAAAAAAAATTAATGAAAATTATTTATAAAGGACTTTCTGCAATAGAGTGAAAAAAAAGTAGGAATTGACTTTAAAAAAAAAAAATAAATTTTTTTTTTTATATTACTTGTATATACTAAGAAAGAAAGTTTAAAATGTTGAATATTTTAACAAAATAATATATATACTACTGTGCCTAAAAAGTAAGACCAGTTATTTTTTTTCTTCAAAAACTCATTATTTATTCTTCCAAATTTATTTCATCGCCTTCAAAGTAATCCCTGCTGGACACAATGCAAGCATGGCCTTCAAAGTCATCGGCAGGCATGGCCTTCAAAGCGCGCGGCGATTCACATTGAATCTCTTCAATCAACTCAAAACGGTGTCCCCGGAGTGGTCACTGAAAAGCCATAAAGGAATAGCCAAAAGTCGCATGGTGTGAATACGGTGGTTGTGGAACGATATGGGTTTCATTTTTGGCGAAAAAGTCACGAAGAATCAATGCAGTGTGAGCTGGTGCATTCAGTATTTTCGGTACCAATCGAGATTTGACGAGTTTGTGACCCAAAAGGGAATTGACCGATACTTTTGAAATTCCAACATCATCAGCAAGGTTCGACGGTTTTCAAGAAATCTTTAATTTTTTGGACGTCAGTTTCGACGATTGAGGTTGATGGTCGGCCAGAGGACTCTTCGTCTTCAACGCGTTCTCTGCCTTCTTTGAACTGTTTATACCACTTCTAAACATTTCTTTCCTATATAGGAATACTCCCCGAATGCCTTTTGCAACATTCTATGCGTTTCTGCCAACAAAATTTAATGCAAGTTCTTTGCTCAATTAATTCAGACACTTCAAAAATCGCCGGAATCAGTTTTAGCGTCTCACAAAGCCAAGCGTAACTCAAACACTAATGAATATTTTGACGTCAAATTTCACGCAGATGTGAAAGGCAGTGCCAGCAATTTAAAACAGAAATAATAATAATAATAATAATAAATAAATAAATAAATAAATAAATTGAAATTCCATAAGCCCCGGGAATTTTAAATTGAAAATTGGTCTTTCTTTTTGGACACAATAGTATATTTGTTAATAATTAGATCAATACGAGAAAAAAAAAGTAAAATTCATCACTTTAATGAACACATTAGAAACTTGTTATCGAAGGAAATTTTTTAATTGTAAGGGTATTGTTGTGTCAAAAATTGTTTATCCTTTAATTGTTAAAAAACTTGTTTTAAATAGCTAAAGAAATTAGTTTTCTTTTAAACAAATATGAACTTTAAATTTATTTTAAAACACTGTCGTGAAATTTAAAATAAGTTACATATTTTCAACACTTAGCATACTTTATTCATATTTTATATATATGCACATTTCATATTTTATTCTTGAAATACTGATAACTTAATAATAATAATATCATAATAAGATCGTTAATCAGTAATTAATATATAATGATTATTATAATAATTAGTTAATATGTAATATCGTTAGCATTATAATACTGTAATAATAATATAAATAATTGCATAAATTTTAATTTTTTTGATGACAGGAGGGGGAGGGGAATGACAAAAAAAATCCCATTAATTATTTATTTTATTTTTTTAATTGAAATTTTTTTTTTTTAATTTTACGATTTTGAAGATTTTTTTTTTTTATTAAAAAAAAAAGAAATGATGCGCGAAATATTAAATTGTGAAAATATTAAAGAATAAATTATATTTGTAAAAACATGATTATAAATAACATAGATATTTAATTTATATTGTTCCAGTTTAATTCTTTACCTACTCATTAATTCCTGATGTTTTTGTAATTAATGTGTACCATTATAGAATTAATCTTAACTACGAATGCCATACAGATTGAATAACATATTGGTCTACTATATAGTTAAATTTTTTTATTTGTGGTATTGTTAATATTTTATAATTTTTTTTTCTCCCTAAATGTGTTATGTTTTTTTCTTTCCAAACGTGTTATTCTTACGAACAAAATTAGTTTACAGTTTTTTCCCTGCAATTTTATTGCAGTGTAAAAATAAACATGAATGCTCATATATATCGGCCATTTTGTTTTTTGGAATAAAGCTTTAAAAAAGTATATTATTATTTTAACTTAAAGTTTTTTTTTTTTTTTTTTTTTTTCTGTGCAATATAAAATAATGCTAATATCGTGTCTTTGGTTAGATAATGTTTGAAAAAAAAAAAAATTACAAGTGAATCTTTTTCTGTTTAAAGAATCAAGCATTGTGGGGAGTATTATAAGCGATCAAATTTTTTATTTTTAATATAATTTTCATTGTTTAGAAAATTTTTTAAATCGGTTAGAAACAATTAGCAGCTTTAAGTATATAAACGTGTTCTTTATTTAACAAGTTTTAGAATTAGTTTTTTTTTTTTTTTTTTTTTTTTTCATTTTTAGATTTTAAACAATCCGAAATTTAAAAATATTTTTTTTTGATCTCCCCACCCGTGCCCCCAAAAAAGTTAATGACAAAATAGTGATGGATTTTTATTATTTTCAACTTGATGTAATTATTTTGTGAGTCACTGTAATGCGGTTCATATGCGATAAATAAAAAACGTTTCAAAATCAATGAAGTTTTAAATTCAAATATATTATTGTTGATTGTTTTACTACGTTACATGAATATTATAGGATTGGTTTCATATACGTATCATATAATAAAAATCTCAGTTCCTAAACAGAAAAACTAAATTCTAAATTGTTATATAAAACCCTTATTAGACCTGTTTTGGTCTATGGCTCTGAAACTTGGATTTTGGCAAAATCTGATGAGGCCCATTTGGGTATATTTGAGCATAAGATTTTAAGGGCTATTCTTGGAAGTGTTAAGGAAAGTGATTGTAGGAGAAGACGGTACAACGCAGAAATTTATAAATGTTATAAAGACGCAGATATTAAAATTTATATAAGAATTTATATAAGATATTTAAAATTTATTAAAATCAATAGATGAAACTAGGCTGCTCACATATTTAGAATGATTTAAACCTTGTAAAAAGGCTCATTTTGGCAAAGCCACAGGGACAAAGAGGAAGAGGACGATCCAAGATGCGATAGATAAAGCGCAGTTGAAATAAGATTTTGCTGTACTTGAGGTTAAGAATTGGAGGACCCTTGTCATTCAGAGGAATGCATGGAAAAAAAAAAGCTCCAAAGTGGGCCTTGGCCCACTTTGGGTTCTCGTGCTATTGGTGATGATAAAGATAATATAATTAAAACTTAATAAAAAAAAGGAAATAATGTAGATCATAACGGTTTTTAATCCTGGTTCATATCGAAAATTTATCCAACTCGTGGCCTAGTAGCAACTAACGTGCAAGAGAGCCCAGGTTCGAATCCGTTGGCGACATTGCTTTCGAGGAGACTCGATGGCGATTGCCATCGATGGCCATACAACAAGCAAATGCTGGGCAGATACCTCGAGAAGTCCTCTCCTCATCACCCAACGGTGGGCTTTCCGTGGTATACGTAAGTGGTACATGAGGGCCACCAATGCTACACACACACAAAAATCGAAAATTTGCTTTTATCAATCTTGTTTATGATTATTCTTAGTCAAAATTATGTGAAAAATGAAATCAATTTAAAATAACAAGATTAGTGGAAGCAGAATTACAATTAAAATAGTACTATTGTTGAGTACCTTTTTTATATTTAATCATAACTTTCAGGGAATTTATTAAAATATCTTGATGGCAATGGCGATGAAAACAAATTTGCAGATGTTAATGCAAAAAAAGTGCATAAATGATAATTTAATATTATCATCGTTAAAAAAAATGTCTTTGAATATATTTACATCTTTTTTGTTTTATGTATCGAATTCACAACAGTGATTTTTTATCTTCTCTACTTTTAGGGACATTATTGGCGGTGAAACATGCAAAACAGGTGGAACAGCAAGCGATTCTTTTAACGAAGATGGTGATTCAAACAGCAGGAAAACTCCAGACGATTCAATGTATCGAGACATCAAATCAGAAGTTAACCATTCCTCAAGGGTTGAAGACCAAGCCACGACAAGTCATCAACTTCAACATCCTAATCAGCAACACCAACAGTTTCGATTTTCCAACGTTCTAGACTCCTTGCCCCATCACCTTAGTCCACCATCTATAAATGATCTAGAAATGAGAATGGTCGTGGGAGATTACCAAAGTTTATGACATACTTTGTGATTGTTCGTTGAAAGAAAAGATGTATTGCAGTTGAAAAGAAAAGAAAAAAAATGCTTGTTCACATGTGAGTGGAACAGTATTTCTTATCGGCACCACCTTCTAGATTTGCTCAAATATATATATCACGTCATTATACTGTTCTTCACATCATCATATGTGAATCAATGTGTTGTTGAGAACGTTTTCCAAACTTTTGTGCATTCGAATAATTAGTTTTTGTTATAAAACTGTACAAAATGTTAAGGAAAAAAAATATTTATAATCCAGTTATTTGCATAACAATCGTGGCGATTTTTTTTCAAAGAACAATTGATGAGTATTTTGCATACTTTTCATTAAGTGGGATTCAAATTCGCGCCAAATGTGAAAATGTTGCCAAACATAACTTAATGAGTCACAATACGCGATAAAAGGCTAAAATATCTAGAACACTTGTTCCACTAACGGAGAAGTACCAATTTTTTAATATTCATGTAAAATGCAAATTTTTAAACAAAATTTGGTTGAAAATGAAGAATTGTACATCTAAGGGAATATAATTGCCTAAGCAAAATAGAATTCTAGAAAAGAAGCGATAAAAGGTCATAATATCTAGCACGCTTGTTCCAATAACGGAGAAGTACCATTTTTTTTAAATATTCATTTAAAATGCATGATTTTGAACAAAATTTGGTTGAAAATGAGGAATTATACGTCTAATGGAATATAATTGCCTAAGCAAAAAAGAATGCCAGAAAAGAAGCGATAAAAGGTACAATATCTGACACGCTTGTTCCACTAACGGAAAAATTCCATTTTTTAAAAATATTAAGGTAAAATGCATGTTTTTAAACAAAATTGGTTGAAAATGAAGAATTGTACAGTGGAATATAATTGCCTAAGCAAACAATAATGCTAGAAAAGAAGCGATAAAAGGTTATAATATTTGACACGCTTGCTCCACCAACGGAGTAGTACAATTTTTAAAAAATATTAATGTAAAATGCATGTTTTTGAACAAAATTCGGTTGAAAATGAAGAATTATACATCTAATTGAATATAATTGCCTAAGCAAAAAATGCTAGAAAAGAGGCGATAAAAGGTTATAATATCTAGCAAGCTTGTTCCACTAACACAGAAGTACCAATTTTTAAAAAATATTCATGTAAAATGTATGTTTTTGAACAAAATTCGATTGAAAATGAAGAATTGTACATCTAATGGAATATAATTAATTGCCTAAGCAAAAAAGAATGCTAGAAAAGAAGCGATAAAAGGTTATAATATCTGACACGGTTGTTCTTCTAACGGAGAAGCACCATTTTTTTTTTTTTTTTTTTAATATTCATGTAAAATGCATGTTTTTAAACAAAATTTGGGTGAAAATGAAGAATTACACATCTAATGAATATAATTGCCTAAGATAAAATTTTTTTTTTATCAAGATAATAAAATGTGAAATCTTTTTAAATGTATTACCCAAGTATGAATGTGATAGTAACTGTATGACTATGTGGTTACCATGTGATATGCAGAACTCAAAATGTTTGAACTGTAGTGATCGGTGTATGTATGCTGTCTATGTTTTTTGTTCCTCCTGACTCACGAAAATAATAAAAAAAACTTTTCTTAAGATTAAAAAATATATATATAAATTTTAAAAAATTGGGTAAAATAATATTTCTCTTTTTATCTCCCACTAATATAAATAAATGTTTTGTTGTTTGTTTGCGACTTGAAAAATTTGATTTACAGTCAAATATACTAGATGATATTTCTGAATATTGGTGTTTTTTATTATTGTTGTTATTATTTTTTCACGGGAATAATTATAGTGCTTTTTAATATTTTTTTTTTTTTTTGTCTTTAAACTTTAATTTAAATTTCGAATTACTTTCTCACTGCACACTTTTATTTCTCATTTTTTTTTTTTAAATAGAAAATAATAAAAAACATGAAAATAATCATCAATTTGTTATCTATAAATATAAATAAATTTTTTTTTTTTTTTTTTTTTAAATACTAATTCTGTTACAAAAATAAATTTTTAAGTCATCAGATAAAAAAAAATAATAATAAAATTTATTTAAAAACAAACTTTATATCTTAAAAAAAAAACGGCGACTAGAGTAGAACAATACTAAAAATGTTTTGGTTTAATAGCCGATAAACCAAATAACAATTTTTTACTTATTTGAATAAACTACATTTTTGCAAAAAACTTCAATTTAATCCTTAAAAAAAAAAAAAAAAAAAAAAAAAAAAAAAAAAAACTTTTTTTTATAAAAACTGAGGAAAATAATATATTTTTTTTTATCTCCCATTAATATAAATAAAGGTTTTGTTTATTTGTGATTTGAAAATTTGATTTATAAATATGCTAGATGATATTAAATATAATAATAATTTAATATATTAAATATAATTAATACTATACTATTAAATACTTATTTAAAAATATTTAATATTATAGTGTTAATTGAAAAAAAAACTTATAAAATTTTTTTAAACCCAAATTTGAATTTTTATTCTCAGTATTCTAACAAAAGTTTTACTCCTTCCATTTATCAAGATCATAGATAAATATATCTTTTAATCTATTTTTATCAATAGTAAGACAAAAATAGATAAAAAATATATTTGTATAATAAATAGATAAAGATATATAGAAAGAATACAAATTAGATAAAAAAAATACAGATTAGAATGCAGATTAGGTTTATTGAAGATAATATATAATATCTTTAGATTAAAAACATATTTATTAACAAAGTAGTTAAGATCAACCATAATAACATAAAATTTATTTACTTTTTTAAACTAAATAAATCATAGATAAAAATATTCAAAAACTGTTAAATTACATAACGTTTTATTATGTTTAAGTACATGTTACAAAATGCTAATTTCATTTTGAAAAACAAGGGAAAAAAAATAAAAATATAGCGTTTATATATCATACATCTCTTGTTATTTCTAAATTTATAATACAAAAAATATGAATTTTATAAAGAAAAATAATAGTTTTTAAGAATTTCACAGAAAAATCTCGATTCATTTATTAAGACTGAGATAAAATTGCTTTGTACGTCATGATTTATTCAAATGCTGCTATAAATCTTAAAAAGCTTTGTTTTTAATGAAATATTACTACGACATACGTTATTTTTTTTTTGGACGTCAGATGGCACGGAGATACTGATTTACCTCCCTTGACCCCTCCTTAGAACCTCAGCACATCTGTCTTTGTGACAGGTAGGATTGTGATTCTCACACTAAGAAAAACTATCGTGAGAGGTATGATTGGATGTCTGAGGGAACTTAGGGTTTTGGATTGAGTTATCTCTCCCAATATCTGACTGACTTCCGATTCTATAGCAATCGCAATACTAAACGAATCTTTCATAAGCACGGGATGGGGAAAAAGATTTTGCACGTTAAGATTGAAAGTGAAAATGGCAAATTAATATTTGCTTAATTTCCTAAAATACTTATTAGTATGTTTTTCCCACCTTTTGTTTTGCTTTGAATTATAACAGTTGATATAATAGAAACAAAGGACACCCCCCCAAAAAAAAATTACTTTGTTTTAGGAATAATTAAATCAAAAATTTATTAATAAATGGTTATGAGTGCATCAAAAATATCTGAAAAATAATAATTATTAATTATATATCTATATTAATAAGCATTACCTAGCATTAAATGTTAAAATTTTTATTTGAATCATTCACTCTAAGCAAAAAAAAAAAACAAGTTAAAATATTAGGGTTTTTCCCACCTTTTGTTTTATTTTGAATTATAACAGTTGATATAATATAAACAAAGGACCCCCCCACACACACACACAAAATAAATAAATTACCTTGTTTTAGGAATAATTAAATCAAAAATTTATTAATAAATAGTTATGAGTGAATCAAAAATTATCTGAAAATTAACATAAGCAATGTCTTGCATTAAATGTAACTTAATAAGCATTATTACTTAGTATTAAATGTTAATATTTTTATTTGAATCATTCACTCCAAATAATAATAAATAAAAAAAGTTATAAAAATATTTGAAAAATAATATAAGCAATACTTTGCATTAAATGTAAATTAATAAGCATTACATATTATTAAATGTTAATATTTTTATTTGGAAAATAAATATAGTCTTAAAAATTCTTCTAAATAGTCTTAAAAATGTCTTTATTCTGCTTATTAAACAATATTTTCTAAATTTTATAAAAATATTTTTATATGTAAGTATTTAGGGTTTAATAATATTCTAGTGGTTAATAATATTCTAGGGTTTAATAATATTCTAACTTAATAATCTAAAAAGGCTAACATTAAATTTTCAAACATTAAAATCAGTTATTAAATCACAAATATACATAAAACAAACCAGTTCTTTAATTTTTAAATTGGAGAATATAAAGTTAGTTTAGCATACACATATTCAAGTTTTACCTTTAAAATTTATTTTTTTAAAATTACTTTTTTTTATATTTGTTACAATGATAGGTAGAACTTTAATTCTATATTTATACAAATAATTAATTAATAAACAAAAAAAAAAAAAAAAAAGAATTATACATTACGAAATCTTTCTATTTAATTTATAACCTCGTCCAATAAATGTGTACGACCATAAGAAGATCAAAATGTTAGATGCATATGTACAGAGCTGCATATTTATAGCGTAATTTATTTTACATAATTAATACTTCTGTATATCAAATTAGTCACTAACGAGACACCACAGGCACATTAGATCAACAAAGGTGGAGAAATAAATTAAATCTATGTATCACTTTAACATCCAATGATTTATGAAACTATAAAATGATGTCTTACCATCATCTTGGCTCTTTTTCATTCCTGTTTCGTCGTAATAAATAGTAGTTTTATATACATGATAACGCAGACCACCAGAACAGATAAGGTATATCTGTTCTTTTTTTCTTCTTTTATTACTCATTTCTAGTTACTGCCTTAATCATGATACTCACTTACTTACAGGTAGCATCACGCGAAATTGTAATTAGTAATTGCAGCTTTCAAAAGAAGTTGGTGGAAGTTTCTGCTTATGGTGGGGGGAAACATTTGTAGAAATCTCATTAACAAAGAGAGTAAGTACTAAGGGAAAAGAAGAGAAGTAAAAAGAAAAGAAAAAAAAAACCAGTCGTTTTCCTTTTTAAGGTTTTAATTACAAATGGAATAAGAGCTCAGAATCATTTTTTTTATTGGAGCCAATTAATTGCGACGGTGTGCGAGTTTGCGTGCAAGAACAAGCTTCTCATTTTTCAAAGTACGTCACATAAACGGGTGTTTGAAAATCAACAAACTGAACTGGAATCATATATTTACGTGTAATAAACATTTTTACTAAAAAATTAAAATTCATTTGTTTGGACTTCACAATTGTAAAAGTATATTTGCTTGCCTGCTTTAAGGACTTAAAGGATAGCGCTTCAAAACCCAATATGTGATGCCGAACCGAAATTTTATATTACCTATCCTAAAAAGTTTCTATGAAAATATGCATTTCTTCATATATAGCTTAGTTTATAGGGAAACAAAAATTAATTAAGAGGTCTATATGAAAGTTTCTTTCCAACTTTATGTTGAAATTTTATTAGGAAGGTGAGAGTTTAATGTTACCCACAATCATATCAGAAGCACGATAAAGCCATTGCTTAGGAAATCCTTTCGTTGAGCTTCAGAAAACCTGGAAAAGATCTTTCCAAAGCTCATGGCACCAGAAGTTCAACCTCAGTTGAGGATTTTAAACATTTTATCTGTATGCTTCTTAACATGAGATAAGTTAGTTGAAAGTTAAATGTATGAATGATTTTTTTTTTTAATTGATTGATTTCTATTAAGAATTGTAAAAGTATACATATAATTAAACATATTTATATTAAAATACTTAATTGTTAAAGTAAATTTGTTTCCGTGCTTTAAACAGTAGCTTTACGGACTTAAAGGATAGCTCTTCAAAACCCAATATACGATGCCCAATCGAAATGTTTAGTGCTTATATTAAGAACGAACACGACAGGAGTGAATGTGTTCCGAACATTTTATGTTACCTATTCTAAAAAGCTTCTATGAAAATATGCACTTCATATATAGCTTAGTTCGTAAGATTTCTGTAGACATCAGGGAAAGAAAAAATAAATAAATAAAGTACGTGGACTATATGAAAGTTTCTTTCAAATCTTATGTTGCAATTTTACTAGGAAGGTGATGATTTAATGTAACCCACAATCATCTCAGAAGCATGATCAAGCCATTCCTAAGAAGTCCTTTCGTTGGGCTTGAGAAAACCTGGAAAAGATCGTTCCAAACCGCGGCAGCAGAAGTTCAACCTCAAATAAGGATTTCAAACATTTTAACAGTATGCTTCTTAACCATAGTACAATGATTTTTTAAAAAATCTCGAATTATTTAGAATTAATTCTCACAAATTTTATGAATATAACCTTTTCTATCAGTATATAAACAAGTAATATATATAAAAAAAAAATTTTAAAGTCAATTTCTACTTTTTTTTTTTATTATATTGCAGAAAAGTCCTTTATAAATAATTTTCATTCATTTTTTAAAATTTATCTGGCGCCATATATTGGTAGATACATGCAACTTAAATCTAAAAAAAACTAAAATTAATTAATTTAATTTAATTACTGAATCAATATTTGAAAAAACTGTATTAACATCAGTATCATCCACTACAAGTTAAAAACAAAACTGTATTTGAACGTGAGTGGATGAACAAAAATTATTTTATTAATGATTGAAAATTTGAGCAAGATATATATAGGGAGAGCGTGAGCTAATAGAAGGAATTGAAAAAAGTCATATAGAAAGCGACTATAATACTTACTATACCTTGCTTTAACAATCTTATTTACTTTTATATGTCCATAAATAGATACTTTATTTAATTTAAGAATTGTTTCTGTCAATATCTATAAGCGAGTAAAAATTAAACTAACCTTCAGTAAATTATTAACAAACGTATTAACCTTTATTAACAAAAATATTAATTTACAACAGAAGGGACAAATAAGAGCTAAATGTTAACAAAATGGGTAATTTTTTTTTTCAAGTAAGTTAAAAAATTAGATCATTAGTCACATCAAAAAATATTTTCCATCCAAAAACTTATTGAAAAAAATGTATTAAAGTTGATATATAATTTAAAAATGGTAATATACTTTAAGGTGGTTTGTAATAAGGTAAAGGGTTTGGTTGGTATTATAATTTATATTAATAAAGTTTGATATTATAATTTAGTTATTTAAAGTTGTTTATAAACAAATATTTAATTTGTATTTATTAATTTAAAATTTACTATATAACAAGAATTTTTTTATTTTATATTGAATGTACTAAATTATTCTTCAATAATTGGGTTTCTATTTATATAGATGATGGGATTTTTTTAAACTTATTTGTCAGGAATAAAGATCACATAGTTTATTTTGATCAATTTGATTATGAAAAACAAATTTAAAATTTTGAAATGAGATATTTAGAGAAAATTATTCCTGTGCCATACATTCATACATTACTAGCCAATATAAGAAACTTTTATTCATTCTTAAGCCTTTTAAATAATATTCTCTAATCATAAAATCATATAGACAAAGTGGACAGTAAGAGATATTCAATATTCTAGCACCAAGTACACAAATACTTTATTCAAAGCAACAGCACTCCACAGACATTTTGAAAAATTGTATATCCCTTTCTAAATAACAATAACCATTTTTGTAAAATTAAAAGAATAAAAATATTTAAAAAATCATTCCAATATACAAAGATTATCAAATATTAATTGATAATTAACACATAAAAATAATAAATAATTTGAATTGATAAAGTAATGCATATAATTTAGACAAAATAATTTTATTAAAAATAAGCATTTATCAACGAAGAGAAAAAATTTAATGTCGTGATCTAAAAATTGTAAATATAAAAAATAAATTTTAATAATGAAAATATTGTTTAGATTTATAAAAGTAGTCGGTTAAGAGAATTTTCTTTCTCTACAAAAATATAATTTATAATTACATTCTAATGCAAAATGAGCATTAGAATGTATGTTAAAAAGCACATGATCGTAGACAAACAACTTTTGCTCAGTATAAAAAAAAATGACACTGAAGTATTCAAAAGTTAGCAATTCATAGCTAAAAAAAAATTATGAATTAAAGATTTAAATTCAGGGGCAAAAACACACTCAAGTTCAACTCAACAAATATACCATTCAGTGAAAAATTTGTAATAATCATTTACAGTAACTAATTTTTTCCCCCATTATTGTATCCAAATTTTCTAATGGTAATTTTTTTAGTCACAAAGCAAAAGTCATAATAATAATGTAATCAGAGATATCTTCTAACAAAAAGACCATAAATTACAAAAGAACTAATTTGTAAAACTTTTAAAAGCTTTGTATTTTAAATTAAAAAGATAGCATAATAATTAATGAATTTGATAAAGTGTAATTTCAACACCTTACTTACTTTTACTGAACTTATAATTTAAAATTTAACTGAAATTTATAATTTATCCATAATTTGTGACTCTTTCCTTTTGATTATTTTAATAATGATGAGAATTGTGCTTGTATGAAATACACACTTTATTCTTAAGTATTTTAAAAATAATTTTTTTAATTTATTCAATTTTCTTTCACAAATTGTTTTGGATAATTATAAAAATAATTTCACTTACAATATTATCTAAATTACTTTATTAATAAAATTTTCTTAATAAATTTTTAATGAGGAGATTCATTCCAATACTTGAATTAGATAACATTTCATCCATGATAATTAAAAATAATAATTATCTGAAACAAAACAAAAATGAGAACTTAGATGATTTTTTTTTTATCAAACTGATGTATCTTAATTCAAAAGTTAAAAAAAAATTATGGAAGTTCCTTGTAATTATCAAAAGAAATAAAATTAACTTCCAAGAATATTAAAATAAAGAGTTCATACATTAATTAAAAAAACTTATTTAAATAACTTAATTATACATATATTTAGGTTTTTTTTTAAACAAGTAAACCCACCTACCTCAATTCATATAAATAAAAATGTCAGCCGAGCAAAAGTAATTACGTAAAAACAAAGGATATTAATTAAATTCTTCAGCTATTAAAAAAATTTCCAATTCAAAATTATAATACTTAAATTTAGATTTAATGTAACTTGAAATAGTAAATGTAATCAGAGGAACAAATATATCTTAATCAATTCTAACACCTTGTTTCGTCTTTCAAATATTTCGTACAAAAATAGTATGAAAGTTATATAAAGTTAACACTTCAACTATAAATAAATCAATATGTAAATATTTAAATTGTAAACATAAAGAAATATATATAATCCTTGGAAGACATTTAAAAAATTTACCAGAAAAGTTCAAATTAGAAATGATCAAGATTAATATTTCTTATAAACTTTTTATGTAAGAAAAATTGTGTGTTATTTTAATTATATCAGTGCAATTAAAAAAAAAAAATTTAAATATGCAAAAATAATTCATAATATAGGTTTACACAAAATCATGTGAATTTTCTTATTATAGATCAATAATAAGATGATTTAAGTCAAGTCTGCAAAAGGAAGAGATAATTTTCTTATTAATTTAGTGAATTTATCTCAGAATTTGATGGATGACAGAGAAGTCTACATATATAAATCCCACATCTGAATAAAAAAAATATTCTTTCACCATAGAAATCAGAGATATTGAAATTCATATTAGAAGATTTAATGTAATTTAAGAATTAAATTAATTGTTAATTAAGAATTGCAAGATTCCACATACTGCAAACTTTGGATTAAAAATAAACTCAGTTTTATACACAAATGGGTCAAAGAAAAAATTACTAAATTCCATTATTATCATAATTTTTTTTAAGATAAGCATTATTTTTAAAAAATAATAAAATGAAACTTAATTTTACTTTTTGTTAAAAGCTTTATAGATATTGTTGAGATTTTAGTTAATATCAACAAGAACCATGCATTCACATTTTTTAGCACCAAATTTGTTTTTTATAGCTCTAAAAATGCACTCATATATTTAATATTCCCATAATTTAAGGTTAATAATATATCAATTAATACTTCCGAGTTTGAACAAAAAATGCATTTTATCTGACATCATGTTCATCATTAAAAAAAAGCAGGTCATTTCTTTATCTTTGAAAACAATGAAAATACAATAAATAAAAAAGGAGAGAGTTGAAAATTTAGTCTGTTAATCTCATACTTTTCTGCCAGTATCTTTCCTATAGTTAAGTCAAGTACAAAGGTCTTGCATTACTCAGATAAGGTTAACTTTATACATTAAGCATACTACAGAAATTTCTCACATAAAAGTTAGATAATTTTGCACGTAAATTTTAGAAATAAAAAGGTAAACTAGCAAATTTTTTATTACTGTTCAGAAGTAGTTACAGAAGTGACTATACACCAAACTATTCTAAAATGTTTTATTTTTCATCATTTAAAGGTAGCTTAATTTAGACAAACAATCTTCAACTTACAATTAGTTTCAATAATAAAATGTTGATTTATTTGCAATGCTTCATCTATAACTTTCTGCATTTTTTTTTTAGATTAATTTTTTCAATACTATTGCTATATAATTATAGAAAATAAAAATAATGGATCATGAAAAAGTTAAACAAGACATTTTAAATTTATTGATTATATTTAAATATCTTTTTTTTCCAATATTAAACTAAATAATACACCATGACAATAAAAAAAAAAAAACTCAAATATAATGTAAAAAATTTAATATTTTATCCTATCCAAGAGAGATAGAAAGTTACTATCAACTAAGGACTTTGCAAGTCTTTAAGAGAATAAGATAAGACAGTAGATTAATAGTATGAAATTTAAATAATAGTAACAGATTAATAATATGAAACTTAAACCAGTATAAGATTTTTGAACTTTTTGGTATGTCTCAAATTAGATGATATTCATATGTTAAGGGAAAAAAAAGAGTGAAGGGGGACTAGTTTATTTGGTTTTTTTCCCCCATATATTTTAAATATAAACCAAATTAATGTTCAGTCTATTTTGCCTGAACAATAATCAGCATCAATAGATAAATAATTAAAAAAATTTCTGAAAATGTTCATATAGGTACTACATTTTCAAGAATAAAATTTTTAAGTATTTTTATTAGCAAAATTTGGTTTCTTTCTTTTTCTAATCAAATTATTTTAAAGAAATTAAAAATACACAAACAACAATGTATATGCACAGAAAAAAGCAACTGAATTAATTGAGATAGTACACCATCCCCATAATTATAAGCAGATAACTTTATTTTATAAAAATTACAATTAATTTGTAAGAATTATCATTTTTATGAAATGGCAAGTCCTTCACCTAATGAAATGCTTACAAAAATCAGAGTAAAATATTGACACAAAATGCATAAATAATTCACTAAAATAATTAGAAAACGATTTTATTTTGATATATTCAATAAATGGAGTGTCTATAAAAATTACAGGTGCAAAATAATTATACAAACTGTAATCACTAGATGACCCTTTTGATAAATCAATAGTACATAACTATTCTTAAAGAAATATCAGTAAAAAAAACAAACAAACAGAGATATATATTTATATATATATATTTATAATAGATTTTATCAATTATATGAGCAATGTCATTGATTGAGAATTTGCAGAGAAATTTGTTCCGTATGTTACATCACAGTCCATAATGGAAGCTAACTGTAATCTCAGAAGCAATGTTTTTTTTTAGGTTAGATTTTCAATATATTACAATCTTTATGAATTTATGATTTATAGCATTTAAAGTACTTTCTTTTTCATGTCATAGCACCAAATACAGGATTGTGACGACAAATACTAGGTCCATATTCTTCATAAGCAGCTTTGGTAGGACATACTTGATAAAATTCAGGCTAGGAAGAAACAGAAAATATAAATGAAAGGTACAACATATATTACCTCTTATTCAAATAAATATAATAACTTTCTTATTTATTACAAGCAATTTGCACCTGTTCATTAGATATTTTTCGAACATGAATCATGCTTTTGCTTTGAAGAAATTTTACAAGAAAAGTCAAGAAAATTTTACTTCAACTATATAAAAGTGTTCAGACAAAAATGAAAAGTGCAATAGAGTATCCATCAAAAATTAAATGGCGTACTTAAGGTCTCCTTTTATTCATTGTCAAATTAAAGAGTAAAAAAAGTAAGAATAAAGAGTAATAGTTAAGTGTCCAAGATAACCATTTAGGGGAAAAAAATTTATAGAAATCATAAAAAGATTAAATATCTTACTGTAGATCCTAGTAAACTGCCACCAAACCATACAGCATATCTTTGCATATGATGTGATATAACTTGGACTTCAATAGGTTTTGGCTAAAAAGAAAATTATAAAACAATGTTACAGAAAATATCTTAAATTATAAAGTATGCAATCTTTTAATAATTACATATTAAATTACAAATAAAATATTTTAACACTAAAAAATACAACAGATGAATTTTTTTCAATAAAGTTCTGTATTGTATTTAATAATTTTGTTTATCATTTAAATATTTTTAATTGAAGACTTTTTTAATAACTCTTTTTTTTCATGTTTTCTTGTTACAACAAACTGATTCCAATTTCATTTTGTTTTGTCTTCATAAATATATATGTTTATGAAATGGGGGGAAAAAATACATCTTTTTATCTAAAAGCCTTTTCATGAATAACTTTTAACACTTACTATCAATTGTAATGTTATATATCACCTATAGAAAGAACAAAAAAATTCTGATTTTTCCTATTTTCTCTACGCATGTTTTTTATTATTGCTGATAGCATATACATCAAATATAAAACTGATTTAAAAGGAAAAACGTGTTTATTTACTGGTAATATAAAATAAATTGAATACAAATAATAGTACAATGAATGAAAATTTTTGGAACAAAAGGAGGAAAGGGCAATACTTTCTCTCATTACAAGATGGATACATAATAAGAAATTGAAAAAACATTTCTCATACAATGGCTAATTTTTGCACTTAATTAAATATCAAGTTTTATAAAAAAAATAAGTTAAAAATTAATAAATATAAAATTTTTAAAGCCATTGAATGCACAAATAAAAATACTGCAGCTAAAAAGAGTAAATAGTATTCAAAGATGCTATTCTTTCTGTCAACTGAACAAAACCAACTGCATTCTTATTTAAAAATTAAGATTTCAATGCATTATACTGCAAATGCATATTAAATGCAGTCAACTAATCATTGTACGACCAACAAAAAGGAATCAGCATACTTACATGTGTAACTAAATTGTTAAAAATAAAATGTTACAAGATAAAAAATAGAGATATGTAATAAAAAATAAATTCTACATTTAAGTAACAGAAATTTTCCATAACTGATAGCTAGTATAAATAATAATAATAATAATAATGCTAGAAAATTTAATATAGTAATTTATTCACAATTCAAAATTGTTTTGATAATAATGTTTTTTTCTTCCAAATTTGTAAGATTTTTTATTTATAAAAGCAATATTTTCTGTAAATTAATTTAATAACTACCTTTATTCTTCCCCCGCTAAGTGATTCACTAAGTTTCAATCTTGCATCTACAACTCTTTTGATATCTCTCTGAAGTCTTCGGCCAAAATCTCGAAACATTGTTGAACCACCAGATAAAACTATGTTCTAGAAAATGACGTATAACAATTAAGTCAAAATAAAAAAAAAAATCATTCAAATAAATATTTTTGAATTATTATATACCTTGTATAAAGGCCTCCTAACATCAATAGGGCAACTTTGAATACAGGTATCTACAATTTCAGATATTGGAACCATAAAATCAGGATTAGCAAACTGAAAACAAACAGCAGGCATGTTACTAAAGTATTTATAAATTAAAAATACTATTATTTGAAAAATACATTTAACAATATTTATAAATATATATATATATATATATATATATTGTGGTTCTAATGCAGCAGGCAATACAGAGGTAGTTAATCTTTATGCCATAAGCAACGGCTGCGCTGCTGCTACTCATTTAGCACTACCCACGGGGGCACATGTAGCTTGAAAAAATGCTAAGGACGTAAATAACACTACCCCCCACAACTTTTCAAGATCCTATTAGACCGGGACCTACAATTTAAAGTGGATTCCAAACCACTAGAAACATCCATTGCCCCAGTGGGACTCGAACCTGAAACCTGTGATACCAAGCCCCAGACAATTGGCCATCATGCCCCATACGTACATATATTATATACATATACGAACTATTTTAAATTTACATAGGCACACAGATATACATATGTGTGTGTAAATAATTATATAGTTTAAAGTCTTCAGAAAACTTGAACACACTTTCAAATTAATATGGTACAGTATTAAAATAGTATATCTTTTTTAGTATAATAATACTAACCATATTATAAGTAAAGTTGTTCGTTAATCAATGGAATGATGCACCATTCTTGCAAAATAATACTGGTTAGTTTAAACACAAATATATGCCACAGAGAGATTTGATTTTGAAATGTGAGTACAATTTATCATATCAGGGCTATGCAATGGAAGGTTGGTTGTGCTGGTACTAAATTAGGAAATGATCAATCTAAATGGTATAACTTGTTAAGGGAAGCACCAGAATTTATAATTTTCTTAAGACGGACTAGAGCATTTAAGCTGAGCCGCAATTAAATGTCTCACAACAACATGCCTTCTTCATTAAATTTGGCATAATACATTTAAAAGCATCCAAAAAAATTTTTTTTTTCTTCCCTGTCAGACATAACCTTTAAACTATGAAAAATTATACTAGGATTCATCAACCTAAAAGTAGTCATTGTTCGAGATTTTAATCAAAATGGCCTTACATCTTAAGAAAATGAAGGTATTGGTTGTGGTAGTATGGGATTGCTTGATGATACACAATTACATATTCAAGTTCCTAATTATTTTTTGTACCAATTCCATCAGGTCCTATACAATGACTGCTTTCAATCCATTATTTCAATCTGGATGTGTTAAATCAGATGGCCTGTAATTGCTCATCTGGAAAAATGAGCAATAACAGACCATATAGGTCACTCACTTTATGATTATATTACTTACAGTAAAACACATATATGTGATGCATATGAAATTTCCTAAATATTTGCTTTTTCACAACATAATATCTAATCACGTATATTTTTCAAAATCACCAAATTCTTGCTTTTCATTCATTGTACTTAGCAAAGTTGTTTCTGACCTGATTTGTTTCAATATCAACCAATATATTAACTGTTAGTAACTAAATATAATATTTGGTAGATATCTGGATACTTATACTTAGTAAAAAAAAATCAGCTATACAAAGTAAAAACTTTTATAATTAATAAATGTATAAGTAATAAAAATTTCATTATTTAAAAAAAAAAGATTATGTCAAAAGAGAGAGAGAATTAATAGTACCTGAAAGAATAGAATTTTTTTTGAGTAATTATGTAAATTGATATGTATAAACTTATAATCCACAAATAAACATACTAATTTCATTATTTTTTCATAAATGCTAATATTTCTTTCTACAGAAATATAAGCCTCATAGTTTTTTAATAACAAAAACAAATTTTATAATAAAATATTTCCTTTACTAATTTTTAATTAAATATAACTTAAGATCAAACTAAACAAATCTTTAAACAATAAAAAAAAAATACCTCTGGATGAAAAAATATTTCAGGCCCTAAGAAACGTTCATATCCAACATCAACACCAAATGGTTGTTGAGTAATTGCATTGATGCCTTCATATCTTTTCATCCATTTTGCCGGTTCCTGATCATATTTAGCAAATTCCTTGGCAATATCAGGACAAATATAACTATATCTTTCCTGAAAATAAAAAGACATCATATCTTGTTATTAAAAAAATGAAAAAAAAGAATTTACAAGTACAAAAATTTAACATGTCCAAAGATATATGGTTAACAAAATTGTCTACTATATATATTAACAGAGGAATGAATATTTTTCATTTATATAAAAATAATTAATTTTAGTTTAAATTGTTTATGTATCCATTATAAAATTCAAATCTCAAGTAAAATTAAAACAGATAACCTGAAAATAAATTCTTTGACATTGTTCTGTTGAGAAAACAAAGCAGTAAATTTCCAAGGCTTTTCAAAAGTTATCTCTTAACAGTTATTAAATTAATTTGTGAAATAAATATATTTTATAGATATACATTAAAATTTTTTACATGTTTCCAACAGAAATTTTATAACATGAAACATCTATATGTACTATTTTATGAATAGGCAGTGAAAAAAAAAAAACCAAAAATTTTATAAATACTAATGATATAGAAATGAGTACTATAAATATAGCCTAATTTAAATACCATTGCTTACAAAAAGCATGCATGCTGTCAAAAATATGTTAAATACATATATTAATATTTAATTTCAGATTAATTTTACTCAAAAAACACGACATTATAAATTAACATGGAATTTAAATAATTTTTAATATATTTGATGTAACAGAATATTTAAAAATAAACAATTAATATGGAAAAATTCTTGCTATCTTTAAATAAAGGTTCAAATATCTTACAAACACTTGAACTAATAGCAAGTTTGAACTAATTTCAAGTCTTATATAACCATAAGCATTATAAATTCTTCACTTATTCATAAAAATTTAAAAATATTAAAATTTCAGAAATTTTTTTATATTTAAATAACATGAGAATTATGTTGCCACATATCTATCAGTTCTACATACATAGACAGCACATAAACATAACCCCCCCCAGAAAACCAATATTTTATTTGTACATAAGTAACTTTAACCCTTTTTTAATTAATTTTCATCACATGCAGTGAATAATTAAACAGAAATTTAAATTTTAAAATAAATATAAGAATAATAAAATGTTAACATTATAGAAGAGAAGGGAAGAATTTAGAAACAAGATGCATTCATGACAATAAAACTTGACGAGTTTTAAATAAAAGATATGACAATAATGAATTAAATATAAAGCTTCTATATTTTTAATAAATCTATAAAAAATTGCTTTAGTAGTTCTATAAAATATATTCAACAACATTTGATAGTTAAAAAAAATAACACTATATTATAAAAACTGTTTTAAAGACTAATGACACACATTAGTCTTTAAAACAATTTTTATAATATACTGTTATTTTAAAAAGTGTATATAAAAAAGTGTAAAAAATTTTTTCAGTGTATATATATACATTGAAGTGACAAAAGTCATGGGATACCTCTTAATATCGTGTCGGCCCTCCTTTCGCCCGGCGAAGTGCAGCAACTCGACGTGGCATGGACTCAACAGGTCGTTGGAAGTCTTCTGCAGAAATATTGAGCCATGCTGTCTCGATAGACGTCCATAATTGTGAAAGCGTTGATGGTGCAGGATTTTGGGCACGAACAGACCTCTCGATGATGTCCCATAAATGCTCGATGGGATTCATGTCGGGCGATCTAGGTGGCCAGATCATTCGTTGGAATTGTCCAGAATGTTCTTCAAACCAATGCGAACAGTTGTGGCCGGTGACATGGCGCATTGTCATCCATAAAAATCCCATTGTTGTTTGGGTACATGAAGTCCATGAATGGCTGCAAGTGATCTCCAAGTAGCTGAACATAAGCATTTCCAGTCAATGTTCGGTCCAGTCGCACCAGAGGACCAAGTCCATGCCATGAAAAAACAGCCCACACCATTACAGAGCCACCACCAGCTTGAACAGTGCCTTGCTGACAGTTTGGGTTCATGGCTTCGTGGGGTCTGCGCCACACTCGAACCCTACCATCAGCTCTTACCAACTGAAACTCATCGGACCAGGCCATGGTTTACCATTCATCTAGGGACCAACCGATATGCTCACGTGGCCACGAGAGTCGCTGCAAGCGATGTTGTTCTGTCAGTAAAGGCACTCGAGCCGGTCTTCTGCTGGAATAGCCCAAAAAAGCCAAATTTCTCCGCACAGTTCTAACAGACAAGTTCCTTGTACGTCCCACATTGGTTTCTGCAGTTATTTGACGCAGTGTTGCTTGTCTGTTAGAATTTACGACTCTTTGCAGACGTCGCCGGTCTCGGTCGTTAAGTGCAGGTGGTCGACCACTGCGCTGTCCATGGTGGGATGTTATGCCTGAAATTTCATACTCTTGGCACACTCGATCTGGGAATGTTGAATTCCTAACGATTTCCGAAATGGCATGACCCATGCGTCTAGCTCCAACTAACATTCTGCGTTCAAAGTCTGTTAATTCCCGTCGTGCGGTCATCATCACGTCAAAACCTCTTCACATGAATAACTTGAACAGAAATGAAAGCTCTGCGAAAGCACTGCGCATTTATACCTGTTCTACGCGATGCTACTGCCATCTGAAAATTTGCATATTGCTATCCCATGACTTTTGTCACTTCAGTGTGTGTATATATATATATAAAAAATGGGCATATATTATATTAAATCCTTTCTTTTCTTACAATAAGCAAAACTGTAACCAGAATAGTAAATGAAAGAAGAATTAATATACATACTTTAATAGCTTTTGCAGTCTCTAATGATTGTTCAGGAGGGATACCAACTTCACGTTCTCTGAGCAAGCTTTGGATGAAATAGGTGATATTACGTCCAGCAATGGGAATGTGTTTTATACAACTTCCAATTACATATCCTTCTGCTACAGGAATGCAATGAGTAACACCATCACCAGAATCAATTACTAGACCATTTAAAGTCCTCTCCCCCATCTGCCTAGATGTCCAAGAGGCAGCTAAAGCTAAGACAGCCTAATGGAAGAGTAATAGATTAAAATTGCACAATTTTCAAATTTAAAGAAATTAAATGCAAATTCCTCAATTCAAAAATTTTATACATAATTGTGCATACATGAATTATTATTGCCATTTGATTTTATAAATCTTATTAAAAAAATAAAGCATACAAACAACTTATCTTTCTTCTGATCACTATCTATAAAAGCTGCTTTTTATTGTTACTTGATAAAATTTCACTACATTTATTCATATAAAATGCAATAAAAATAAACTGATGTAACTTTTACTGTTTTGATGACCAAAATATAATTATATTTTTATTTCATGTTTTGCGAAATAAATATAAAATTAATAATTTTTCACAACATGAAAGAAATATATAACACATAAGTCTTTCAGTAAAAAAGTTTTTACATCATGCCTCTAAATTTTAATGGCCTTGTATTAGAGCAGCATTGGCAAATTAAGAAATAAATAAGATTCTTTGTTACATATATGTCTCGCAAAAATTCTAATTTCATTGATACATTTAACAACCCTTTAACACATTTTTATTAAATCAAACTTCTATGAATTCCCATTTTAGTATAGCGGTGGCCAACCGAAATGATTTTGCGGGTCACTTTGGAAATGCATCATAACTCTGTGGCCGCATATAAAACTATATATCCCCATATTAGATTTAAATCCACTATAGACGTTTTATTGGAGCGAAAATTTAAGCATAATGAGTTATTATTATTGTGTTTACTATTATTCGTACATGTAAACATAGATAATATAATAATAATGATACTAAATGCACATTGTAAAGAAATATATAACACTAAAAATGAAATCTAAAAAGCATAAATATAAAAGAAATAAAAAAATGAAATCATTAACAAATATTTATGTTACTAGTGTGATATTTGTTTCGCCACTCTTTCGCTTAGCTTTTGCAAATCGATCTCAATTTGGGTATTTCACATCGTAATTGGTGTTGCAGGTTAGCATCCGTTATGTTTGAGAGTGTTTTGTGTTTGGACAATTTCATTTTAGAAAACAAAAAAAACCTGATTCGCAGGTGTAAGTTGACCCAAAAGCACTAACAACTTCAACTAAGAGTTTGGTTTGTTCTGCTATCAACAATCAACTAAGCGCATTTAGGGACAGTCACTTAAAGTGAAATATAGAACCTTTTATTTTAGATGTTCCAAGATGCGCATGCATCATGTTCGCAGAATATAATTTAATTATTCTGCGAGCTCATAAATAAAACAGGTAATATCTGTCATATATTCACGCAAATATTATTTTAAAATTAAAGTTAATTTTTTCTCATAATTTCGACAGTTAGTTTTTGAATATATGGATGCACACATAATGCATTTTTATTGGTTTCCACTACTTTGACCATTATAAAATAAATATATTTTGTAAAAGAATGATAAATCTCACAGACTGGGGGGTTGGCCCCTGTTTTAGTAGAAAGTGGGGAAAAATTAAGCTTTTTAAATATATAAAATATGGAATAGAAATTCAGAGATTATATATATAGAAAAAAGATTTTTATCATTTCATTTTGTAGGCATTATATGTTATAGATATTGCATTAGGCATTTTTTTTTTTAATAAATGCCTAATGCAATATCTATAACATATAATGTACATGGGAACATATTTTGTTTGTGAAAGTTGCCACCATTAAATATTTCATTAAGACAGCTTAAAAAAAAAGCATTAATCCTTTCACTTTTCCTCAAAGCACAAAAACAAGTATTAAATATCTCTAAAATTGCCTGTTTTCAAGATGTTACACACATAGAGATATATATCCATATTATTTATCACAAAGCTAATAGTAAAGGCCATTTTACTACATAATGTGTCACTCACTAAATGAATAATAATTGCATTTTAATAGTTACAACTTGAATGACCTTACATTTAATAAATTTATAGATAATGTCTGGGAAATAATATTAAAGCAACAAACATTTACAAGCAATTTCAAAGGAAATAATAGTAGAACATACTTGAACTGCTATGTAGAGACCAGGGACATTGAATGATTCAAACATAATTTCTGCAGTATATTCTCTATTTTCTGGAGTATTCAAAGGAGGTTCTGTCTATAAATAAATACAGTATTTATTTAAAAAAATATTAATCTTCCAATTATTGTGAAAAATAAACATGTTAATAACACTTACAGAAAATAATTTCTTTAAAAGAAAATTGTTTTATCATTAAGTATAATGTAATATTCACTAATAATATTTAATAATCCACATATTTTACTAATAATATTAAATGACTTTTTTTAAAAGAAATTAAGACATATGGAATATACTTGCTGTCTTCAAATTAAAAAATGGAATTAAGAATACTTCCATCTAGAAATTTTAACAAATTTTTATATATTATAAAAATGGAAAGTTTACTGGAATTTTCATATAAAAATTTAAACTACCAGATAAAGTATGCTTTAGAACAATACATTTTTTATTCTTATAAATTTTATGTAATTTTAATTTAAAAGTATCATTGAGGTACTTTCAGGAAAAAGTACCTCAATGATAGATGAAATATCTTGAAACTGATTAGTTAATAGAATTTGAGAATTTTGGTCTTAACGATTTCAAATTTTCTTGAGAAATAAAAGGCAGCATGTAATGAACATAAATTGCAAATAGAAGTAAACAGCAATAATGGAGGATTTATATACATAAAAGCAAAAACTTTAATAATGCTACATATATTATGCAACTTTTAAGACATTTCTACAAACACAACATTTTTTAAAAAATACTCTATATTGAGGTAGCACACACTTAATATTAAATTTTCTCCTAAAAATTAATTGAAAAATTTATTTAAAGACAAGTCTTACTATTATTTTATATCTAAACATGTACACTTCTTTAAAAGTTCTAGAACAGTGAAATGAAATGTAAAATATTTATAAAAATTTGTTAATGTAATATTTTTAATTAAAATGTATTATTTAAGTTCTTTTGTTGAAATAATTTGCTTTAATATCTATATTTCATTTTTTCCTCTTAAAATAAACCACTGAAATCACTTACTAATAAAAAGTAGTGGTCTTCTGGTTCAGCACGAAGATATTTAAAGATACACTGTTCCCAAAATCGCTCCATTAAGTCCCAATCTTCCACAATGCCATGACGAATAGGGTACTACATAAAATGTCAATAATTAATATAAAACATTTAATAGATTTCAAATATATTATGTTATCTATTATATATAAAAAACTGACCTTTACAGAGTACCCTGTTGAATCTATTGCTTCATCTCCTATAAAGAAATCTAAATCATCTATACCACGACCTAACCTTCTTATTGCTTGATCTCCTATCTTGGCAGTTTCTCTAATAGCAATGGCTAGAAATAAAATTCATAAGTATATTTATTTTATTATCTTAAATAATTATTAAAAAAATGAACGTTTCATAAGTCCCAATCTTCCAAAATGCCATGAAGAATAGGGTACTACATAAAAATCTGATACATTGAAAATAAAATAAATGAGAAATACTTTTTTTAAATTAAAATTTCTGTAAAAAAATTTGGAAATTCAATAAAAATGTTGAATTTTCTATAATTAGACCATTAAATTAATAGCAAAATAATTTACCGGAAGGAATGATGAACTGTGGCTCTCTGTTGCCAGCAAAACCAAGTTTTGTATAGCTAAAAAATAAAATAAACATATACAATATATATATATATAAATAAATGCTGTTACTATTTAATGATATAATTTAACAATTTCAGAAAATTATACACTAATGTCATTTACCAAAAAATCTTTAAAATTCATATTTTATTCTATATCATAGCTTCTTTGTTATAAAAGGCTAGCCTAATATATTTTTGTTCAGTACATATTAGTAATAATCAAATCTAATAAAAGTATGATTTTTTTTAATATTAAAAAAATAATGCAATAAAATTTATATTGAATAGTCATTGCAATATAATTTAATTTCCATATATTTTTATATAATTATTTTCATTAATTAAAATAAGTTTTTATTATAATATATTTACCATTTAAAAAAAATTGAATTAAAATTTTTTATTTTGAATTTCTTTCACGTCTAAATTATAGTATTATAGATCTAAGAATTCGGTACTTATGTATTAACGCTACCTTGGCGGTTTTTAAGTGTCGCCAATCTTTATTATTTGGAATAAAAATATTTTGAAAGCGTTTTGATTTTAAATGAAGTGTTTCATATATATTTTATTATTTGGAACAAAAATTTTAATTGTAAATTGACGCCAAATCTGTAGCTGCGGTTGGCGCGTGTGCTCTTTATTGGCGCAACTGTCAGATGCCAAATACTGTTAATACATAAGTACCAAGAATTCAGATGCCAATTTAATCTCCAAACATCAACGGCATTGAAATTTTTTTTTTTTTTTTGTGTGAAGTTTTTTGAATTTTTGCAATACTACTGCTACATAATGCTTCTTTTAGTGTTCATATTAAAATTACACAGAAAAGGTAAGTATTAATATCTTCTTTAAAATTTTTTACTTTTATTTTAATTATTTGAATTTTATAATATTTCTGGATAAGCCAATAAAGAAATAAAGTTATAAAATAGAGTTTAAAATGCAAGTAAATAGCAAAAGAGAAAAGCAAGGAGTGTATACTTTTGCAAATGGTCAAAAGTATGCACTCTGTACTTTTACCCCACAAGCCTTGTGAACTTTTTATTCCGTTTTGTTTTTCACTGCTCTACAGGTTAGTGAATTACTTAAATACTGGATTATCTCTGACAAATCAAAAGGTTAAAGAAATCATTATCAATAGGAAAATGTCAGAAAAAAATTGTATTCTACTGCACAAAATATTTAGATAAAATGTTAAATATATACTACATCAAAATTGTTAAATAGTGACTTTCCTAATGTTTTTAGCTGACACTAACAATATCATCATAAAGTTCTGTTTGACAGCTGGTACTGATAATACAGGCAAACTGTACGGTGCAAACTTAAACAGTATTTATGTTTTCAAAACATCACTGCATATTATTGTCCTGCATGTATTTTTACCTCTACCTATCTTATATAATCTGTAGAAATTACTATTGTATTTTCGAATAAATGAAAAACAATCGCAGTGTAAATATATTTGCATGATCAAGATTTTGCAAGGAGTTATACTTCCATAAATAAAAACATGAAATTTGGATGCCTATTTGGGCATTTTAAAATAAAAAAAAAACATTTACTAACTTTTTCTCATAAGATCTAAGTAACTTTTGTTCTTTTATTTGTTGTAATAAGCTTTTCTCCTTACATTGAATATAAATCAAACTATATATAACTTCATAAAAATATTTCGATATAATAGAATTTATAATGTGGTGAGGCAGTAGCAAATAATCCAGACAATATCAACAATCAAATATACTGTTACAAAAGAACTCTAAGTTATAGAAATGGTAAACAATGACATGTTTTTCAATTTTATAAATCTTTTCATTAACCTATCTTATTTCATTAAAATTTAAATAGAAATTTTCAAAGAAATGGAACATTATAATTAATCTCAAAACAATGGTTATTTCTCACAGGGCATATTGATAATTCCTTAATTCCTTGTCTATAATGCTTAATAACTTGCAAAAAATGAAAGCAATCTGGAAAATTCACTAACACTTTGCATCTGTTCTTTAACATGCTATGTAGCAATAAATTTCTGTTTTTAAATCCTTGCTTAGATTTAAAACTAGCACAATTTTTCAATTTTTAATAATATTTTCAATATCAATATTTAAAATCATAATACATTAAAAATTTAAGACAATATAAAATGATAAAAAGATAAATGCATGTATAAACTAAGACAAAAACAATATAGAACCAATTAGCTGAAACCTTCCATGAAAATAAGGCAATTAAAAAAATAAAATAGCTAATAGCTTTGCTTAAGAATGAAAGAATCAATAACACTAATATATAAATAATTTAAAAATATATATATATTTAAAACTACTTCATATTAAAAAGCAAATGTTGAAAAAATGTAATTCATATTTGCTAGAGATGAAAATCCTGAAAACACATTTGTTAATTATAAAAACAGCCTATAATATGATTTTTTCATTATTTTTGGCAAAAAATGTTAGGAATTTTTACAGAAACATAAATAAAAGTGCATTGACTGTATGCAATATACCAATAAAATCTAAGATTTAACAGATAAGAGACAGAAAACAAATTAATATCTTCACCATTAATTGTTATATATTTTTTAATGAACCATAATACTGTATATGTAGTTTTTAAATTAGAGTGATACCACAAGAAAAATTTAAGTTCCCATTATTTTATAATATTTTTATATCACACTCTATGTCATTAGGAATTTAAGACATTCCATTGAAATTTCCATTTTTTTAAGAAAACTATCATCATGCACAAATAATAATTAAAGTTGCAAATAATGTATTATTTAGCTAATAATTAAAATTGAATATTTACATATTTTTTTACGATACGACTAAAACAACTGTTTTTAATGGAAAACTGCTAAGTTGTTGCATTGGATTTTTTATCTTAAAAATATTTCAATTTGAAAATATTTTTTATTTGATTAAAAAATAAAGTTAATATTACTAATTATTAAAGTTAATATTATTATGAAAAAATAGTTATTATTAATTTGCTGACAAATTTATTGATAAATTTTTAAGAATTTGAGCAAATTGCTCTTTCCGCTTTTGAAAAAAACTTTTTTTTTTATTTTTTTTTGTATTTCTGGCACAAATATAGAATAGCTTCTTTGATCACTTTAAGCTATTAAAAGGAACAACTTTATGCAGATACATTTTCAAAATTCAATATACTTTTTCAACTATTACCTTATTGTAATAAAATATATAATTTTGATCTCAATAATGAATGAATAAACTGTGCTTTTTTTAATCACTCCTTGCTTATAGTTTTAAGTCCTATACAAAAGAAAATTAAGGAATTGAAATATTTTATTTAAATGGAAAAATTTTATTCATTAAAAATAAATTTCAAAATTAAAATTAATTAAATGTAAGAAAATTTATCACTACTTGAAAAATCTAAAGTAAGGTATTAAGCATAACACTGTTTACATTGTGAATATATTTATAAATGAATGAAAATGACAGGATATGAACATGACATGCCTTTTATATGAATTTTGACACAGATTGAAAACAATATTATAAATAAGTTGTTTTTATCACTTAATAATTATAATAAAAAAAAAGCAAATATATCTTATTTACTTCTTGTTATTTTCAAGAATCAGCATAAATAAAAAAGAAAATTAAAAACAAAATATATTATTTGAAAAAAAAATAACTTTCTTCAAGTCAATTTTTAAAATTTATTTAGAGAAGATAGATATAAGATAAAAGGACAAATGAAGCAAGGAAATTTTGTCTATAAAATGGAATGATAAGAGTTCTTTTTGAAATAACAATTTCATGAAGGGTTAGTAAACAATTGCATAAATACAATAATTTATATTTATAATAGCATCGCAATCAAATTTTTATGATATTAAACATAAAATACTGCTTATATATTTTTCAAAACATAACATTTTTAGACAGTTTAGAATCACTCAAATTTTTTAAAAAATGTTGATAAATAGTAGTCATACATAACAATCGGTTTGAAAAAGTTTACAGCTGCTTGAAATATATTTTTAATGTAATGCAGATAGAGATAAACAAATAATTTGATCAGCGGAAATGAAAATCGATAATGAGTAACACATATCCTATTAGTTTCAGTTTTTGTTAATGGGATTTGTATATGCGGACACCTACATCGGTTTCTCATATATTTTAAATACATTAAAATATCACAAATATAAAATATTTATTTACCCAGTTCCATTATCAATAACGATTGCGGGTAATCTTCCAGCCATTAAATAAAGTAAATTATTTCAAAGAAACACACAAGAAAAATTTACCACCCGCTTCCAACACCCAATGTAAATTCTGCGGTTACAGTTATTAAAACCGGGTTCAAGCATCTGTTTCTGTCATTTTCAAGAGAAAAGATAGGAATGGGAAATGGTGATTTATTCTGAAAATAAAATCACTTAAAATACCTTGTCAAATAAAAAATTGATAATAATCAAATAATAAATTGATAAAATAAATATGAATATTATTTAACATGCTACTGAAGTGAACATTCAATAAGTAATATTTTAGAAACTTCTTATTTCGTAATCAACAGGATAACTTCGTATGCTCTAAGTTTATTTTGCAGTTTAAATACATAAAAATATTATTCGAATATTCTTGATATTATATTATTCTTGAATCTCTACCACCTACTCTATGATTACCACCTTGAATCAGGATATCCATCTTGAATCACAGAATGAAATTCATCTTGATTATCACGTCAGTCAATCTTAATCTTGGAAAGTTTGAAGAAATTGTAAACTTCCATGATGAGGAAATTTAATAGTGATATAAATAATGAGATTCCAATCGTTCTAAAAGGAAAAAAAATAGTAAGGCAGCTGATATCTCTGATGTTGTATAAATGCATTTATCACTTTATAAGGTAGGATGATAAAATGAACATGTAATATGCATGTTGAACAGACACTTGTATATGTAAAATTAATATAATGCATAGATTTGTAAGTTTTCTTTTTGTCATTAGACATAAATTAGAAGGAAAATATTGTTAACAAATCCGTTCTAGTCTAGAATAGAGTACAGAATCGGATTAGGGGTAAAAACAGGTTAGTATACAAAATCTTCTGAATCTTACAAGAAGAGGTCACAAATCAATCACCGGTTTGATTCAAATTTATACTATGTGTAGTTCGTGCCTAGAACATTAATTGGCCGAAACTGTAGGAACTAATTTCCAGAGAATTGAATGTGAAAATTTAACATTTTTAAATTGATCTTCGCTCTAGTTAGGTTGCATGACTTTTATGCAATGAAAAAAGAGGGCAAAAAAGAAATTATAAAATTAAAAAATATAGTAAATAATTTTTTATATTTATTTAAAAAGTACAGAATACGTTATAATATGGTAAATGCATAAGAAAACAAATTGTAACATTTTAATTGTAATTATGTTTACATGCCTGATAAATATTACTTTTCCATTAAAATAATATTTGAATAATAATTAGAAAGATATATTGTTCCAATATATCGTTTTATATTATAAAAATATATTAGAAGATTATGAACAATCAATCTCAAATGTCCCAAAATCATTTGCAACTGAAAAACCTTTTAACTGCTGCATTAGTTCCAAGGTATGACGTAAATTGAACAAGAATAAATAATTTTTCATATGGAATATATTCATTTTTGAAATATCTGAATATTTCCCCCAATCGCTTAGCAATTTCAACATGTTTATTTTCGTACTGTATTGTTCAGAATTTAAATATACATTTAGTCTTAATTTCTTCAGAGACAATCGTCGTCTATTTTAAAAATCTAACATCTCGTTAGATAAAAACTCAACACAAGATTTAATTTCTGTCCAATATACTTGCGATGAAATGAAAAAAAAAAAAAAAACTCTATTGAATACTGTTATATCTCGTGATCCCGTCATTTTTCGATATATTGAAATCATGTTTGGTAAAATTTCTACACTTTTTTGATAAACTTTTTCGTTATTTGCCCGGATTTGATTTATGTAATTCTTTCAATTTCTTTACATGACTAAAGGAAGAAAATTTTCTCCAAATCGAGATTTATATTGAAGGAAAAAATAATTAATAATAACATTAAATTCTGTAGCTGATTTTTAGAAAGCCGTTTTCATGCACATTATTCACTTCGTTATGTCTCAATTCAATCACAATTGTCTCAAAATCATTAGCAATTGAAAAAAATCTTTTCAACTCCTGTTTTAGTTCCTGGGTAGCACAACGCTACAATTGTGTTATAAACACGTCTTCGCATACCAAATATGTGTTTGTATTATTACCTATTTGTACAATAACTTTGGACTTTGATGATTTGTGACTTTGAACAAGTATCGATGGTTTGACAAAATTTAAATAGTTTCGATCGTAATAAATTCTAAATTTAAATTTTTATTTGAATGCCCTTGGTAATATTAATTTAATTTCATTATGATTTGATGCATCAGATAAAACCATTACAAATGGGGAATTTTTCAAGTCTTCTGTAAGTATTTTGTCACATTTTTAAATGAATTACTGAATTAATAAGAGTCTTCAATTTTGTTTTGGCGCATGAAAATTTAGTATCATGAAATTTTTTCAATAATTTAGTTGCATAATCCACAGTATGAAAATTTTGAATGTGAATTATGATTAGAAATTCGATTGAAATCTAAAATATTGTGAAAGGAGAACCTCCTGTGGATTAAACCCTGAAGATAATTCTCTCTACTAGTAAACAGACATTTTACCATAAAATATCCCAAAATTCCTCCATTGATTGGACTCTCAGGTCATCTATTCTCATCTTTTGATAAAGCCAACTTTTTCAGAAAATTTTAAACTCTCCTTTCAAAAAAATACCGAACCACGATGTCTCCCAAATTGAGTAGGTTGAAGATACAGTAGCATCCTTTCTAGCTGATCAACAAAATTACCAAAACAATATCTAACCTCCGTCTAACGTAATTAACTTAATAAAAAAATCTCAACATTCGGAAATCTTCTGGACCTGATAATATCCAAAATAAAGTCTTACTGTGTGTTCCCCTCAATGCAATTACTCATTTTGCAAAAATGTACAATAGTTGTACTTAATTTCACTACTTCCCTCCTATCTAAAAGAAAGTAAATATCATCATGTTTCCTAAACCTGGCCAAGATAGCAAATTTTCTCAGAATTATCAGTCTCCTTAGTTGTGTTGGAAAACTTTAAGAAAAACTCTTATTGAAACATATTATTTCTTTCTGCGATAAAAATTCCATAATTCCAGCAGGACAATTTGTATTTTGTTAACATCATTCAACTTTTCATCAACTTCTACGCGTCACCAATATCATTACTGAATTATAACTATAAATTTTTCACAGGAGGTGTCGAACTTTTTGAATTCGACTTCAAACGGAATTCTCCACAATCGGTCGTATTAGAGCTGGTACACTTCAAAGAAGCGGGATCAATTCTATCCTCTACAACATTTTTACATGCGACTTTCCTCAATGCATTAACATTTCCACTTGCCTATTTGTTGACTATTCTGCTTCTCTTTCCCAATGTGCTTCTATTCGCTATGTCATCAAAACTCTTCAAAATTTCCTGAATACTCTAGAGGATTGGCTAACTAAATAGCACATAGCTATAAATATTTCTAAATCTCATGCCATCGTTTTCCAGAAAGGACACGCCAGACAGCCAAATATTAATTTCTCTCTTTTTGATCAACAAATTAATTGGACAAATATTAAATATTTCGGCTTAATCATAGACAATAAACTTACGTTCCGATCTCATAATCAAAAAATCAAAAAAAAATGTTGGAAAGAATTTTATCAAACTCTGCCACTCATCAATAAATATTAAATTAACTTTGTCGAACAAAATTCTTTTCTACAAACAGGTTCTAAAGCTTATCCTTACTTAAGCTGCCAAAAAATCTGTACAAATTATTAAAAAAAAAAAAAATTCTTCGTATCACCCTGGCTTGTTCGCAACTCTACAATTCATCAAGAATTAAAAATTGATTCTATTGACAACTATATTATAAAACTTTCTAGAAATTTCTTCAATACTACTGCTACTCATGAAAACCTATTAATCAAGGCACAAACTATTTTTACGCAATTTAATGGAAAATATAAGTATCCTCCCTCTACTTCTAAATGGAATTGAAGCCTCAAACCATCAGAAATTCCTGTTCACTTAGTTATTCTACTTCAGTTCAATAACTTTCAATTTTTTTCTAATATCATAGCTCTTTATTGATCGCAAATTTCATGCTACATTTTTATCACCAATGTTTTTCATTTTTCTTTCTTCCTTTCTTTTTCCTTTTTTTTCCAATTCCTTCTATTAGCTCACATTCTCCCTATATATATCTTGCTCACATTTTCAATCGTTAATAAAATACTTTTTATTCATCCACTCAAGTTCAAATACATTTTTTTTGAACTTGTAGTGGATGACACTTGATGTTGATACAGTTTTTACAAATATTAATTCATTTTAATTAAATTAAATTAATTAATTTCAGTTTTCTTTAGATTTAAGTTGCATGTATCTGCCACTAGATGACGTCAGATAAACTTAAAAAAATGAATGAAAATTATTTATAAAGGACTTTCTGCAATATAGTGGAAAAAAAGTATTAATGGACATTAAATTTTTTTTTTATATTACTTGTTTCCAATTCATACGATTACTATTATCTATACATCCTGACTTTTCTTTCCTACTTCCATCACATACTACTGAGTAGATGAACACTTTGCGTTCAGGCACTCGACCTCTTTATTCAACTTAGTAGTAGAATCTCCTGAAAAAGTCGTCAATCTTGAAACCTGGAAAATTCGTTGTTTCTTTTTTTTTTCGAGACAATATAATGACCATTGTAATGTTTTGATTGTTAATTACAAAAAATTTAATTAAAATAAATAGCAGCAGAAATATATACTTTTTAAAATAATTATTCCGTGATATTATATATTATTTAGAGTATTCTTATAATGGTATATCGGCCAGTGATATAGAATATAAACAACTATTATGATGTTGCCACTCATGAAAATATGAAACAAACAACAAAAAAGATTTTTTACTTTATTAATAACTTATATTTGATTAGCAAATATTAAGTTTCTTTTATATTGTTGACATAAATAAAGTTTTGTGGCAATTATTTATTATTTGAATTCGCTCTATTAAATGTTACTTTCTATTTAATAAGAGAAAAAACGCATACGAACGTACTACATTTTTCTGTGGTTTTGTGATGCCGCTTTTGTTTTCTTCATTCATTTTACATGGTTATGCAAGGACAGGCTTTAGTGAGGCAATAAAATGAATAAATAATAAATAAAATAGTAAGTAAAAAGATCATTTCCACCACTAACAGAGGTTATATAAGAATAAAATGTAAGTTATTCTCTGATTTCTGTCTTTTTTTTCTTTTTTAATAATATTGTTTTATTCACTCGAATTCGGCATTGTGAACAAGATATTTATTTTTATTATTATTTTTTTTTTTGGCATAATAGCAAAAAATTTTTGGCGTAATAGCAATTAATATCGTTGTTAAAAAGTTACATTTTTGTGAATTGAAAATAAAATCCCACATAATAATAATGGCGGTTAAAATCTAGGATACTGTAACCCCAGAGGAAGTCACCAACCTTGCAACCCTGAATATTTCGCCAATTTTCCACCAATTTCTTTAGGGTTGCAATACTATAATTAGAGGAATTTGTAGCTTCATTTTAAAAACAATATAACGACTATTTATTGTTATTGTGATTATATTATTATTTGCAGAATTCTTATTTGCAGTAAATAAGAACAGAAATATATATATTCTTTTAAATAAGTATTCCAATAAATTATTGATTATTCCGAACTTATTCTTACAATGTACGTCGGCCACTGATTCAGAACATAAACAATATTTATGAAGTTACCACTCAGGAAAGTAAGAACCAAACAAGAAAAACAATTTTTTAAATTTATTAATAACTTATATTTTATTCTTAAATAATTAATTTCCTTTTTAAAGATGTTCGTTTAGTTAGGATTTTGTGGCACCCGTAATTAGAATTCGCTCGGAATATTTGAAGCTTTAGCAAGAACGTTAGTTAATGTTACAATTTAAATTTTTAATAATTAAAATTAATTAATATTAATGAAATAATGTGTCCGGAACATTTGATAATTATCTGGCAGAGTGCATGTGGCGTCGCCAGCACAAATGTGACATCCGCAAAATATTTTATGATTTCACCGATGGAATAAAATGTTTGTTTACACCACAGAGGAAGGACATACCACAATAAAAGGACAGTTATTCTCTAGTTTTTCTTCTTTTTTTATCTTTTGTTAATATTAATTTATCATTCGAATTCGGCTTCGTAAAGAACATGACTTATTTTTTGATATCACAAAAAAAAAAAAAAAAAAAAATAATAATTAAAAAAAATAAATAAATAAAAAAAATGAAAGAAAGAAAGAAATAGCGAATTAGCGAATAACTTTGACGAAATTTTATCAATTAACAGCGATTGTTATCTTTGTCTAAATGATACATTTTTGTGATTTAGCAAAATAAAATTCTACGTAATAATTTGGTGATAAAGCGATTTAATTTGGTGTGAAGGCAATTTAGGAATAAAATGTTGACAAAATAATGATATATTTTGGCGTTAAAGCGGCAATATGTGGCGAAAAAAAAAAACATTAAAAAGTTGACATAATAGTGGTAAAAATTTGGCGATAAAGCGATATAAATTGGCGTAAAGGCATTTTGATATAATTTTTTTTGGCATAATAGTGCTAAATTTCGGCGTAAAAGCGGTATCATTTGACACAAAAGTATTCCAAAGATAAAAAAATTTTAGTGATAAAAATTTGCCGATAAAGCATTAACTTTTGGCATAAAATCACCTAAAAAAAACAAGATTCACTTAGTGAAAAAATTTGGCCATAAAGCGATTGGCGATAAAATACCTTTTGGCGATCAAAAAAAAACAAGAAGCTTAGTGAAAAAATAAAGCGAATTTTGGCGATAAAGCATTTTTGGCTTAAAAGAAGTTATATAACAAAATTTGCTTAGTGAAAAATGGCTATAAAGCGATAAATGTTGGCGATAAAGCATTAAATTTTACATTTCGAGGATTAAAATTTTGGCAGGATAGTGATAATATTTGGCGTTAAGGCGATAAACTTTGGCTTCAAAGCCTTTTCAGGAATAAACTTTGACGTAATAGCTATTTGGCTATTAATGTTGGCGTAAAAGCACTGTTTGGCTTTAAATTTTGGCGAAATAGCATTTTACAATGACACCAAACTTCGGCAGCCATTTTGTCTGTTTACTTGGCGATTTGGCAACCTAGTAAAGGATTTTGGCGTAATATCATTTTACCGCGCAAACTACTTGGCCCATTCATTTCTATGCTTACTTCCCGACTTGGCAACTTGGCGATGTGTTTGGCACAAAGGGTACAGGATCCTAGATTTTAACCCAAATAAGTATTCTGCAAATAATAATATAATCACAATAACAATAAATAGTCATTTTATTGTTTGGAAAATGAAGCTACGAATTCCTCTAATTATAGTATTGCAACCCTAAAGAAATTGGCGGAAAATTGGCGAAATATTCAGGGTTGCAAGATTGGCGACTTCCTCAGGGGTACAGTATCCTAGATTTTAACCAAAATTTGGTATTAAGGTGATATATTTCTAATCGCAAGGGAAATACAAGTAAAAAAAAAAAATAATAATAACAAGGCAAAAAAGAAATACAAAAGAATTAAAAAGCATTTAAGTGATAAAATGTAGAGTAAAAGCAATTTAAGGAATTAAATTCGACGTAATAGCTATTTGGAAACTAATGTTGGCATAATAGCGAGTTTTGGTAATGGATTGTTGCAAAATAGCGTTTTTAAACGACAACTTCGCAATCCATTTTGTTTGGCGACTTGGCATCCTTATGATGGATTTTGGTGTACTATTGTTTTATCATGAAAACTAACAGGGCAGTCATATGTTTGCTTATTTGGCGATTAGGTATCCTGACGATAGATTTGGCGCCAAGGGTAAGAATTCTAGATTTTTACCTGAAATTCAAATGTTCTCTCAGTAAAAATCTCTAATAGTCTACCCTTTATGCCAAATACGCCAGGATGCCAAATAAGTATAATAATGAATATTACAGTTAGTTTTTGAGATAAACTGATATTAAGCCAAAATCCATCACTAGGATGCTAAGTCGCCAAGTAAACAAACAAAATGGCTACCGAAATTTGGTGTTGCTAAAAAACGATATTTCGCCAAAATTCATCTCCAAAAATTGCTATTACGTCAACATTAGAAGCGAAACAGCTATTACGCCAAAGTTTATTCCTGAAAGTGCTTTTAAGACAAAGTTTATCGCTTTAACGCCAAATATTATCATTATCCTACTAAAATTTTAATCCTTGAAATGCTTTCTCGCCAAACTTTCTCACTAAGAGTATTTTGTTTTTTGAAGTGCTTTTACGCCGAAAATTAATGCTTTATGCCAACTTTTTATTATTAAAAATTTTTATTTCTAGAACACCTTTTCAACAAATGTTATTTCCTTTTACGCCAAAATTTAGCACTATTATGCCAAAAAAAATTATGTCTAAATTGCTTTTAATTCAAATAACTTTATCGCCAAAATTTACAATGAAGGCAAAATTTCAAAGTTTTCTTTTTACGCCGCATATTACCGATTTAATGCAAAAATATATAATTATTTTTCCAAAATTTTATTCCTAAATTGTTTTTACGCTAAATTTAATCGCTTTATCGCCAAATTATTATTATACAATAAAAATTTTTTACTTTTACTGAAATGGAGAATTATATATTTTAATAATTTTGGAATGCCCATTAAAATTGATGATGCATTATAAAAAATGTCGAATTAAAGATCCGATACAGATCTAACAATATACGAGAAAATTTAAAATTAATTAAACATTGTTTTGAAATTATTTAATTTCAATTAAAATTAATAAATATATTATTTATCATTAAATATTAGTTGCTTTATAAGAAATGCATTTATTAAAATGGGCTGAAAAAATTTTCTGTTTGAAAAATATTTTATGCAATTTTTATACTATGAAAAATTTAAAATGATTAATGCTAAGAAAGAAGAAAGAATTACGTCTTAAAGTTAGCTATGTAACTAAATAAGAATTCATAATATTGTAACTGCTCTAAAAATTTACGATTATGAAGATTATACAATTTACATATTTATAGGATGATAAATTCCCAACATAGATTTTAATATTTAAATCAATTACTAATATTTTGTACGTTGGAAATATATAAAATTTACATTTGAAACATCAGCTAGTTAGCTGACGTAAATCAATTTAATATAAATAATAAGTAAACAAATTGCAGATTTTTGTAGGTATTTGTCGGATGTCATTTCTAACATTTAAAAAAAAAATTAACTCAATAAAGAACTTTTAAAAGTAAATTTTTTAAAAATTTTGAAATAATTTCATTTAAGAGACGTATATCATAAAATATTGACATAAATGTAGTGCTTAAAATTCAATAAACACAATAAACTGGTAGTCATTCTATCAAATATTTAATATTCATCATATTTTCATATACACAAATTTTGCACAATCACTGACTATTACACAAGATAAAATATCAAAGAAAAAAAGAGATGTAAGACAACTATAAAAGTTATACTGTTTTAAAGGTAACGACCACATATTTTTACAGACACACTTCCCCATGGCATCCAGAAATCATAGCTAGTTGACAGCAATCGAGTAACATACTTAGAAGGAAGAATTAAATTCATACATAATGAAGGAATGTTACTAAAAGGGTATACATGTAAGTGTACTGAATATTAAAGGGTACAAATACAAAATAAAAGAAAAATAAAGCAACGAAGTCAATCATGTTGCACAAAAGAGTGGTTAATATGCAAACAGAAAAATTTCTAACCGAAATCAAAGGAATTTTTCTAATTAAATAAATTTAAAAAAATCTATACATAATTTTAACTAAACAATACAGCTTGAAAGGTGCATTAAGAAAATTGTTGGCAACGGTGGAAGATTCTTAAGATTCTATGATGCTATTTTAAAAGAAAAATACAAGTTTTGAAATCATTCAGATTTTTTTTTTCAATTAATAAAGAAAATAAATTTAATTTTTTTGCAATGTGCTTTATACACATATAAATATATATTATTTTAAAATATAGTTCTGAAAAAATATAAATTTTAAAACGGAAGAAAAGTTTATTTAAGAAAGCGGAAGAAAGTTAAAATTAAGAGAAAAATAAAAAAGAAAATTAAAAAAAAAAAAAAAAAAAAATTGTTATAGTTTAATATATTTTTGTTATATTGATAATGTTTATTAAATTGTTTAGTAATTTTAAAATAATTAATCATATAATAGAAAAAAAATAATAAATTAATTAAGAAATTCCCTTATTTGTTAATAACGGAATTTCTTAATAGAGCTCAACTTATTCTTTATTATCAAGGTTTTCCAAATGTAAAAATAAATGTTCTTTTTTCAAACACCAAATCTTTATTAAAAAAAAAAAAAAAAAAAAAAAAAAAAAAAAAAAAAAAAATCCCCTATCTTTTTTTGTGAAAAAAAGAAAACTATATAGCTGAGGGCGATTTACTCTTATATTTATAAGACTCATATATACAAAACGAATTATAATCTTACATTAAATACAAATTATAGACATGTTATATGTTTCCTTCCATTTTTAAACTTAAAATAAGTTAAACAATATTTTTAATGCTTTTAAAGTATTTTCATGCACAATTATATATATAAAAAAAGACAAAGCATTTGTGAGGATGCAACTAGCCATGTCCTGTCACCTATACATAAATAAATAACAAACTTACATACATAGGAACACACTCTAACATCTAGAATAGAATTCAGAAAATATATAAAGTATAAAATTGATTGAGTTTGAATACAATAATAGACAGACAAGTTTTCAGCAAAGCATATATACATTTACAATCATTTTGACTCAGTTGTGCATCCAGTAAATTTGCAAGGTTCAACACAATACTTATTACAATCAGCCAAATGATGGCTGGCACAATGAACCTTGCTTACTGAACACTGCTCCGCCAAGTATGACTAGCATAAGGTGAAGTTAAGTAATGAACAATTATTATTAAATAGAAATTTCGATATTCAGTGATGATGGCAGATAGAGCATGATATGAGACCACACCATTTACATACAACTCTCGATTCAGTCCATAAAATCCTACCTACACCACATACTGACACATCACTTAAATATATTTGTTATCTAATATCTACTACACAATTTATGGCACGTTAGTTATAGAATAAGAAGATTCACGACACATATAAAAATAAAACAATTTTAAATAAAAATGATTTTCATCAACAAGTAATAATTGTTCTTGATATTTAAATACTTTTAAGAAAAAAAAAAATCCAAGTTTTTGATGTTAAGGAGACCATTTAGTTTGTATCGTTTATCAACTAAATCCTTTAATATTTAAGTTATTTTGGCACATAGAAATTCATTCACATTAATTTTTCATAATATTTAATTAATTTTAGTTATAATTCACAAAATTGTCGATAATCCTTTGCTTAAAACTATAGTTTTACATGACAGGGAATTTATTCAATCAATTAACGGACAGTTGTTTGAATTTGATGTAAATTAGATATAAGTGTTTTATTACCTAAATTAAAAAAAAAAAAAAACATAATTAACTAAAAAATACGGTATAAAAATTTATTAATCATTAATATTTTCTCCAAAATTCTTTAAAAATAAGATCACATATATTTACACAATGCATCTAAACAATTTTGAACAAATATTGAGTTTGAAAACTTGGAAATAAATTTCACAATTAAATTTGTGCATAATTGTTAGGCTAACTAAATGTAACTTTACCTAAAAATATTAATATTCCGATTAGTCAAAATTTAAAATTTAAATTTATAGATTATCGAAATTTGAATTAATGCTTTAATTTCATTGATTTGTTTTACTTTTAAAAATATTCAAAATATTCAAGCCAAATAGTTGAAATGGGAATTGTCAAAATGTTGTTTTCCAATTATTACGATAATTTCTTCTCATGTTAACGATACAAACATTTGGTGAAAGCATATCAAATGCATTAACGAAATCTATACTTTAATTAATAAAATCTAGAATAATTTATATTTAACTTAATCACACATTAATAAATAGATATGTTTAAACACGCATCCTAATATTTAACCCCAGACCTACAACATGCAGGCTACCTCATATAACAACCATGCTGTTATATATAACACGTATCGAAAAGCTATGATTTGCAAACTTTTTCAACACACTTAACACTAGTTCTAGATAACACCAAATTAAGTAAAAATTACACATATTATCTTTTTACTTTGAGCACACATTTTAAAAAATATTATTACAAACATTGATGGAAAAAACATTTCTACACGTTGACTACCAAACACTTTGTTTAGTACTTAAGCCAGTGTATACAATCTGGGCAGAAATTTTAAAATGAAAAATTTAAAAAGCCAAAAATTTAATCCACTTTAACTCTTACATAAAACCATACCGTGAACTTTATCTCAAAACAATTCGATATCATATTACGCGTTTAAAAATAAAACGACCTTCAAGGAACACAGTATACGATGAATAAATTATTACGATGCGTTACTGGAAGAGTACACAATGAAAAAAAAATGCCATCATTATAGTATGGAACGTTTAATAATCTTAAACTGTTCTGGAGTCCTCCGAATCTGATTCTACATCTTTCTGACGTTGGAGGAACTCTTCCCACGTTAACTCATGATCATCTTCATCATTATCATCATCACTGTCGACATCTCGTCTCTTCCGTTTTCGGTAATCGTCTTGGCTAGTGGCTTCGATACATAGGACGATAAAGGAGTTGTTGCATGAATATCGCTCTTGGTCTAGGAGTCTGCCTCTAAGTAAAGAACTGGCCATTCCTACTTTGCCCAAACCTGCCGAGTGCCATGCATCGCAGTAAGCTTCGAGATCTCGAACTCCGTGTTTATCAGATCCATGCCAAACTAGTTTCTGGGACCTAAAAGACCAATAAAAACATACCGAATGATGAATAAAATTTCATTGAAAAAGAATTGACAATCTACCAAAACTTGCAAACACTTAAGTTCTTCAAACACCTCTTATAGAAAATTTAATTCTCGGATAAATAAATTAAATGTTAAAACAGTCATTCAACTATCAATGTTGAATTTAAAAACAAATAAAATTTGAAAGTAATAAAGAAAAAAAAAATATTAGATGATAACAAAAATGAATATATACTGTAGAGTTTAGCATTTCATTCCCATTAGAAAGGAATGTATATTCTTTGACAAGTACACAATAACAACCTATCATTCAAATTTGACAGAAGACAAGCAGTATTGTGGGTAGTTATATTGCATGCAATTAGGGTTTTTTATTAATGAGAACAACCTGTCACTGAAATCTGATATCAGATATTCAATGTCATGTATAATGAGACTCATGAAATTAGCGATTGTCTGCGCGACCTACACAGTTGAAAAAATTACAGATGGAATATAGACTACATCATGAGTTGTTCCATCGTGATTAGTAATCGACCATGAGTTGAGTGACCATGAGTGTACTCCAATGAGAAATGAGGGAAGTTGTCCTCCCCCCCTCCCCTTGACTGATTTTTTTAAAGGCAGGTTTTTGGAGAAGAAAAGAGAGAGCCTGCGACGAGTCGACCACAAATGTCGTTTTTTTTTTTTTTTTCTTTGAAGGGAGTAAATTGACCAGTTTCCGCCTGTTTTCAAAGTGCACCCCTTGTGGTTTCGTGAATCACGGCGTGTGATAATTAATCTCTGCCGCAGACCAGACAATTAGATTCGAAGTAGACTCGCGAACTCTGAAAATCTTCGACCTTGGAATGAACTGCACTTGTGATTTAATCGTGCACTTGTGACCAAATTTATATTTTTAATTCTCAATTATTTGTATAATAACCCAGAGTACTGTATTTGTATATATATACAGTTTCTAAATAAAAAATAAAGTATTCCCATGAACCTGAAAATGGCCCTGTCCTTGAAGACGTTACAATATACATATATTAAATATATGTAAACATAAAAGCCACGTACCATCGATTGTCAGCAAGGACATTCCTTCCATCAAAAGAATAGATACGTGGAGGATATGGAAACGGTGCGCCTGCGCCCGTAAAGACATCCTTCCAAGAATTGAAGATCACCTCTCCCTGAAGAAAACAACATATTAATTAATTATTGAATAATTAACAGTCTACTCAAATATCTATTTTATCTATTTTTATTTATCAATATCTATTTTTCTACTCAAATTGAAACACAAAATAAATTATCATATTCTAAAAGCATAATGCAATTCTGAAATTTATTAGAATTAATAGAAATCTCAATTTTTTCTCCCAAATTCCAATTTTCAACTAATATAAAGCTTTGACCAAAAGTATGGGAAACGTTTTGCAATTTCAAATATTTTGAAAGTTTCAAAATAAATTTTAACAATACTTTTAATAATTAGTCACAGGAAAAAATAATACGCAAGGGCTTTTTCAATTAGTGACATTTCCTTGGGTTTCATAACAGAATAAACTATTTTGACTGTGCTAAATGCTGATTTGAGTCATTCTGTCATATTTATACAATTTATATTATGGCGTTCGTTCTTAAGAGATTGTATGAATATACAATTGAATTCTGAGGTAAAATATTCCATAAGTTTGTGGTAGCATGTCTAAAATGCCAGTGTTATCATTTCATATTAACCTGTTGATATACGGCGCATTACATTATTGTAATAAAATAAATGTAAACATTTTTTTCATTTTATTTTAACTTTTACTTTTAGGCATTTATCTTTCTGTTTTTATTTATTATTCATTAGTCTTTGATTTCCACTATGTCAATATAGGCCTACTTCTCAAATTTTTGGATTTACCACGAATATCTTCATAGCCTACTCCCCATAATTCATTTTCTGACGTGTTTTATAACTGCTAGAAATAAATTTATGAACTTCAAGGGTCATGACACTCTTTCATGTTACGTGTAAAATAAACGGAATAAAACTGAAAGCTACTATGCCATTTAATGATAAAAACAAATGGAGAATGCCACAGTCGAATTTACTTTCTTTTAAGAAGATCACTGCAAAACCCACTTTTGTTAAGGCGGGCGCAGTGGTAAAAAGTGTGATAATCATCATGTTATATGAAGACAGTTAAAAAAATTGAAACAAGGAAAAATTAAGAAGCATCTTATTGTTTAATACTTAAATATTTAGAAGAGTAATTTTAAAATGATGGGTGCTGACCTTGAGATTGACGACGGGCAGTCCGGCATCCTGGAAGCGCACAATGCTATCGAGGTTCTGAACCCTGGAGGCCAGGAAGGCGCGGAAGGTGCCCCGCAGGTTGGCCCGCTTGGACTGTCGATAACATTCGTAGTCGGCTCCCCGGACCCCGTGCATGTCCCCGCTGAAGGGCTGGTTCAGAGCGGCCATGCGGAGCTGTTGGGAGAGAAAAATCCTTTAATGATTGCATACATTTAAATTATTTATAACAATATTAATTTTTTTAAGATTTCCGAATTACATCTGTTTTTTGAAAATTCAAACAATGACTTCCGTTATGTTGTGACTAAACCTCAGTGTCAGGCAGCGCGAGACGGACATCCCGTTAGTAGGCTATTCACGGATGGAAAGAAAGGGTAAGGCTTCTGTTGTGAAGAAGCACTCGTAGGTAGAAGTCTGGATTGGCTCCGAGTCTTGAAGTAGGAGGGCAGTGCTTTTCGGGATCACTTTTAGTGGGAACTACCAGCTTTTGCATATCGCGTGGGAAGAAATCCGGAAAACTCTCACCAGGTAGTCCGACTAACGAGGCAAGATGCTGAACATCAAATCTCTTTGTTTTTGAAGCAGTGCCTAGAATAAAGTCGGCAATGGATTTAACCTCAACCCTAAAGGCTCCTTTCCACCGAAGCGACAGGTGACGACGCGACATGCGGCAGGCAAGAAAATGCTTTCGGCACCTTCACAGCGAAACGTCAGAAATAGCATTACGCCAAGTGAAATTCCGTTTCGAGTTGAAATTCGGTCAAATTGAAGCGATGCATTTCAAACCGGTTTCAGGCGAACGTGGATGAGGCTAATGATTGGTCAACTCTTTACGCTTGAAGCCTCACGCCTCGGTGGGAACAAGCCTTAAAGCTTACCACCGGCGCATGTTACCACTGAGCCACGAATCGAGTTTTTATTATATTTTTAGTTAGCAGTTTACATTATTAATTAAAAATTTAAGCAATGTTTTATTAAAATTGAGTAAATTTTTATAACAATGGTTTATAGAGTAAGGCAGAAACACTTTATGGTTTTTGAAATGAATATAATATGGCAATTACGTAGAGCTCATTTTTATTGTTATTAATATGAATAAAACTTAAGCCAATAAAATTACACAAAAACTGGTTTTTTCCACTTCTTTTAGGCTACAGCGTCGTGAAGTAGTCGAAATGGCCATCTAAGTTGTAAGGTTACAAAATAGATACTGAATGCAGAATACTCTTTAGGTTATTCTACAGAACGATACTGAAGCAATGCTGCACAACTTCTTTGTTCCAAAATTTTCGCATACGCATGAACTAATCTAATTATTTCAACAAGATTTTAAACTGCCATCACAACTAGGATTTCGATAGAAGTATGGAGGAGAATGCTCTCAGAATATTTAATTTCTTTACGTGGACACATCGTGTAGCCATTCAATTCATCTGATCTTCTGGCCGGGGAACATTTTCCAAAATTTAAAATTGAGGAAGTACGTCGACAAACCACATTCCATACTTGAATTAAATGAATTCACTGCCATACAGAGAGAAATGTTGCAAAAAGATAATACAAAATTTTGGTGATTGTTTGTAGCAGTGTATGGACTGAAGAAGATGGCATTTGTGAGGTAACATTTTCAGAATTAAATATCAGCATATTTTTTTTTTAAATAATGGCGTGCATTAAACTGTAAAATTATGGCAATAATAAAATTAGTTCTTTGTGCTATTCCATTTCAAAAACCGTCATGTTTAACTGACTCACCATATTAGAATAAGCATCTATTTGGAAGATTTAAAATAAATCAAAATTAAAATATTACAAAAAATTCTGAATATTTAATTATTATTAATGTATTTACTCTGTATATTATCTATTTATAATTAATTTTTAAATCTATACTGATATATATATATATATATATATATATATATATATATATATATATATATATATATATATATATATATATATATATATATATATATATATATATATATATATATATATATATATATATATATATATATATATATATATATATATATATATATATATGAGGTCTGATGGCTGAGTGACTAGCGATCTGGCGCGCGGTACCACAGGTTTCGAGTCTCTGCGGTGCCAAGGATGTTTGGTCTAATATGACTGTAAAGCCTTCTGCGTGGGGCTCACAACCTTATCCCGTGGGGAAAAAAAAAAACATCTCATGTTTAGGAATCTGCCAGACTAGGCAGAAGGCCTTGGCCAACCATGGGGCTGTCGCGCCATTGAAGACAAAGAATAGATATATATTGAATAATTTTATTTTATTTTATTAAGGCAAACATTTTAAGATTTTCTGAAAGTAATGCTGTTTTATTAATTAAATTATTATTATTACTTGCTTTATTAATTTTTCATCTTTATTTAAAAAAAAACTCTTTTTTTTTTTTTTTTAAATAAAGATGAAAAAAAATCATTCAAATTATTTTATAAAAGCACACAAATACCAAGAAAGCATGCATTATAAATAAAGCACACAAGCAATGGTAAATATTATTGTTCTACAAAAATTCTCAGCAGAGTCGGAAAATATGATTGAATATTTTATAAATATAATAAAGCTTAAAAACTTACTTTCCTCCACATCTTTAAAACGGAAGCAGGTAAAAAAAATATATGTTACTTATTAAATACAATTCAATTAATATACAATAAAAAGTAACAGTATCAGACATTGAGGAAATGTGTTTATGCATAAATTATTTTAAATATTAAGAAGAATTTATTTAATTAAAGTAGAAAGTGAATACCCATTTTAATAAATGTTGAGTAGATTAAAAAAAGCTTTTTTAGTAAGTAGATTTAAAAATGCCTTTTTAGTAAGTAGATTAAAGAAATGCTTACTCGAGGTGCTTTATCCAATCTCAAGCTATCAACGGGTGGACTGAAGGGAGCATGCGTGGTAGGAGCTTTCTAAAATTTATAAATATATAATTTTTAAATTTTATATAATTTTAAAATGTTCGTTTTAGATGTTGATATATATTATCAAATAATACAACTTTAAACTACATAATTAAAATAATAAACTTACAGTTGGACTTGGAGTAGACTGTACCACTAATGATCCAAGCTGTAAAAAAAATATTTCATCATTATTAAATTTGAATTTTTTAGAAAAAAATAGTTTAAAAAATGTTTTACGTTCAAAGAATACCATAACTTTTATATTTTGATTTCCAAAACGATGCATTAAACAGTTTAAATCGATAAGTGAATTTTTTTTTTATAATAATGAATTATATTCTGTCCAAAATGTATTTTTCTTAAAGATATTAATTTTTTTATTAATATACAATAATAATATTTTTTTAAATTATCGAATATAAATATATATTCAGAGAAAACTCACATATATGACATCGTAACAGATTCCTACTTTCAGAAAAATCTTACATAACACACCTAAAAAAGAGGCCGAAGTATATTTTGCCATGTTCTCCATTTTTCGAATCCTCTTTATTAAATTGTTTCGCATAATTAATTGTAATATATTTAATTTAATTCATAATTTGTTACTGAAAAGAAAACGCTAATAACTTATAGTAAATCATTATCCTAATGGCAAAGAAAATATTAATAATGTTAAATTAATTCAGACTTGTTTGTATGAAAACAAAAGATATTCAATTTGCACTGCATTAACTAATTGCCAAAAGTCTTGCAAGCACTTACGGCGTTGAGGTATATCGCTGGACTTAAGAACGAAAGTGCCCAGGTTCGAATGTAATAGACTATCAAATGTACATTTTTGTAAATATTCTGTTTTGAAATTCTTTAGTTTTGTGTTAGATTTTAAGAATATTGATTTCGTTTCCAGGACAGTATTCTGAAACATTCCATTCCTTTATATAAAACCATGTACTTTGTCTTATCATGTTTGCAGTCAAATGTAACAGCTAAAAGTCTATTAATAAATTAATTTATCTTCCATCGAATACTTGTTCAATCTAACCTGTTGTTATATATATGTGACAATATTATAAGTTCAATATAAAGTCTACAAATAAACAGTTCCCATTAGTTTTTATAATATTTTAAAAACACAAGATAAATACTTATACGATCAGTTAATTAAGTAGATTTAATCGAATAACAGTGGACAAATAAAAAATAATTTCATTAAATGAATGATTGCATAATTCTTCTATACTTACTGCAACATACTGCCAACCTTCGCTCACTCTCACCAGTAAAGATTCTTCCTCTAGAACAAATGCTAGAGTACCCAACGGACTTATATCTGACATCCTCAATAGCGTATCCATATTTTTGAAAGTTACAGCCTAGTGGTTAAATAAAACATGGAATCAGTATTTTAGAGATTAAAACTTGCTAATTAATCGATTAATTAAAACACTCAATATAATGCCAATAATTAAGATACTGTTAATATTAAGATAATGTTAACTAATATTAAGATTACTTAAAAGTTTAATGGTTAACTTAAAATGTGAAAATATTAATAATTCTATAATGAAATTATTAACTTACTATGTTATTATATGTTACTAAATTATTACTATTATTAGTAACTTATATATTACTAAATTTTATAAACTTATTACGTTATATTTAAAAGTTTTTAAAATATGGAAATAAATAATAAGACATACAGACGTTAAAAAACCCCTATACAATTAAACAAATTTAGTTTTATAATAAATCACGATTCTTATATGTTTTTTAAATCCGCATAAAATCGGAGGTATGGAATACAGTGCGCCGCAGGATTGCTATGGGGCAACATTGACACTGACGATAATGATAGAAATAACATTAATTGGTAAGATAGCAACTGAATCTTCAAATATATAAATAATAACGGCAAAAAACTAAGAGTACATTAGCATCATCACTGGAATCATATGAAGCTTTACGTTATTATAACAATATACAGTAAGTGATAGTAATTTCAAAACAAAAGGATTATTTCATTGCAGAGAATGGAACAAGTAAAAGTAGACTTTAGTATTCTTTCTTTATCCTATGCCAAATTCTACTATTCCACTGGGCTACTTTTAAGTTAATAATTTATAATCCTATAATATATATAATATTCCACAGAATACCTTATAGATGTTATGCAATCTGCAGCAATTCTGCGAACAATGGTTTAAACAGAAATCTAGATTATATCTAACCTTTCGATGCTAGTATCAAAGTTGGTATTACACACGATTTGTTGTGAAACATTTTTAAGTTAGACAAACCGAGGAAGTTATTGCCAAGTGGTCGAGACATGACTGTGACACTATCAATTTAAGCGGTAGAAAATGTCTTAAGCATTTGCTGCACTATTATTGCCCTATAGATCACAATTAAGGGAGAAAAGTGCCCAGATAATTATACCAGCTGTGGTATACATTATACGGCAAGATTGCTGGGAGGGGGCGGATTGACAGGAAGTCTTTTTTATAGACACATCAATCTCTAATATTGTGAATGGATCTGAATCTGTTGCTAAAGATAGATCGGTTCACTGGCAAGCTAATTTGCCATCACAACACCAAGTGAGAGTAGGTAACCATCAATTACATCATACATAATGGATGTCGTGAGACATAATATCCTTTAAAATAAATTAATAGTTTAAAAAACTAAAAAATACGCTTTTAGAGTTAATCAAACTAAAAAGTAAAAAATAATTGTTAACGTAATAAAATGATTGACGAGAAAATGAATGTCACTGTTCTAAAATCGTGGGGTGCTCGATATCAATCGTTATAATTTCTCACTAGTTTCATTCCGAAATGCAGAGTTAGTTTAAAAATGTCATACAAAGCACCCCACGCTTTTAGAACAGTGACATTCATTTTCTCGTCAATCATTTTATTATGTTAACAATTATTTTTTACTTTTTAGTTTGATTAACTCTAAAAGCGTATTTTTAGTTTTTTAAACTATTAATTTATTTTTACTTTTTAGTCTGATTAACTCTAAAAGCATATTTTTTTTTTTTTTTTTAAAGTATAATTGTTTTTACTTTGTTTTCCACTTGGCCGGTTATCCGCTAAGTTTACATACTTTTTACCCACCGAAATTTTCGGCCAATAGGAAGAGTGCAATTCGACATGATCGCACTCCTATGCCTTTGAGATCCGCCTCTTTTTAGCCCCCGAAATTTTCGGCCAATAGGAAGAGCGCAATTCGACATGATCGCACTCCTATGCCTTTGAGATCCGCCTCTTTTTAGCCACCGAAATTTTCGGCCAATAGGAAGAGCGCAATTCGATCGCGGATCAGTTGACTGACTCGCCAGTAGATGGCGCCATCAGTCCCAAAATCGAGCCCAAAAAGTGAGTTACATACAAACATACAAACATACAGGTGAAGCTAATAAAAGCGTATTAAAAAGGGCGTAAAAATACATTTGGAGGACATCTAGATTTGCAAAGAAGATATCACTTGCCTCTACATGATAACAAATGTAACAATGGAAATGTTTGAGATCAGTTTATTAATGATCAAAGGAACAATTTCTTAAGATTTCTTCGAAGGTATCTTAAATCTGATTTACACGTATCTTCACTTAACCACTTGTTCCGGCCTCTCCTAACTATAATCAAATAGTCTTAGGCTCAAAACAACTCTTTGGTATGACTAGAACACTTATTTTTACTTCAATAATGCGGCGTTTTTCAAACTTTGTTGACTACTCAAAAAGTATGACAAGTGGCCCAAATTTTCTTTGGCACAATAGGTAAACTATTTAATTGAGTAATGGATAATGGAAAAAGAAGAAGAATTGAGGAAGACGAATGGAAGAAACATATTTATGGATTCTGGTGGCAAGTTCATTTATCTAACTACACCATCTCAAATGATTTACAAATCTGCTTAAGATGTAACAGAATGTCGAATTTCGTAGCAGAACAGCAATTCATTCAACATTATTTTGAACTGAATTATATCATAAGATAATAAAGCTCCGTGCAAGTGTGACAGATAAAGATTTTTTCATACGAAAAACATTAATAAAAAACGAGGATTTAAGAATGAAAAACAAGGATTACAAATTATTTTAAAAATATAGAATTTTCTTTTTACAAAATGGAAAAGATTAAAAATTGTACAAGTTTTAATAAATTAGCTTTTGATGTTATTAATGACATTTAAAAAATAAAATAATAAAATATAACATACCCCAGGAACTACCGTGGGTCTTCTGATTTCTTCAGGAGCATTGTCAAAAGCAGGTTTACCAGGTGGTCCAGGATGACCTGGTGGTCCCGGAGGTCCAGGTTGTCCTGGAAACACTTGTACTCCTATCAAATATGGGAATAAATAATTTTTTTCAAAAATTAAGAATGCATTTTACAATAACATTTAACGAAAACAAAAGGTACTTTTACTTGGTAATTGTTTTTCACTAGAATTTAAGAGTATGAAAATGCTGAACATCAATTATATCTATAATCTTTCATAGGATTTAAGTTGTTATATTATTAGTATCAACTTTCTTATCAAATGCATTAGACATATTGAGCGAACAAGAATATATTTTTAAGATAAATAATTTGCTGACAAAAAAGTATTTGACTGCAATAAGAAGCATATAGCATTTAATTTATAACGTAAAATTTTTTAGTATAACTATCCATTAAATTGAAATTTAAAACATTGAATTGAATTTAATTAATTCAAAATACATAACTAAATTGTTTTATATTCTTACTTAATTTTTTTATTACTTTTAATATATTTACAACAGTACACAAAAATAAATTATAAAATAAAATAAAATCTTTAAGTGAATGCATTATAGAACTAAATAATAATACCTATTTTGAAGAGATTTCGGATTAAATCAATTTACATTTATATGTTTTATATTTCTAATATTTATATTGAACAAATTTTCCTCACATTACTTTCTATTCAAAATGCTTAAAATAAAATTTAATTATACAGAAAAATAAAACGTCTTAACATATATATCTACATATACTCTACGTAAAAGTTTCCGGAATTTATAATTTAAAGCATTCGCATAAAAGAAATTGGTGTAATTTTTTTTTGTAAGTTGCAAATGTTTTACAATCAGTAGCACTGTACTGAGTTACTACGCAGGCTTTTAGCACAATCTGTTGTTCAGTTTGACAGCAGCTAATTTTATAATCAAACATTTTGATTGTTCTGCAATTTTTACAATGCAAAAATTAGTTGAACAAAGTTTACCTTAAATTTTGTTTCTAATATAATTTTGTGGTCCGAACTGCTAAAAATGTTGCAGAAGGAAGAATCGTGCTTGTCAAAAACATAATGAGCATGTGATTTGTATAAAGCATTCAAAGAAGGCCGGGAAGTGTTAGATGATTTGCCTCGTTCTAGTCGACCTTCAATTGTTACGACCGACGAAACATCGACAAGTTGATCGACAATCAATAAGTTGATCGACAATCAATAAGTTGATTGACAAAAACCGCCAAGTGTGACATAGAGAATGACTCAAGAAATGAACGTATTTTTAATACTTTTCACAACATTGGCAAATATTTCGGGCAGTAAAGGCGTCACCACGAAACTGTTTCCAAAAGTGAGCAATTTTGTCCAAAAAGAGCATAGAAAGCAGGTCGATGACGAAATAATTTCCCGAGCTTCTACGGACTTCACCTTCATGAAACGTATAATATCTGCTGACGAGACATGAGTTTCCGAGTACGACATGCAAACAAGCCAACAGCCATCGGAATGGTGCTTCAGAAACGAATCTGAGCTCAAAATACAGTGTCCAAGTAGCTCAAAAATCAAGATCATGGAGACATTTTTTTCGACCACTTTGGTGTAGTGCACTCTAAATTTTTTTCAGAAGGACAAACGATGAATAAGGAATATTATTTAGGTGTCATGAGGAGTTTGCACGATAATATCCGTCGGAAACGATCAGATTTATGGAAGGACAATTCATGGATTTTATGCCACGATAATGCACTATCGCATAAAGTCATCCTTATGCAAGAGTTTTCGTCAAAATCTCAATGAATGTCATCGACCAAGCCCCACATTCACCTGAAATGACATCATGTGACTTTTTTCTGTTCTCAAAGTTAAAATTACAACTTCGTGGAAGACATTTCGACTCGATTGATATAATAGAAAATTCGTTGAAGGACACACCTCAATCCGCCTAAGAAAAATGTATCGAGGATTGGATAAAACTATGTCATAGTTGCATTCATTCAACGAGGTCTACTTTGAAAACAAAAATTAATTTTGATGTATAAATTGATTTTTGTGTGTTTTAATCATTTCTGATCCTTTTTACATAAAATGTATACCTGCCTCTACTTACATGCGCATAAAAAATTATTACAATTTATATTGTAGTCATTTTTTATGTACATAATGTACTTTATTTACATAGAACAGAAATAATAAATAAATTTTTTTGAATTTCTTATATTTTTAATTCTTATATAACATACCTTTTGCTCTTGAAAATGCCCTTAAACCTTTTATTCCTCGATATGCTTGCAATAGAAAGATTTCAGTTGAAACAAAATTAGAAATGATTTAATTTATTTCTAATCTATTGAAATGTATTTAATAGAGAACTTAATCATGCGGGATAAGCTTAATAATTAAGCCTAAAACACAAATGAGCTTAACTATCATGCTTAAGCAAAATAAAGCTAGCATGAAAGCTTGTTTTAAAACCACATAGGAATAGAAGAATTTATTAGAATCAAGATTGCATAGACAAAGCAAATTTTACCGCTTCCGTTAGTTTTTTAATATATAATAACCACAAGTCAATACTACAGATGTTTTAAATCCAATTAATTAATTTTTTTATCCAATGTCTGACACAGATTGACACATTTATATTCTTGCGAAGGAGAAAAGATAAGTATTTATGACGTTAGACAGGCACAACGAAGCATGTTATCGAAACGCACGTTAGTTTATCTTTATTTCACACTAATAAAACAAATTTATAGCGTATTTAGTAATCTAGATGTGGAGCTTAATTTTAAAAACTGAAAGTTTTTATTGAATCTTTTTTTTTTATCAGAAACATGTGTCACTTATGTATGCCACAAACAATCCCCCATAAGTGTAGAGAAGAGGACGACTGTCAATATTTATATTAAGAAAAAAATATTCACATGCAAGATTTCAATTGGTTCTGGCAATTTTTTCTTATGGCATTAATTCTTATGGAAATGAGTAAGTTTCATGAAAATTATAAGGACAAAACTAAATTAGGATGTGATAAATTTTCACTCGCAAATGAAAAACTTTATAAGAATAATTCAGCAATGAAATTTATCCTATTATCTACCACCTACTCAAAAGAGGTGAATTAATATTTATCTGATGGCATTCGAAATATAAAAACAGCCAATTAAAAGCAATAATGTTCGCGAAATCGTTATTTTTCCAGTTAATGAGCTTACCTCTCCTTCCTGCATTATCATTTCCAGGCCAGAAAGGATTTCTGAGCCCGCTCCCACCAGGGGCCCCTGGAGGACCTGGCAACCCAGGAGGTCCTGGTAGCCCTTCGCCAGGTGAGCCCTAGATATTCATTATAATAAATTGCTATATACTATATTAATAATTACTGCAAAATAATTTGAAAATGGATCTTTTAATATATTAACTTAAATAATGAAATCGGTTTGTATTGTAGGTGCTCTTTAATTCGGCATGTTTGGGAACATGGCCATGCAAGATTAGCGAACGTTAACAGAGTTTCAACGAGGATACCAAAGATAAATAACACTAAACAAAAATTAATAAAAATCATGCACATTATCAATGTTTGCGCGTATTCTGTATCTGTGTAGACAGTTTAAATATCTGATTAAGTATACATCAAAGCAAATACAGAATCAAAATTCATACATTGAACATTAATTTAATTGAATGTTCTTGTATTGATAAAAAACAAAGTACAAAAAATGAATATTGTGCAATGGTACTTAAAACAAGTTGTGAAATAGTTTATGGTAAGAAATGAGTTAATAATCCCTTATCTGTTATTGCACTATTCATATCGTAATGGATATGTTACGGTAATTAACAAAAAGCAAACCTGCCGAGTATGTAAATATTTGCATCATATCGATGATAAAGAATGTCGATTATTATAAGTATCCATCTAATAAGAAGGAAGATCATTATATTTGTTAAACGAGTATTTATAGATGTATTCGAATGATTCATTATATTCTAATAAAAAGTTTATAACGGAAAACGGTTCTGTACTTCTCGAGCAAGATTTTAGAATGCATATCAATTTATTTATATTAATTTGTCTTTTTATGTATTTTTTATTCACATTTTAAATGTAGAGCTTACCCTAGGACCAGCAGGTCCAGGTGGACCAGGCGGACCGGCAATAGGGAGAAATTTTCCAGTTCGAAGATCATCCAAGCTGCCGGGTGGACCGGGAGGACCTGGATCACCCTAATAGAAATCAAAATAATTACATATAAGCCAAAACTACTTAGATATTAAATGTACAGTTTTTTACAAATTTTTCTGATAAATTTTAAGCTTAAATATATATATATACCAAAAATAATACTTTAAATTTTCTACAATAATGTAATTACAATTTGCTGGAAATTACCTTAAAAAATAATATTATTTATAATAATCAATGTGCAAAATGTACCTTTCTGCCATCTCTACCATGTCGTCCGGATTCTCCTCTTTCTCCTTGTGGACCAGGAGGTCCCAATGGACCTACAGGTCCAAGATCTCCTTTTTCTCCTTTTGGACCTAGAAAAATAAGTAATGGAAGAAATTATGGAAATTTTATGGCCAGCAACATAAAGCCAACATATGATTCTAAGCATGCTAACCAACGTTTAATAAATGTAGTTTTTTAATCCATAATAAAACCTTTTCATAATAAATCTATTTTTTAATAATTTTTATTAAAACTGACTATTTTTAATATCTTATAATATATAAAGATTTAGAAAGAAAAATAGATATCCAAAAAGAAAAGTGAAAATTTACTTACCAATGCTAACAACACTAATACCGTCCTAAAAAAAGCATATAAATGTATTAGTTTTATGATACAAAAATAAATTTCTACATGAGCGGTATAAATAAAGTATATTGTTCATAAATATGTAAAAAGAAAAATTGTAGAAATTATTATTTGAAAATCAAAGAAAGTTCCAATAAGTGTTTGATAATGTATTAATAAACAACATATGCAACTATCATCTTACATGATTAACTTCATAAAATTTTTTTAAAAATTCAAATTTTTGTACAATTAGTTAGATTACTGAACTCCTAAAACAATTAATGATTTACAGGTTTACAATTTACAGTATGTTAATGTATGATAAATACAAATAATCTGAGCAAATATAAATAAATAAAATAACGTTTATTAATTATATTTGACATTTTTAACAACATATATAAAAAGAAAAAAAATTATGTATGCTTAGCTTTATAATCTAATAACAACTCTGGCTTTATAATATTTATAATCTGCAATAAATTTGACTTTGTTTTGAGCACCCATGTTTTCATGATTGCAATATCCAGAAAATGGTGCAGATCTACCTCCCCGTGATGCACCTGGTAACACTTTTTAGTGGCTAAAAGATCTGCAACTTGGCATTATTGTTAGATTAATGAACTCTGTGTCAGCATGTTTTGTTGTTGTTGTATGTTGTAATTTTTTTTTTTCTTTTCGTTGTTGTCTTTTTTTGCTGTAACTGTTCATAATCTGTTATTGGAAATAAAAATTAAAAAAAATATAAATCCAGAAAATTACTTACCGAATCTAAATAGCCAGCGATTCCGGGAGGACCTTGATCTCCTTTTTCTCCTTTAACAGACACCCCGGTCTCTCCCTTCTGACCTGGTCTACCTGGAGTACCAGGCCTTCCCTACAATGTAAAACAATGATTTTGTCAAAATTTGTTTTATAAAGAAAATGTGATGAATTTCCAGATTTGATTTCCCTTTTTGTCTTGAATGCCTTTCTTTATGAATAACATTATTATGTATTAAATTTACGTTACCTTATTAATAGATTAATATGTGTGTCAAATTTAAATCGTCCTTGACAACGGTCATTAAGAAGATTACCGTCTCAATATAAGAATCTATCATGGAATGCATTTAAGAAATTAAATGAAGTCACTTTTAATTATTTTAGTAAATTATCAGATGTACAAATATATACTTTTTTTTCAAATATTTGTAGTCTGTCCTATTAAAAACATAACTTATTGTATTAAAAATATAGATATATTAAATACAATATCTTAACGATTAAATTAACAATTATTCCTAAAATAGAAAATAAAATGTACATTGCAGCACTTTAAAAATGTACAACTTAAAAAAAAAAAGATCTTATCTCAAATTTACAACGAAGAAATGATACGACGAGTAAAACCATTCGGCCTTAGCATTAAAAGGAATGAAGGTCAGCTACTTGGTAATCCTAATTGAATTATTTCTTAAGAGGAAATGAATAGCAATCGTATATTATATCGATTTATATCGTATATTATTATCGAAAATATTTGTACAGGAAGAAAAGAGAGTGATTGATGGAAGGAAAAAAAAATACCAATGAACTCATAGCCGTAGAAGCAAACTTTTTTTAATATCACTTGAATTGACAGGAAACAAATGCAGCAATAATTATATTATTAATATTATATTAACAGATTATATTTTATTAACAGACAGACTTCAGTTCAATGTTATTTATACAATGTAAATATTATATATTATATACTATTAATATACAATATACATATTATATACTATATTTTTATAATCTTTTATTTGTGACAGGTACTATAAGTAAAATATCATTTACGTACCGGAAAACCTGGTAGTCCAATTTCTCCAATGGGGCCAACAGGTCCTGGAGGTCCCGGTGGACCTATTTTCCCCTTCTTTCCTCTTCTACCACGATCACCCTTCTCGCCTTTGATCAGCTATAATAAAAATTAAATAAAAATAAAAAAAATTTGGTGAACGTTAAAAATTTTCCCTTTTTTTATTTAATAATCTTTTCAAGGTACGGTCGCAATATACTTTGAAAAATATTATTTTAATTAAGTTTTAAAGCACACTGTACATCCATTTTAATAATTATTTAACATAAAATTGTCATTCCTGAATATAATTTTTATAGAAAAGTTTGATTACATACTTTTAATATATGCATTTTTTTAAGTAATGTGTTTTAGTACAATTTTATCTTTTTTGAAATTCTTTAATAATGAATTTCAAGGGATGTTTGAGACTTTATCAATAACTGAAGATTTTAAAACTGCCTTAAGAATTTAAATTAGTTTTGTAATTGTGCTTCCTCCTACACACTGGCAAGAACGCCTCCTGTGGCATTCAGGAGAAATGGTAAGTAGGCCTCGAGACTCTCATCCGAGAGGAAGTACAGCGTAACCTGCATTCCCACTGATAAATGCTTAGTTTATAGTCTATGTAAGATTTTCTGCTAAGAAGTGGAGTCTTTCCAAGAAACTATAATTATCTGTCTTTAAATGTATTAAATATGGTATGTCGTTAATTGTATGTGTGTGGTGTTTTTGAGTGTGTAAATAAAGTTGTGTGTTCTCCAACCTATGCCTCAAGTATTTCAACCCAACCACACCCCGGTACAATCCGGTTGCCCAACCGGCACACTACAGTTTATTATTTTATTTTCTGATATTTAGGTTTCTAGGTTCTGCTTAACTAATTTTTTTATATAAATCTTACCTTGCTTGATTTATATTAATAATTAAATTAGCATCTTTGAGTATCGTTATTATAGTTTGTTAGTTATCGTTACTAAAAAAGAATTAGACTACAGAATATTATTTTACTTAGGATGGCTTTAAAAAGTGCAAGAAAATTAATCGTATTGGATGTTTTTCAAAACAAAGGAAATTGCAGTAAATTTAATGCAATTAAAGCATTGATACTACGTAAGAAGTGAAATACAAGTTTTACAAATTAAAACAATTCGGAAAAGTTATGATTTATATTAATAAATTTGATAATCTGAAATAAAACACCGCAATTTGTATAATTTAAGTTAATACAAAATAAATAAATTAATTTAAATAACATTGAATCCATTACCAGCGTCTCTTCTCCATCTGTTGTAGCAATTGTAGTAGGACCTGGAGGTCCAGGAGGACCAGGTGCCCCCGTATCTCCTTTAGGACCAATAGGACCTTCTTTTCCCAGCTTTCCTCGAGATCCCTGCAGACATAGTTCATATGAATATTACACTATTCTTAAATACAAAATAAAAAGATTTGCATATAAATTATTCATTTCACTGAGAAACTGGATGACTTGCATTGTTCACTGTCTGCCATACTTTGTAGTTCGACTTACTACAAAAACATTGCCTGCCTTATTGCAGTTCATTTTCTTTGTAGTAAGTCCAAATTGATAACATTTTAAAACTCTTAATGCTTTTTATTTCAAATTTAATATTTCATGAACAAATTATTAAACGATATAAAACAATTTACAAAAAGTATTAATTTACATAAAATACATAAATTATTTATTTTTCATAAATAATTAAAAGCACAAGAACGAAAAAAAAAAAAAAAAAAAAAACCATAAATGCATGATAAAAATAGTGTATTTATTTCTGTCTTAAAATACTTTACAAATTAATTAGGGCATCCATAAACAAAAGTATTTTAACATTACTTTTAATTAAAAAGTTGCGAAACATTATTAATTTGCATGGTGATTTCTCGTTATTTTTATACAGCTCTTTCATTCTATAAGTTAGTCGAATGTAAAAAAATTTAATTATTTTGTTATCTGCTTATTATTATATAGCGATAATGCTGATTTGTATATTTATATTTCTCTCAGTTCCATGGCATTTTCCACAATTTGTTCAATAGAGAAGCTGAGAAATTTTAATAATGACATTTAGCATCCTAAATAATTGTCACAACTCGAGTTATTGTAAATTGATGATAATTCATATTATATGATGTAGAATAATGATTTTTTTCTAAAAATTAATTAACTAAAGAGAGTAATTCAAAATCTTTTATATAATGCAGCACTCAGAAAGACAATCACTACAATGTAGTCATGAAACAATGAAGATAAAAAATTAAATTTTAATTAAATATTTAGTTATTTTATTGAGATAATAACAAATTCATTATTATATAAAATAATAATTACATGTAAACATAAATTTAGAGCTCTTAATACGCGAAATCTAAATGCAATAAATAAAATCTAATAATTACTTCATAAATACCTGGATAATTTTTAACCGAATTATTTTAGTTTACTGTTTATCCTGAAGATGGCAGCACCAGCTTATAAAGCTTTAACTCCAAGAATGAAAAAAAAAAAAAAAAAAAAGGACTTTTCCGCATAAAAAGTAAGTAAAATCGTTGTTTCTTAAAAATTATTCGTTGAATCGGAGTTCAAAACACAAATTAATTACAATTAATGAAAAAGGAAACCGTTTACTATCATTAAGAAAAAAGGAATTAGAAATTCTAGATTTTTTATTGAATTTAAATAGCAGCATTTTAAAAGCATAGACATATTTAAAAATTAAATTATTCCTTTATTATTTAATAATTCGTAAATAAATTGAAAATGTTTAATAATTTTATGAAATATTAAGCATTTTTTTTATAGACGATAATTCCATCGGAACAACCATAATCGTTTTAGCACCATATATATTATATAAGTACCCACAGAATAATTTAAAACACAGCACATCACATACAAGTAGTGTAGTTATTGTTAACAACATTATTAGTTGAACATAAATCTATATGATTTCACATCAATTTAATTAAAATAAGAAATATATTTTCTGTTTTATCAAACCCATAATTTGATAAAGTACCATAATCCTTAGAACTTACTTTAGCCCCTGGTTCACCGGGTTCTCCCTAAAGGAGGAAGAAAAAATAATAATTATAGGCAAATACTTTTAAACTGTGAATTATTTTTAAGATGCGTTAGACTTTGAATAAAAATATTTATAATATAAAAATATTATAAAATATGAGTAATTAAACACTATGAAATTATAAAATATAGTATACAAACACAAACTTGCCTTCAGTCCCAACAAATGGGAAGGATCTATACCTTTATCATCACCAGGACGGAAAATGGAAGAAATACCTGGGGGTCCAGGTGGACCAGGAATTCCAATACCAGGAACACCTGTTTCACCCTATATGAAAATAAATATAAAGAATAATATTTTATTAAAAAAGCATATATTTTTATTCTTTTGAACAAGCAAAAGAAAAACACATTAAAAAAAATATAAGCTACAATTAATTACGTTGATTAATGGGTTAACATTTGATTTTAATTTTGCTATCTTAATGGGCAAAAGGTGTTCAAACATTTTTGTAACGATTTTTATTTTTTTTATGGATTAAATTGGAAAAAAAAAAAATGAATGGCATCAGTTCGGAATAAGGTTTAATTATCATTTTGCATCATTAAATTAATTCTGATGTCGCTGAAAAATAAACTATATGTCGAAGACTATGTTTTTACTCTTTAAGAAGAGAGATACTTTTATGCGATTATTGAAAAGTGAAAAGTATGATTTTATTATAAAGTAAATGACATAATTAATAAAAATGTAAGGAACATAAAGTAAATAACATAATTAATAAAAATGTAAAGAAACGCAAAAAATTGCATTTTACTGGGAAAAACAGGTAAAAAAAATATGTAAAGGTAAGTGCACCTTTTATTATATCTAAAGTTTCATCTCACGTTTTAAAAAAAAGTCCATGCCCTCCCCAGAAAAAAAAAACCCACTATCGTAAAATCTTTATACTTCTCTACAGAAACCGTAAGAATAAAAAAAGCTGATTTTAAGCTGATAAATAAATAAATGCAAACCCGATTTCATTGGCTAACATTAACACATGTTTCTCAGCCTAAAATTATGTTCAAATTGTTGTATGAAAATTATTTGGCAGGTGAAAAATAGAAGTGTGTAGTTACAACTGATAAGGTTTGAATACATTTTATCTGATTGCAATAAAAAAAGATCGACCTCAAATGTTGGTACAGAGAAAACAAGGAAAGTTTTGCTAAGGAGTTCAAATTATTATTGCATTCTCTTATAACGGTAAACTTAAAATAACGATAGTAGACAAAATAGTCAAAATTAACTCGGATTACTATCTGAAATATGCTTTCAAAGAAGTCATTCCATCGCTTCACCTATACAAACTTCATTACGCTAAATTTCATTAGGATAAGCCTAACAGCCATATATCTAAATGTATTTCTCTAATTTGGAAAAAAAAAAATGAGAAATGAAACCGAAATTGATGTTATTCATTTAAATGCATCTCACCGAAGTCCTCCGACTTGCCTGCCAATGGATTACTGTGCAAATGGACTTTTAAAACAAGCTCTGTATCAACGGCATTCCAAAACATTAGATGGACTTAGGAAGAAACCAAATCAACCTTGATATTTCAAGAAAAGCTCTTTTATCTTGGAAATCAAGATGTAAAATTTATTTTCTGACATGTTCAGTTTGGTATCCGCTTCATTTAAATATCATCATATCAAGACATATAATGGATTTTTAATATGGATTTTGATAATATTAATGTAAAGTTACATCTCACGTTTTAAAAGAAAATCCATATTAATCGATATTATTCGATTATAAATCCATTATGCGTATCGATATGATATATATATATATATATGTGTGTGTGAGTGTCTACTACAAATTTTTTTCATTTTTGGTAAACATCTTGTACTTGTTTTTACTATGATTGTAGAAATTAAAATTTTTATTTATTTATTTAATTTTCAACGATTTGTTTGTAGATACTGACAAATTAAAAATAATCCAAGAAAAAAATAAAATAAACAAACATTTCTTTAATGACATATAAAAGTCTGGTGACTATTATATGTCAAAGTATATTATTTCGTATTAAAGTAGTCGTATATTATCTATTCCTTTTATAGTATATTTCATGTAATATGTTAGCTAGAAAGAAATACAACAGTAAATATTTCAGGAAGAATGATTGAGCATCGATCCTATATTTTAAGCGTGATATTTTCAATTTTTTGCATAGTCTTTCCATTTTTAGTTTAGATCAATAAACTGTACAATACAATCTGTACCATCAGTACAATGAGCTGTTCAACCCATTGATCACATATGGCTCAGCGTTGTGTGTGAATGTGACTCAAGTTAAAATCGTAAACTTTTTTGTAATATTAAGATTTGTATGTTTTTAGTTATATGTATTTTGAAACATTAATTTCATATATATATATAACTAAAGGTGAATTAAGTAACCAAATGACTAGACAACCCTAATCTACATATTTGAATATAGTAAAACGAAACGAGTAGATTATATTTCATTGATAGTTCATTCCAGTTAGACAAATGAAGAGAAAGCGATGTTCTTCGACATCGCAAAAATTGCACGCGCAGAAATACAGCATCGCAGCTGTGAAAATTAGCTCACAAATATTGCAAAAACAAAAACCAGGAACTTCTAGAGTTGACGGAAGTAGATGTTTTTCTTTTTATGTGTTACTGATCTATATTTGGCGTCAAAGAAAGCTTTGAACAGACGTTTACACAACTTTTTTGTTTATTATTTCTTTTAACTAAAGGAATCATGGTACATAGAAGTTTATAACTTGAATATTAATAGATTTTTTTTTCTGAGGTGATCAGCATTTTTTTCTTAAATTCATTTTTAGAGAGAAAAAATGCACTATTAATGCTTATTCATAAGGAAGATGGGAAATAGAGTACATTAATACATTTCTTGTGAATTAGCACTTTATAAGGAACAACATTTATTATTTTTTAAATTTATTGTATGTAAACATTTATTTCATGATACAGAATATAATTATTTTAGACAATTTAATTTTAAGAGCGTAAAATAGAAGAGTTTGCTGTAAAATTTATTTCTAATCTAATAAAGATTATCAAAAGAATTTTTAAAAACTTTTCTTGTATCATATATCGATGTAATAAAAACAATAAAAAAAAGCAATGAAAATTTCTTTTAAATACTGAACACAGTAGTTTTTTAGATATTACAAAAAGCATTTTTATTTTACTATATTTTTCAATATTTTATCAGGAATTGTTAAGAAGAAATGAACGAAAATCTAAATCATTCACGAAGTTCATTTTATCATGTGTGAACTTTGTTTTATCATTTATTTTATCAACGGAATTTGAATTTTAATATTTAAATTAACGCAATGAAAAATTTTTTTTTGAAATATCTAAACAGAGCAGTTTCTTAGATATTATAATATACATATTTATTTTGCCATATAATACTATCGTAGTGGTTCGGAATCCACTTTAAACCGTAGGCCCCGGTCTAGATCGTAGAGCGTTGGGTTGACAACCCTAACCTGCAAAATGATAACATCTCTTGTCTAGAAATCTACTAGTAGACAGACTGCCTTGGTCCAATATGGGGCTGTTGCGCCATTGATGAAGATGATAATATTGCAATATTCTATCAGGAATTCTTAAGAAGAAATAAACAAAAACCTAAATCATTTACGAATTTCATTTTATCAGGTGTGAACTTGTTTTATCAATTATTTTTTCAACGGTACTTTAAACCTAAGTGACATTAAATTAACTTTCATAAATATAACTGATCTACAGATAATTGTTTGTAAAAATAGAGATAGCTATCTGCTTACATTCTGAGAGTCAGACAATTAAAAACTGAAATACAGAGCGTGTGACTTGGTACTGGCAAATCGTTATTCTTATTAATACATATCTCATGCAAATTTTATAACACACCTAATTGAAATGTTTTGAGAATTAGTATTTTTTTTAAATAGAAGTTTTTAAAATGAAAGTTTTTTGAGATGCGTGAGGAGTTTAATCTATAAATAACTTATGCTTTTAATTATTAACTTTCCACTCATTTTCCGTGGCTCAGCATAACTCAAACCAGTGGAACATCATGTTCAAACATGCTAATACATTTATTTTTTATTTTTAGCAACTAATTGTTACAAAAAAAAAAAAAAAAAAAAGCTTTTTAGCAAAATAAAATAAAATAAATAAATAAAGCGCATACAAGCATTACAAACTTTAGTGCTACATAAAAAATAACAAATATATTAAATTTTATTTTAAATTGAATTTCTTATCCTGTTTTTATATAATCACTGAGCTGAAATATAATTATAACTCACACTACAAGGTAATCAGGAAAATGTTGAAAATGAGTTTGATGAATATAACAGGAAATTAAAAAAAATTCTAGAAAATTTATATCGCTCTGGTTAAATTAAATTTATAGAATTTCTTTTGAAATTCAAAATATTTAATTATTATAATTAACTATCAAAATAATACTGTAAAATAACCATTTATATTGACTGTGAAAACATTTTATTTTAAATAGAAATAATACTAACTTTTAGGAAGTGACTTCAAAGCAATTATAATTATTTAAAAAGAGGCTATTTAAATTTACTAAAAACATAATAATAATTTTTTAATTTATAAATATCAATTCAAACATCTGACAGCTAATCTATTAAAACTGTTTAGTTCGTCATTTAATTAAAAAAATTGAAGTGCAATCTCAAGTTCTGAAATTCACGTGTATTATAAGCACATTGATTCTTTTTAATGAATACTGTTAGGTAACTATTAAATAACAAGTTATACCTTATAAATATTAAAATCTCGATCCTGGAAAAACATTAATAATGGTCACCAGGATAATAACGGTTAAATATAACAACAAGAAATAAAAAGGGGAGGGAGAGGGACCAACAAGGAAATCAACTAAAAAGCATATGACGCCGAGTGACAGCAGAAAAATTGAATATCTTATTATTATAACAAGCAGTTCCAAAATATGCGTTAATAATTATATAAACCGTTATTAAGAAATATTTGCATTAATGAATAATTTACAATGAAGATTACAAGGAAATAACCATGGATTAAAACTGCAAACCTATTTCACTTCCATTTTTGGTCACGAATTCTATTCAATAAAATTTTGAAGGTTTTATTCACAAGATTTAAAGATAATTTTTGTAATATGAAAAATCATTAAATAACATTTTCATGATAATTATTAAGGATTAAAATAGTTTATGTAAAATGAGTTCATAAAATTGTAATATGTGAATAAAAATATTTTATAGTTTATATTCAGAATATATACGTTAGCTTTACGTTTAAACCTCTATTCCTGTAAATCATTCTTTTTCTATTGTTCTGTAAAAGGAGATTTGTTTTACATAAAAACTGGTTTAAACTGCTCTTTTATTAATAAAGTATGAGGAGAGGTGGTTTAGCGATTCTGTATTGTGCTTATATTGTTCGTATTTTTATAAGATTCTTTATTGAATTAGTTTGGTTTGTCGCTCTACGGTCATTTTATGCTCACTTTGGGTTAATTAGACTGACACCTACAGTTTAACGTGAATTCCGAACCATTACCGAACATCCATGCCACCGCCAGGATTCGAACCTGAAGCACCAACGGCCAGATCATTACCCAATTGGCCATCAGGCAGCGATCCTTTATTCAAGAAAATTTATATGATGAAAAATTTAAATTCATATGTGCTGGGTTGGCAAGGAAGTAAATTTGTTTTTTACTATTTAAATACATTGCAAAAACCAAAAATACATTATTGCCAATCTAGTATAAATCCGTACTACATAATGATTTTAATATGTAGTGAGTGATTCATAACAAGTATGAGTAATATGTTTATGTATGATATTAACCATTAAAGTTATTTAAATTTTTTGCAGAGTTATTTAAAATTTACATTTGCGAACAAACAAGTGTGTGATTTTAAACGAGGCTTAACATTTAAAAATTTTAAAATGCCACTGCAATATATTTATTTTATTTGACATTTGAATATCAAAGATGAAGTGTAAAAGATAAAATTAAGCTTTTTTTAAATGAATTGAAATAATTTAGGATCTCATTATTTTACAGTAACTATTAATTAAAAATAACATTAAAATGATTAACAATAACTCAGTTGAAAAAATATTGACAAAAATAAAATTTAATTTCATTAATTTCGTAAATTTGTTATATTTTCTTATAATATTTTGGTAAAACAATATTTATGTGAAAATGCAATCTGTAAAAAAATCTGAAGTACTTACACAAAATAGTACTTAATAATTTGAAGTACTTAAAAAAATTAATTTGTAATGCTAATTTCGAAAGTAGACTGTTTTATTTTCCAATTAAAAATAAATTAAGAATTGGAAAACAATTAATCAAAAAATGGCTCTCATGAAAACTCAGTATTAGTGAATGTAAGGAAAAAAAATTTCTACACAGAAAACTCTATAACAAGATAACGATCTTTGTGATATCTTTATCAGATTTTACAACATCTGTGCGACACTTTATTATTATTATAAGCAACAGGAAGATATTATCTTAATTTCCATTCTCAATACTTAATAGATCTTTATCCTATCATTAACGAGAATAGAAATTAAAGGGTGTTACTATATTCTTGATACTTTTTTTTACAAGATTAATACGCCAAAGTGTCTATGTTTCATTTTTCATTTATAACTATGCATTTTTTGTGAAAAAAAAAAATAGCATCCTAATAAGTTAATGATAGGACCAAGCAACGATACTTATATCTATACGGTTAATCTTTGTTTTTTAAAGAGAAAATTTTCGCTATATTAGAAAATTATATGTTTGTGTTGTAATAATAATACTTTTATGTAGTTTTATATCGAATATAAAATACATTTTTTTTCCTTCTAATTATACAATGCTTTCGGACAATAATATAACAACAATAATTTTTAAAAACAAACTGAAAAAAATAAATAAACTTGTATTGAAGGATGCATTATTTGACGATAACAACAAAGAAAGAATGTTTTTAATATGAGTATAGTAGCAAGAACTTCACATATGATTTCTATTACAATGCCAAGAATGTTTAAACTGATTAATTCTAATACACTCATGTCCATAAATTAAGGATAATGAAGTTCAAGCAAAGAAAGAGACAGAAGCAAAACAAATTTGACTTATTTGTAAAGTCTATTTATTAAACAAAAGGTAAAGAGCAAAAAAGATGCTATATGTTTGACATAATTAATAAAAATTGCGATTTTTACACCCTGGAGCAATTTCAAAAAAGAACCTATTTACAAAAAACAGTATAACATGGTTAGTATGATGGTTAATATGGAGTATGTCTCCCGGACGATGCAATACAGTGGGGAATATTACACCACTCATCAAGCAATGCCCTCCAAAGTTCCGGTTGACAGGTGGGAGGGGGTTGACGGGCTGCAATTCGTCGGCCAAGCATATCCCACACATGCTCTATTGGATTCAAGTCCGGTGAGTATGCTGGCCAATCCATACGGGTGATATCCTCAATACAATATTTGCACGGTGAGGACGGGCGTTGTCAGCCATAAACAGAAATTCAGCACCCATGGCGCCCCGAAACGAACGTACATGTTGTTCCAGAATGACATCCCGATAGATGTGGCATGTCATCGTTACACTCTGAACATGCAGGTCAGTTCTGGAACCAAGAATAATTCCTCCCCAAACGAGCCATACTGCACCACCGTAACGGTGTCGTTCAATGGTGTTCTCTTGGTGGTAACGGGTACCTGGCGCTCTCCATATGAAAGTCCGGCGAGAATCAGACTGCAAACTAAATCTAGACTCGTCGGAAAACATCACACAAGACCACTGTTGCGGTGTCCACAATGCATGCTTTCTACGCCAGGTTAATCGCAGGCGACTGTGAGTTGCGGTAAGGGGAACACATCTGACAGGCCTACGAGCATATAGACCAATGTGCCCTAAGCGTCTGTACACGGTCTGCCTTGAAACTGTCGTACCGGTAGCTGAAGAGAGCTGACGAGACAGGTCTGATGCTGTGCTCCGTCTGTTTCTTTTGGCAGTAACTGCTAAACACCGGTTCTCATTCGGCGTTGTAACTCGGGGGCGACCTGTGCTGTAACATCTACTCACATTACCATCATCTTGGAATCGTTGCCAAAGCCTGGAGATGACACTCTGGGCGATTCCAAGTTCCTCGGATACTTGCAGCTGGGTACGTCCACATTCCAGCCGTCCGATAATTCTACCCAAATGCTTCCTTTGTGCCATAACTATGCGGTTATTGCACTGAAAGGCTTTTAAAGCGCTTGTGAACAATTTTACTTCTTTGCCACCATTCCTTATATACCCCTCTCTTACACTCTCGTCATTGTGACGTACTAACCGCGCCATCTGGTGGTTTCCTGTAATTTGCATATTCTTCTTCAAGATGTGTGTGATAATTCTACGGGTGAAATTTTTATTTTAGAGTTCAATTTCTGTGTGATTCTGAATTATCCTTAATTTATGGACATGAGTGTATTTCGTTTCAAAATAAATTAATAAAAGTGTTTAATAATTAAACAAAAATTTAACAATTAAATTTTTATTATATAGTTTTTTTAACTCTGGCGCTTATGACCACAGTCCCGGCGGTGCAATGGATGTTTGTAGTGGTTCGGAATCCACTTTAAACCGTAGGTCCCGGTCTAATATAGCTTTAGACTGACAATCCTACTCAGTAAAAAGAAAACATCTCCGTCTCGAAATCTGCCAGCAAATGATGATGATGTTTTTTAAATCGTTTTGATGATTAAAATATATAATTCAGTTTAGAATATTGGTAAAGAATAATTTAAAACATCAAAATATAATTTATCGTCTTTATAATATTAAAATCTATTAATTAAGTAAAAATTACATAGATTATTCTGTAAAAACGAAAAAGTCTGTTAGTTATATTAACGATGAAATTTTTTTCTAAAATAAATAAAATTAAAAAATATTAAATTATAAATAATAATATTAATAAAATTAAATAATAATAATAAATAAAAAATATTAAATTACTATATATTATTAATTATTTTCTTACTTTGAATTTCTGCCCCTAGATTTCATAAAATTGATAAAAATGATAGGTTAAGATTGTGCAGATAATTGATGTAAATAAAAAAAATTCATGTATAATAGACTGAATTCACGATGATGGACACTTACTATATATGGCAAGAAACGAAATGACATTAATTATTTTTGTGTTCATATCCAAAATTTAGATATTCCAACAATTGAAAATAGTTGTCATAGATGACACTTCAGGATAATATTTTTTATTTCCAGAAACATTTAACACGTTAAATATAACGTTAAATATAATAAAACACAGGCGTCGAAACATGCGTATTAATAGGGATAACTCACTTTTTCTCCTTGTTCTCCCTTAAATCCTGGTAATCCAGCGACCCCATCTCGACCATTCAAACCGGGATCCCCTTTTTCTCCTGGAAATCCAGATATTCCCTGCAATTGAAAATTTTAACTGTTACAAGGGAGATTTTTGTTTTATGTAGCCCCTATTATATGTAACTTTTTAAATATAATTATTAAAATGACTATTGAAAGGCATACTATATGTTACAAAAATTTTGCATTACACTATAAAAGGATGCACTCACCTGATTTCCTTTTTCGCCTTTTGGTCCTACGTCTCCTTTATCTCCCTTTTCACCAGCATATCCTCTTTCTCCTCGAATACCAGGTGGTCCAGGAAGTCCTGGAGGGCCTTGAACTCCTGGTACACCAGGGCGTCCAACATAGGGACCAAAAGGACCATCTCCAGAACTTGGATATAAGCCGGAACCGTAGGCATTATCTAGCTATAATGACAAAAATGGTTTTAAGAATAAATTGCCTATTCAAATTTTTTTTTTTTATTCTACTAAATTAACGAATTTGCTAAATTAGTAAAAAAATACAGAATAAAAACAGATATTTTGAAAAAATTGTGTCATTTTATTTAAATTAAGCTACAACTTTATCGCAAACAACAGATATTTAACTTCCCATTAAAATACAATAAAAAAGACGTTAATATCAATGAAATTAATTTAAATATAATATCCAATAATATAATTTATAAAAATGGTTATAAACTTACATCGAAAGGTGCATGGTTATTAGCCAATCCAGGTGGTCCTGGAGGTCCTGGCATTCCCCGAGGACCAGGGCTGCCTGGTATGCCATCTACTCCTGGTTCTCCTTTTTGACCTTGAGGTCCTTGCGTACCAACTTGTCCTTCGTCACCCTAAATTCAATTATTGATTTAGGAAGTTTCAACATTATAGAATGTCATTATATGTATGACAATGGTTTATGCAATATAATCATATAGTTATAAATAATTTGAATCTTTGCAAAATATGGATTTTCTTAACTGTATTTATTCCTGATGGCATATTTAGTAATTTCTTTGTTTTAATCAATGTTTCCATCAATAATTAAATAGTTGAGTTAATCATAATTTTTTTCAATCATAAATTTTTGCATATTTAAAAAACGATAAACTGTATAATTGATATTTAAAATCATTTTCTTATATGGAAATAAAAATAAGAAAAAGTGATAATTTTACAAAAACCGAACATCTGAAAAAATCCTATGGCATCAATAGTAATATTTCTTCTATATACCGTTAAGATCGTTCTTATCTTATGTCTCTCTTATGATATTTACAGATCAAGTTAATAAACAGAAATATATATATATATATACGGATTCAAAGACCAATATATATATATATATATATATATATATATCAGATAAAGCAAGATGACATTTATTGGATAATAAAATTGAAAAAAAAATGTGTTAACTGGAGCCCATTAATTGTTTATTTCAGATAAGTTTCATTACGGCATCTTTCAGAATTAAAATTAACAATGTTCTTTGATAGCTATTGGGAAAATAAACTAAGTTCATTATCCTTCCTAAGACATTTGAAATCCGTTTAGATTTTGGAAAAGTAGTCAAAGGAGGAACAAAATGACTTTTAAATTCGTCTCAAGCATAATTTTAGAGGATTCAACATCAGTTCATTACTTCAATTCGTCAAGGAACTCAGCTTAATAAAAGATTATCATCTAGAAAAGGAATGACTCAGCCATTGTATCTTTGTATACGTAATGAGAAATAAAACCAAACCAGAATATCACTTCAAATTCTTATGTAGGAAATTCTTTCATGTTATTATGTGAATCTTAGGAATGTCCGAAAATTACCTAAGGATATTGGTCCGATTATGAATAGTAATGATTACCTTTATAATTCTTACAGACATGAGTCTAGTAGGAAACTTCTAATAGTGTTGAAGGATCTAGATCTAGTAGTACCACTAAGGGTACTTGATAGGGATCCCCTAGATCTAGATCCTTCTAGATCCAGTAGTTATCCTTCATAAGACACTTGAAATCCTTTTAGAGTTTAAAAAAGTAGTCAAAGGAAGAAAAAAATGCGTCTTAAGTTCCTCTCAAACAAATTTTATAGAATTCAACATCAACTCATTACTCTATTTCGTCAAGGAACTCCACTTAATAGAAGATTATTGTCTAGGAAAGGAATGACTCAACCATTGTATCTTTATATACGTCATGAGAAATAAAACCAAACCAGGATATCACTTCAAATTCTTATGTAGGAAATTCCTTCATGTTTTGCGGGACTCAGAAATGTCCGAAAATTACCTAAGGATAATGGTCCGATTATGAATAGTAATGATTTCCTTTATAATTCTTACAGACATGAGTCTAGTAGGAAACTTTTGAAAGAATCTGAATAGTGAAAACTAGTTTTATTCAATTTAATTCATGGACAAATAAGCCGTTTCGAAATAGTTGCTTAGGAAAAGTGTTTGTAAATAAAAAAAGTTCATAGCAATTTTAACATGAATACGCATGTAACGTAATTAGTTTTATACCATGAAAGGCAATTATTAAATTATAAAAAAATTCAATAACCTTCACATTTATCAAGCTGTTTTTAAATTTTATTTTATACACGAATAAAAGGAAATGCCTAAGTATTTATTAGTATATTTAATTTACTAAAATTACTGTTTACATTACTGTAATAATAAAATGAGCAGCAAATTTTTCTAATGAATCATCATTTTAATTCGTTGATTATTATTCGGTGTTTTAAAACTAAATTTCGAAACTTTTTACAGTTGCGTTTTGAATTGCGAATATTTTCTTCATTGAATTTAATCCCAGTAAATTTGCAAAAATCTGATTAGCGATTCTTCTAGTTATAGTTCACAATTTTGGGAATTTTGAAAAACAAAGAAATAGTTTGATAGATATAGAAAAAATATGTTTTCGAATGAATAATTACTTACTTTAGGGCCACTGGAGCCGGGAAGTCCTATTCCAGGGAGACCAGGAAGTCCAGGTACACCCTAAAAAATTCGGTTAGTATTAATAAATTTTTTTCAAAGTGTTTACACTTTAACGGGTTTTGTCTATGAAACCGCTAAATCCTGTTGACTACTTGAAAAATTTTAAAAGTACCCTTTCTTCGATGGTGCAACGCTAATTTTCCAAGGACTATGGCAATTTAGAAATAACCTCCCAACAATCAGAAGGGCGGACATCATTTTCCCTTTTCGAATTCACCAATAGGATTTTCTAGCACACAAATTTAATGTATTTCTTCATAATGCGTACTGTAAAACATCAGTAGGCTTGCTCGTCTACCTTAATATACTTACTTTCAGTTGGTACTTATGCTGATACCTACTATCAGTTGGTGCTGATACTGATGATACCTACTATCAATAGCCTGCCTACTATCAGTAGGTACTGATACTGATGATACCTACAATCATTAGCCTACCTATTATCAGTTGGTGCTGATACTGATGATACCTACTATCAATAGCCTACCCACTGTCAGTAGGCTTGTCCGAATTAGCCTGTTTCAGTTTTGGTCAATCACTCGTCTTCGAGCTGAGCTCAGTTGGTTCAGAAGTCTAGCATGTTAACCACCAAGTCACTTCAGACTCTAAATCAGGGATGTACAGTTTGCGGCTCGCCATGTCTACACATCACCATACGCAATTTTGCCTTTAGAAAGTCATGAGATTTTTTTTTACAGATTCTCCGATTTTAATGCAACTTTAAAACATGGAGATGATAGTGCTTTAAACGAATAAAAAATAATTTTGTTTTAGAAAAATATATTAATCTACATTTCATAATTTATAATTATTCAACTTTAGAGATAAAGACTTTTCAACAATGAACTCTCAAAAATTAAGATTTTCACACGCTTTAACCTGAACTGATTTTATCTACATTATTTCTTTTGTTCCACGAGCGTTAACTCTATTGGCTCTCAAAACATTAGATATTTGAATATATTTGCTTTAAGAAATCATTTTTTATGGAATTCCATAAAATATTATCCATTTTAAATAGTAGATGTGTTTGTTGCTATATAATGCATAAAAAATGTGTAAACCCTATTTGACATGCATAATTGTAAATAAACACTTTTAGGCCTAAATATAAAAAAAACAATAAACAGAAAACAACATTTTTGAATTGGGTTTCTATAAAACTTGAACCAAATATTAAATGACTTAATAAATTCTCTGTAATATCAGACATAACCCCCCTTTTTAAATATATTATATAATTCATTTTTCATTGCGTGCTATTTATATAAAAAAAAATGAAAATATATTAGATAACGTATGAATTTTTTTATTGTGCTGTGTGCGGAGAAATTATTGTATTGTAATCTTCAGAACTCTGTGCAGTCTGCCTTTAAATTCTCATAACTGAAATAGGCAAGTTAAAGAAATATCCTTTACTCTAATGATAAAATTTAAAATTATATTGCAGTAAAAATATATAAAGATTATTAAGGAGTGAATATCATTAAACAAGTTGCTTACTTGATCTCCTTTGGGACCATCAGCTCCTTTTATACCAGGAATACTTTCTAAATGTTTTAAAGATATGTTGCACACGCAAGGCCCCCCAGCGGATCCCGGCTGAAGTAAACCTGGAAACCATTCTCTTGGACCCTGAAATGAAATACAGCTAATTTTATTTCCGTAAATACTTACTTATTAAATTTTCTCTGGTTCAAATACCTATGAATAAATAAAAATAGAAACGAAGTCAGTTTTAGAAAGAAAAGAAAAAACATTATAAAATGAAGCGCAAAGCAATTTTAGTACAGATTGATTCAAAAGTACAGCCGCAAAGAAGAAAAATATGCAGTTTATAAATTGTTGGCTTGTTTCACATTCGTAGTTCTGAAATGAAAGAGAATTCCTGATTTTTAATTTAAAAAGGCTAACATCAGTTAAAACCAACTCAAGGCCCAGTGGTAATTAACGCAACTAGTGTGCACCAAGGCTAAGATTTGAATCTGCAGGCAGTGTTCGATGTAGACACTTATTTCAGAAACGAGAAGACTCAATGGCTATTATGACAATATGTGAAATTGTCTCACATGCTCATTTAAGATGTCAGCTGGAAATTTTACTGAGTTTTTTACCATTCAATATCAAATGAAAAGCAGCTATCTCTAAAAGTTCTTCTCTGGAAGACCCTATATTTTCAACTTCTATTATGAGATATTCATATTACATTTATGGCCCACCGATCTACAGTAACAATAACAAAAATATTGAATACAACTTCTGAAACCTTATTACAGTGCACTTCTTCCAATAAAGGCAGAGAATTTTGGAAACGAATTTAAAAATTCTGTGAGATATTTATATAGTTGGAGTGTAGTAATATTACATTATATAAAAAAATGCTATGATTTTAAAAAATGTTTGCCTGGTGAATAAATACACTAATTTCTTTTCCCTGCATGAATTTTATTAACTTTTTTCATGCATTTTTTAGGCACTTGATTTGAAGTCAGTGACAATAAAAATTACGAACTTGTAGCAGATACAGTGTTATATAGGAAAAAAGAGACATGACAAGAAAAACGAAAAAAAAAAAAAAAAAATATTAATTCACCTCAATACACCTGTTAGAAAGAAAAAAGAAATTAAATAATATACAGGCCTTTTAGGAGATACTGGCCCATATTTATACTGCCCAGAAAAGAAAACTCCAACGCAACTAATTTACAACAACTTGGTATATTAACAAGTTAAATACTAATTTATCATTTTAAGCACAATTATCTAGACCTAACAATAGAATGAATCCATAATGTCTTTCACTAAAGTAACTGAGAATGAGCAAGAATCTAATCATCAAAGCAGAAAAATATATTTTCAAGCTAATCTAAAAATTAGATTTTTAGCAACTAAAAAAAGAAAAGAAAGCCAATTTTATTATTTCATACAAAAAGAAAAGAGTAAGATTCAGAAAGAGAAGAGCAAAGAATGGTAACAAGCATATGTCCTTCTAATTTATTATATTTACTTGATCATCTCCCGAACCAAAATCTCCTTCGTTCCATAATTCTGAATTTCCTCCCGTGATTCCAATACGGGGTGGAGCAATAATACATTCACCCTGAAACAGATTTGCTTCTACTTTATTGGGGAAAAACATGGACAGCAGTCATTATTTTTAATTTTCAAGCAACAATTGAATGTCAGATGAATGATTTTTCATAATGCAACGAACATCATATAACTCGCAATAACTATAACTTAATTTAAACTTTTAACAACTTAATGAGTTGTAAAACTAGGTTATTAAAATCAAGACTAGAAGCCAAATGCTAATACATAGCATCATCAATCATGATAATTTCTGAAGCAACTAATTTGAGTATTCTTCTCATTAATTAAACATGAAACCTATTATTTCTTATCTCTATGCAGATATCTAGACTTGAAGAATTAGTAATTGAATCATATAAATTTAATATGAAAATTAATCTGAATAAAAAAGTATTATATACTTTTTGACCTTTCGGCCCAGCAGGTCCAGGTAGACCAGGAGGTCCGGGTATACCTCTATCTCCCTTTAGTTTTGGTTGAAGCTTTAATAAATCCTTTTCGTTATCATGCCAATTTCTCCCTATAATAAATTAAATGGAGAAATATACATTTAATAATGTAAGATCCAAATGCCAGATTTATTAACATAAAGTTTGATAAATGGTAAAAGTTTTAATGAATTCAAATGCAATTAAATAAGTAAAAGGAAAACACTACATTAATATTAAAATGTATTTTAATAATATATTTTTGTATACAAAAATATTTATTTATTATATTTTAAATTATTTATTTAATTATGTATCGATAAATATTTATTATCAAAAATATTTATCGATATTTTTGTATATAAAAATATAAAAAATAATCAATATAAGAATGGTTTTATGTGAATATTTTAATTTAATTAGGAATATATTTTTTAAAACATTAAATGAATTTATTATTATAAATTTATTTATTTAAGAATTTTATTTATTTATTTAATTATGAATTTATTTATTTATTTTTATGATGGCTGTAGACATGGTGCCAGTAAATATATTATTATATCTTAGCAAATATAATGAGCATTTACGTAGAATGAACGACATTTTTATTTCCTGATAAATAATTGCTAAAATCATTAATTTTTTAATAAAATAAGTAGAAATATATATGCTTCGAAATACAAAGAATAATTATGTCGAAATAAATAATAATGTGTAGAAACATAAAGAGTAGTTTGTTTAATGCATACCTTTAGTCCAGGTCTCCCATGCCTTCCAGATTTTCCTTTCTGACCTTTAGGCCCTGGAACTTCTTTCAATCAAAATAAAATTATTAGAAACACATTCAAAAAGACATATTAGATACGCATTCAAGTTTTTAATTAAATCAGATTCGAAAAACATATTGAAAACAAAGCATTACATGAAGTAATCCTTTTTTTCACATTATTTTTAAAGGCAACACATTAAATAAATGAACACTTATTAAAAGTAAGTTAAATTTTATACCTTAACTTTATCTATTACCATTACTTTATTACTCATATGAATGGAGATAGTTGCTTTTATTATTAATTTATTAGTACAAAAAAAAAAAAAAAATATTAAAATGTCCCGATAATTTGCATAGCAATAGCACATAAGGATTGAAAAGTTTAACTGCCCAAAAACTGTAAATTGTTTCTATGAAATCATGAGCATAGGACAAACACAAAATACATTTGAAGTAGCTTAAAAATTTGTTAATAATCGTTTATTACACTTAACATAAGCATATTAAAAATTATTTTCATTAGTTGATGTAAGCAAGGACAATCAGAAATAATCATCAGTATAATTAACACTTAAATCCTTGAAAATTACAATTATAAAGGAATCTTTTTTATGTGGAAAAAATAACTAAATAAAGAAAAATCTCCAACTTTCCATAAATATATATATATATATATATATATTATAAAAATACGTCATAATCGACAGAAAAATGTAATCAATTGTTTTTAAAAAATATATCTGAAAAAAGAAATTTATCATTAAAAATGCATTAATGATAATCTAATATTGCTTGTTTTAATTTTTCCCCATTGACAAAAAGGAGTAAATCTAAAAACATCATTCATAATTTTTTAATGATGGTATTTTAATTACGTGAAACTTACAATTAATTGTGAAACATTTTGTATAACTGTACAGTTCTATAACAGTTATTTTTCCTCTTGTTCCAGTTGATTTCAAAATTTCTCCAAATAAATCCTTTTGTGACTTCATAAAATGTACAACAAATAACAAAGAGGATGTAAAGAAAATTTAAACATTTACAAGTTTGTTTATTTACACGGCCGTACCCTGAATATACCGGTTCTCGTTAGAACATCGGAGTCAAGTCATTTGAGGTTTAAGGGCGCCAGAGCCAAAAAGCTTAATCCCCATTGTCTAAAAAGTGCAAGAGAGATTTAAATGAATTATAATGAGGAATATAATACTAATAAAAATAGGGGGACACCGAAGTAGCATCAGCGCGGTCAGTACTTGGGAGGGTGAAAAAAAGTGGGAGAATGGCGCTAGGTGCCACAGGTTTCGGGGAAGCCATATGTTTGTAGTGGTTGACGTAGTTCAGTCTCCTTTCACGGAGCAAAAGTCAGGCTTTAACGGGTGCTCCATCACAACAGAAGCTGCTTCCTTTTAATAATTGGAGTGGGAGAAACAACAACAACAACACAAACAAAAAATAGTGCACAGAAAAAAAAGTAGAATGTAGGTCAGCGGAAGATAATGACGTAGTTCATTACTTCACTCATTAATTTATTTTAATAATTGGAAGTAAAGTATGTAGTTAATATCTTTTTAGTGCGTCATCATTAAGAAAGATATGAAGTGCAGTTAAATAGTTTGCTTGCATTAACAAAGAAATGCGATCAATATTAATCTAATTAAAATTGAACTAATTATATTACTTTTAATGTCATTAACATAATATAAGATTCATTAATAATATTCAATCTAAAGGACATTTAAATTTAAATAAGCTTGAAATTTGCTCTACAAATACATTTTTGAAACTTAATGTTTCTTATCTAGCATTTTCTTCTATTACATTTCTTCTGCAATATTTTAAAATGCTCATTCTCTCAAAAAGAAAAAATCATATCCTTACATGAAGAGATCCATTAGATTTTACAGAAATTTTATTTGTATAACTCAGATATATTTGAATAGAGCAACTGACTTAATACAATTAGAATTATGCCAACTTAAAAACTATTTTCTTCATAGCTTATATTTTTTTGTTTTATTTAAGTATTATGTAACACATGCACCCTTAATTACCTAAAAAAATTTAAAAATCCATCTGCCTAGTGAAAGCATGTCAAATATTACATCTCAATTACACAATTTGAATAAAAAAATATTCTAGGTTGGTTCGTCAACTCTTTACAAAGATGACTTTCAAACTAATCTGGAAATGTTTTCATTAATTTTATTAATTTTTAATTTTTTATAAGAGCAGTTGCTTGGGTTTTTCTTTCTTTTATATATAAAGGTTCAATATCTTCTGTCTAATTTAGGATTGACGCAAATTTCAATGAATTTTTGCAAACAATTTTGGGGACTATACTGCTAATTGGAAATTTTGTTTTAATATATTCAGAATCAAATTAGACATATTATTATTTAATTTATTAAATATTTCAACACATAATTAGGATTTAAATAATAATATTTTAAATTTAATAACATTTTAAATTTTTATGATCAAACAGGGTTCATAAAAATTTTATTTATCTATTTTTTTTAATTAAAAAAAATTATATTGTTTAATACATTTTTATATCCGCATACCAAAGAAAAGCAAACTTCTTCAACATTTTATTTATTAATTTTACATTTAATTGTGAGTGATATATTCATTGAAAAGATTTACTTTTACTTAGAAAAATGAAAAAAATGTAACTGATTCCATGTATTGAAGCATCCATGTTCAATTACGGTTCAAAGCTCGTAGTTGTGGCTCAACAACAACAACAAAAATCGAAATTTTTTTTAAGGCATTAAAATTTTTATATAATTTATTATTTGAAATTCTAACGGATCATGAGCCCTACCAATGCACAATTAAAATACCAATCTAGATATTTCATTTTTCTTATTTAAGTTATTTCTTAATTTGATGATTAAAATTCCTTATGTCCGACTCGTGGTCCAGTGGTGGCTCTTGCTTGCAGAAGAGCTCAGATACAAATCCGCCGGCAGCGTCAGTTGTATTCACTATTTTCAGAAATAAGGGAACTTGATAGCGATTGTGACAATGTTTGTAAAGCGTTTAGCATCGATAATTACTTTATCTGGTGTGAATTTTACAAAATTTTTCCATACAATATGAAAATTCACGGCAATTAACCGTTAAAATTGTTATCGGATGACAATAGGTAACTAACGTACGGTATGCAAAAACTCTCTAATGCCTTCCATCAGCCGTAGGTGAATTTTTTTCTGGTATACGTCAGTGGAATACAAGATCCACCGATTTTGTTCCTAAAAAAATGTTATCTGTAATTTAAAAAATGAATCATTCTACGGCATTTCGGTTATTTGTCATTGATTGATTATTTACTCATTTTTTCTTAATGAACAATTAGTATATTTCATGTGAGGTTCGGGACATTTTTTTAAAAAGTGATTTAAGGAAGTTAAAAATTTGGACACCATCGATCTTAATCAATGCTTTCTCAACATTGAAAAAAACCTTATTGAATATTTGAATTAAAACAAAATTAAAATTTATTCATTTCTGGTTCCATTTTATGTTTTTTTAGTATAATCTCTTCGCACTCGAGAGCTCCGGAGCAGAGCCATTTAAAATTTGTCTTCAAGCTCGAGGGCAAATAACAATATAAATAAAATTCTTTAATGCGTATATTGTACATTGAATTTTTTCACTAAAATCAGTTATGTAAATGAAAAAAAAAATTTCGAGTGCAAAGGGTTAATATGTGAAAGCATCTAAAATTCGCAGTCGGATATTGTGTTGAATTTGTTAAAAAATCAAATGTAAATGAAAATATTTCATTGCCAATTTCAAGTGACATAGAATTTTTCATGTTTATTAATATGCTCATTTATAAAAAAAGTACAAAAATATTATACTTCAGTATTTGTTGGAATAAAATGCAATACAACACATACACGTATATACACATATGTATATATATATATATATATATATATGCGTTACGTCATATATATATGTTATGTTGTTTGAGTGTATAATTATCTGCAGTATATTTTCATGCTTGATGTATTTTGAAATTTAAATTTTGGAAATTAGTGATAAATTAAACAAAATGTATCCAGAATTTCCTAAAATTCTTCAAGGTGATTGCTTTTCGGTATAATTAAAATAAAAATAATAACAACAAACATCAATGTGTTCCAAATTATCCACATAACTCTTTCGGCTAAAAATGGGATTTAAAACCATAACAACACCTATTGGTTTCTTTTAATATTTCTAGCTATCATTATTTCAACTCTAATGCTCCAGGTATCAATGCAAATAATAATAAATTTGTGCATGTTTCAGCGTAACTCAAGCTATAACATTTAAAAATGTACTTTTTATTCTGGATTTATAAACTAAACTTATCTGGATGAAAAAATTAATATTAGTTTTTTAATTTAATTAAAATATTATTTTTTAATTTTTAAATACTTCTCACTACACAACATCTGGTGGCCTGTGATTCTTAGAGCTGACAATGCTCACTGAGGATATTAAAATATTACCAAACCCATATTAGATTTTTAAAGGATCATATTAGGCTTTCTATTTTCTTGAATGGTGAAATATGACTGTAATATTATTCTGTAAGCAAATATTCATTAAAATCTTTCTTTGGGTATCTTTAAAGTATTTTGCTAATATTTTTCTTCATTGAGTCAGCCAAAGTAAAAGAAATACACGATTTCATTGAAGCCCGGATATATTTGCAAGCATTTAGATAAAAAAAGAAAACAGGTTTATCATAAACACAAATAAACTTATCACCAATCCGAAAGTAAAATACACCTACTTAAAAACCCAACAAAACAAAACAATATGCAAACAAAACAAACACAATTTTTTTAAAGCAAAATAAAAAAATAATTTTAAAAATCGTCCACCACCTCGACTTACTTTCAATGCCTATAGACCCTGGACCAGGTGGAGGAGGGGTTATCAAGGGGGGTGGACCTGTAAAAGCAAACTAAATGAAATAGCTGCTGGGGAAAAAAAAGAGGTTTCAAACATAAAAGAAGCGATACTACAAAGCAAGAAATAAAAATAATAATAAAAAAATGTGCTTGTTCCTCAACAGTAGGTGGGCGTTTAAAAACCTAAGTGAAGAAAACTGTTTTCTAATTACTTTTTCTTTTTGTTATTTATTTATGGAAGATAATGATGATACTTTCTTTCTAAAATGCTGAAAATGGACCTGTTTCCAAGTCTGGGCCTCATGCTGGGATAATAGATGATTACTCTAAATCACAAAGACAACTCATCTCTGCGGTAGGTTTCAAAGGTTGATGTCCAATCTTTGTGTAAAAAAAAAAATGTGAGCAATTTTTTTTTTCTTCAGTATATTAAAATGGTGTCATATTTAGTTGGGTGTGACATCAAAGTTTTCCTTAGACACACCTTAAAATAAACTTGAAATCAATTTGCACCGGTTTCATCACTAAGTTTCGTGTTTCAAAAACAAGAATCATCAAATTCTCTTAATTTTTTTTCAATATAAATAATAGAAGAGAAAATCATTTAAAAACTGAAAACAAAAAGTAAAACATTTAAAGAAGATATGCATACATCCATGAACCTATAGACTTTTTCAAGGAAATTCATAAATCCCATCATTTTGTAATCAAGAAATGTGCTAATCCTTAAAAAGTTATTAAAAGTTTTTACGTATGAATCAATCAGTATATATATGAAATTACTTTTTTAATGGTTTAAAATAAAATATTTTGAAAAATATTTAAATCAAATTTATGATAACACTAACTAACACACTTTTACTTATTGAAATATTAATTGATATTTGCATAATTCGTTATGGTTAATGAATAAAATATAATTAAAAAAATATTTAATATTATAACAGATTATAAAAAAATAAAATAACATTATACTAGAAATAAAAGAAAACAATTATATTTGGCAAACAGATTGCAAATATAAGAAAATTATATTAAAACAAAACATATTAAAGGCTTTCTAGGAAAAAAATGAAGTTCATAATAACTTTGAAAATGAAATAAAACATTTTTATTAAACCTTTTCTAGAAGCCATTAATTGCGGATAGAACTGTACTCGTTACAGAAATAAAATCTTTACAGCGATATTAATAGGCACACTATCTCATAACAAGCATACATATTTAGAATGGAAATATACATACTATGAATACGAAAGCGCTAATATTATTACTGCGTTTTTTCTTTATTGCATAGTTCCAGGTTTAAAAACAGGTAAATAAAATGTCTGGCCAGAAAAGGTTAAGCAAGACATAATAACTTAGGAGCAAAGGTTCTGTGAAATAGTGCATAATAACCTATATTTATGGGTTAATAAAGTCGCCTACGTGTAAATTTCACGGTATTACTTCTCATTAAAAATACCCGCGCTAAATGCATTTTTTCCCGACACACCCAGTATTATGATTAAGTTATATCTTAGTACATTTTAGCCTTGATGCAAATTTTAAAAGTTATTTTAATTATTAAGAAAAGTCTTTTTAATTAGTAAAAAAAATAATAACAAGAAACATACGCCGAAGTAAACAAAAATTTTTATATCTTTTTCAAAATTATTGTTTTTATATTGGATTTTGATTTAAAAAAAGTGATAGATTTTAGTTAGTAAGCATTTACAACGTAAAATTTTAATTAGTAGCATTGTATTTAATCGTGTTATAACATCATTAATATAATTCTTAAAGGTATCAGTAACATTTAATTTTTACGAATCATACTAATAATGCTGTACATATTTTTAATGATTTAAAAAAAAAAATAAATAAAAATTGGGGAGGAAATTCAAAATTTTTTGCAATTTTTGCAAGACAATCTGATTGGCAATTAATCTTAAAATGAAGTATTTTATTTGAAAAGTTACTTTTTTTAAAGTAAAAATAATAAAAAAAATTTTTTAGATGAAAAAAGTTTTTATGAAAGTTTTCATTAGAACAACTTTTCAAAATTTAAAAAATAAAATTTTTTTAAATATTAAATATTAAAAAAAATCACAAAAAGACTATAAAAAGACTTTTTTAAAAAGAAGTAGAAAAACTTTAAAAAAAAGACTTTAAAGACTAGCATAAAGACTTATTTAAATAAAAAAGACTAAAGTCTTTTAAAGATACTTTTTTAAGAAAAAAAAAGTTTTTAAAAAATAAAATATAGATTTTAAAAACTAACAAGTAAAAGACTATTTGAAAAAAGACTAATAAACAAATAATAAAGACTTTTTAATTTAAAAAGACTTAAAAAAAAAAAAAAAAAAAAAAAAAAAAATATTTTTTTTTAAATTTTTTTTTTTTTTTTTTTTTCATTTTCAATAATTAAAAATTATTTTTGTAAAAATATTCAGTTATGTATAAATTTAGTTTTTTAAATTTAACAAAATCAAATAAGTCAAACACATTTAATTAAGTTTAAAAGATAACATTTAAAAAAATATTAAAGATTAAAGATTAAATAATATCACAAAATAATTAAAAGACTTTTATTTCCAATAAACCCGGATAGCTCTGCTAAATTTTTGATTTTTAATAATTAAAAATTCTTTTTTGTAAAAATATTCAATTTTGTATTTAGTTTTTTAATTTGACAAAATCTATTTTTACACCGGACAATTTAAATTTGTCCTTTTTAAATATTTAAAAGCATTTCCTTTGTTTCTAATGAAACACGTACAATGGGGGTGAAAAAAAAAAAGAAAGGAAAGAAAAAGCATCGTTATCATCGCAATCCTTCCGTATGTACCCCTTAAACTTTCATCCCAACTAGTTTTCGTTTTATCGAAGTCATCGAAATGTCGCATTTGTCATTTGATAGAAAGAGATTATTATAATTTAGATATCTCCATCGGTCATAATTACGTTGGCATTGACGTATGCGAGGCGGTGTTGCAGTCTGGTTTCGATTTTTGTTTTTTATGCGTCTTGACAGGGCGACAGCAACGAATGGATGACGCGTCAAACTGTAGAAGAACGTGTCCTTCACTTGCGATTCACATGTTCAGGTGATTGTGACAGCAGTCTTTTTTGCAGCCGCTTCTTTATTTTTTTTTCGTTATTTCCCAGGCAAAAATGAAATTGGTCTACACAGCATAATAATTATGGTACTTCCTGCTGTAAAATTTAACACCGAAATTTCTTATAAATAGCAGTCTTGCAGGCCGAATCATCCAGCTCTGTGTTTTTCTTGTATACAATTATGACAGAAATAGAAATAAGATTTGACACATATATCTGGGGAAAAAAATTCTATTATTGTTACCCATAAAATATTGTATTGTTTTGCTAAGAGTGGATCAGCAATGTCCAGGACCACTTTCATCGTTTTTTATTGATTTATTTCTTTTATTTAATCTGTTTTATTTTTTTTAATTTTGAATGATATTTGATGAACATAATTTATTGCCTGAATATGATCTAATAGTACTTTTCTTACTTTGTTTAAGATTGCTGTTATGCGTTTTGTTCTTACACTAAATTCTAAATTTTATGGCATTTTTATATTGGTATGTATACGTAAAAGTGTATCTGAAACTTTAACGTATATCGGTATACAGATACATATACATACATCTCTTACTTATAACGGTATACCGATACATATATACATACATATAGGTTGGCTGTAACTTTTATATATATCTGTACCTGTAACCTGTGTTAATAAAGTCGCCTAAGTGTAAATTTCACGGTATTACTTCTCATTAAAAATACCAGTCTGGATTTTTGGATCTGGATCTTTGGATTCATATACCGTGCTTCTATATACTAGGTTTACATATATCAGTTACAGGTACCGGTATATGTAAAAGTCACAGAAAGAGTTATTAAAAGGTGGGTATTTTTACATTTTTATTCTTTTAAAGATGCTCGTTTGGTTGCCAAGCAAATAATTTATCTTTTACTTGACAAAGATTTCCCTTTTTTTAATATCACATAAAGATTTCAATATTAAATGATAAATCCTTATATTTTTAAAGCTTGGCCTGAGACCATCTATCATCCATTCGGCAAATATGAAGCATATATTCAGGACGTATATCAGGGACACTATATTACACACTGCAAAAGGAAATTAAGATTATACTTTCCAGAATGTCATTCTTTAGCTCATATTTGTGTTGCACGAGAGAAAGAAATTAATACATCCGCGCATCCAATCCAACAGTAAAGTATATTGTTATAGCACCAGTCAGTCTACCATTTTAAGTAAATGTAACAGATCCTTTCGTATATCTGGCAACACCTACTGCAGGACATCAACAGCGCTCTCTTTATACTGACTGTACATCCTCAGTAGCGGCTAAGGATTCTCCTGCGTGGTTGAATGGCAGATCTTTCTTTTTTAATTTTTTTGCTATTAACTTTTGATGTTTGTCAGCATATAATTTACAATTCAATAAGTAATTGTTACATAACTTGGGGCCATCATAATTAATCCTATTTCCCTGTTTCACATTAGTTAAAAAAATTCTCTTGGAAACTGCTCGGTAATAATATATATATACATATATATTCTGTTTGCAATTTTCTTTTTTTCAACATGGTTATGTATCCTAAACGACAAGATTGTTATTACATCCTCTCCGCAAGAACCTATTAAAAAAAGAAGATTTGGTCCAGTAAGATTTTGTTTTATTTTGCTTGAAGACACGAAAATCCCTATCCAAGTAAAAATAAATTACATTTCTTTTTATATGTTAAATAGAAACGATTAATGGATTGGATATTTTTTTTTAATAACAACCTTTGTTATTACTTATTTTTTTAGGAAAGTATGAATCGTAATTACTTTTACATTTAAAGAATATTGGTATAATGTGTTTATATTAAGAGTTTTCATATACTATCTATAATTCATATAGTATTTGTTAAAATTGTTGACAATTCATTTCTTGCACTATAAACTTATATTAATCGGCAAAATATGCTGTATTTGTAATATTGTTTGATTTCAGAAAATTACCAATATTATGTTTTAATCTGTTAATTTTGTTATAAATGCTACTTAATTAGATCGCATTCCGAAACAAAATATTCAAAATGGCAAAACACCACTGCGTCTGCTCTAATTTTGCTTGATTCGCAATTTTCAACGAAGATCTTTTAATATTGTCTTAAGTTGTGAACTGTAGTTTTGTTCATGTGTATTTAAAAGTCTTTTCAGAAAAGAATTTTTTTCTTGAAGTTAGTTATAAAAAATTTAAATGTGTTTATTATATTAAAAAAAAAGGTATTTTAACAGCAGAATTGAAATTGTATAGAAAATTATTTATATCAATTTAATTTTTCATTCTAATGAAAAGATTGTCATATATTTAACTTACTATATTATATTTTTTTATACTTTCATATTCTAAAATATTTATGTCTCCAATGTAAAAATAATCTAATTACTTTTATTTTTGATATTTTTTATAATTTCATATTCTAAAATATTTATGTCTCCAATTAAAAATAATCTAATTACTTTTATTTTTGATATTTTTTTTAATTTCTTATTGATAAATATTACATGATCATTAATTTAAATGGTTATACACTAATATTTAAAAGTAAAATATTTAAATAATTTTACATTAAATTATTTTTCAACAAGTATTCATATAATTAATTCATAATGTATTAAAAAATTTTATATTGAATTATATTACAAATCCATTGTGTTAAGTAATTGCATTATATGTCCACTAAACTTCATAATTTTATGAACTGTAATTTAGTTAACATTTACCCAACTCAAAGTTCCAAAACACAAACTTGTTCAACATTATATTGACATTTACAATGGTTATTCTGGACAAAAGAAAAAGTGTGACCTTATATACTTAGCACAAGAGATGTCATTGTCATACCAACAAGACTGAAAAATCAAAGAAATCATCACAAAAGACTAGAATTTTGAAGAGGGTTTTTCTCTGAAATTACTCGACGATCATAATTGAAGAGAGATTATCCAAAGACCAGGAAGAACAAAACGCTTTCGAGTTGGAAAAAACTTTCAAAAACACTATTTCTTTCAACTTCACAAAAAACATCATCCAAAATTAATGTTTTGTAAATGAAAATTGAATCACAACCCTGTGAACTTCGTGAAAATGAAGGTACACACCTCTCTGTTAAACAACAACAGGAACTTAATGTAATTTTAATCAAGTATGAAAACTGTTTTCAAGCAGGGAGAGATCATACTACTTTCATCAAGTATAAGATTAATACTGGTCATCAACTGCCTGTAGCGGTGCCACCCTACAGGATGAATCCTACAAATTAATCCAAAGAAAAGAAATAGGCAAGTTCTCAGTTTTTCGCCAACAAAACGTTCTGTGGGGTCACAAACAGACCAACTTGCTACGGAAAGTGCTCCAAAGACAAGTTCCTTTGCTCAGACGTCTAAAAAGCTAAAACTGCTACTATAGGATGTGCTGTCTTTCATTTCTGGCTCTTTGTTGGAACAGCGGTGAAGCCAGAGGTGGCAGATTATAATTGCTCCTTTCGTATATCTGGCAGCACCTATTGTAGAGCATCTTCAGCTCCGCCCTCTTTATACTGACTGTATACTGAAGTAGTGATCAAAGATTATCTTGTGTGTTTGAATGTCACAGCTTTTTTTTTTTTTAAGTTTGATGTTTGTCCGTATGTAACTTAAAATTCAATAAATAATGGTTACATAACATGGAGCCATCATAATTATTTTCTCCTTCCACATCTCAAGTTAAGCTTACGAGAATAAAACTATAATTGTTTCGATTGAAAATTTTTTATCATATTTGAGTCGGCAACGTATTAAACCAAGAATTTCACCAAGAAATGGTGGAACTTCTTTTGCTTAAAGATTTGAAAACATTTGGGAAATATCCTAATTTTTAAAAATATTTAATTATAAAATACAAAATTTTAAAACTGCATCAGATAAGTGTTTTCCCCTATTTATAGTGTATTTAATTCATAAGATATAATATATTCCTCGAAAATAAAAGACGTTTGAAATTATATCTTAAATGATTTTAAAGTTCTTAATGACTTAAAAGTTCGTAAGTTCACCAATTCACCTTCCTTAATAGAGAAGGCTTACACATTTTGTTTTTAGACACTTTGTGTATATTAACAAATATACACATGAAAGCTTAGTATATATCAAAATAGTAACATTGATAAATATTGAATTCTGTATATATACAATTTTTTCGATAACGTAATTCTTGATTCTACGATTTATCCAGTACAAAAGGTACGATTTACATATATACTCCAGTACAAAAGAAATAAAACTTCGAACATAATATGGATTATAACCAGATAAAAACATTGTCTTGTGAGTTTGAACTATATAAAATACCAAAAATCGTTATAAAATAACTTTATTCTTATAGAGAAAATTTAAAAAAAAAAAAATGAAAACACACAAAACAATGTTTAAAAAAAGAAAATTTATAAAATTAATTAGGAATTAATTTGCATAATTTAGGAAGAATATGCTTAGCTTTAAAGAAAATTATTAACTCTTTAATTTTAATTACTAAACATATGAAATTTACATTAAAATAAAATTAAACTATTTTTATCAAAATAACAAGAAATAGAATTCAATTTTTATATCTTCAAAGCAATTGATTTTAATTCTGAAATATAATATTAAGTATTAGTTAAATCTTTGATGAGTAAAAAAAAAAAAAAAAGTAGAACTAAATACTTTAAAAATATTGTATTAATGAAGGATTCCTATTCTTTCATTAAACCGTAAACAGTTATGAAAATTTGAAAAAAAATTTTATTATTCCTTTCAACAACAATGATTATTTGTTGAAAACTCCAACCCATTAGTAGGCAATTTTTTAAACAAAAGAAATATCTGATGATAAGGATGTTAGCATATAATATAATAAAATGTATCTGAAAGAATGACGGATGACTGAAAATGCTCGTGTCCGTCATTAATTTTCTACAAATTTAGAAGAAGAAAAAACAGCGAGTAGGAGAATAATCTAGGAGGAAGTTATACTATCAAATACTTTGAATGATGATCGGCCTTAATGTAAAGAGATGTTCCTGTTCGAGGTCTTGTATGATCATGGATAGAAGCAGGTTTTTGGTACTCCAAGAATGTGACCAAAATAATAATATCAGACATATTTTCCAATTAGGAACGATATACAGGAAACTTTCTTTGCATTTATAAGAATAGTCGTTTGTTCATAAGAATGAAACGAAGTCTTGTCGAAACTTTATTTGCATTATAGTCGTTTATTAATAAGGATGAAACGAAACCTTATAGAAAGTTTATTTGCATTTATAGTCGTTTGTTCATAAGAATGAAACAAAGTTTTGTCGAAACTTTATTTGCATTATAGTCGTTTGTTCATAAGAATGAAACGAAGTCTTATTCAGACTTTATTTGCATTATAGTCGTTTATTAATAAGGATGAAAAGAAACCTTATAGAAATTTTGTTTGAATTATAAATGTTTGTTCATAATATTGAAACGAAGTCTTGTCGAAACTTTACTTGCATTTATAGTCATCTGTTTATAAGAATGAAACGAAGTCTTGTCGAAACTTTATTTGCATTTATAGTGGTTTGTTCATAAGAATGAAATGAAGTCTTGTCGAAACTTTATTTGCATTTATAGTTGTTTGTTCACAAGAATGAAACGAAGTTTTGTCGAAACTTTGCATTATAGTCGTTTGTTCATAATGAAACGAAGTCTTATCGAAACTTTATTTGCATTATAGCCATTTGTTCATAAGAGTGAAACGAAGTCTTGTTGAAATTTTATTGGCATTTATAGTCGTTTTGTTAATAAAAATGAAACAAAGTCTTGTCGAAATTTTATTGGCATTTATAGTCGTTTATTCATAAGAAGGAAATAAAGTCTTGCCGTTTTCCTTTCTATTGATGTATTTCACGTAAATTAAATCTTACCTTCTTCAGATTTCCCTGGAATGGCAACTGGATATACTTGTTCATTATCATCGTTTACCTGGAAAATATGAATAGTTTTATATAATGGATAATTATATCTACATGAATACATTCATGTAACGATAATTATAAATATATGAATATATTATTTAAGATAATTATCAAATCTTTTAGTTTATTTATTAATGAATATTTTTTTTCTTTTTTTTTGGAAAAAAATAGGATAAATGATTCACTCTTTTCCCCCACTTTCATCAAAAAGAATTAATTATATAAGGTTAAACCAATGTTTTTTTAATGGAGCAGCATTTAAAAATATTTATACAATTATTATATTAAATATAAACTTTACTTTTCCAAATTAGAACTTTTATTAACGAAATTTAAACTTTTAAAATTGAATTTATTTTCAATTTAAGGAAATAAATATTGACATAATTTCCAATATAGTAATCCTCATTTTCTGACGCATATAGGGAGAAAGAGAAAAAAAATATGTCATAAATTAACTTTTATCTAGGTTCCAATGTTAATTAAATTTGCATCATGATATAAAATTAAAATGGTAACTAAGATTTGTAACTCTACTTCCTCTTTCATACTGACAAGAAAGTCCTCCTTTGGCGTTTAGGAGAAATTGTCAGTAGACCTCGAGACTCTCACTCGAGAGAAGTACAGCGCAACCAAGCTCTTTTATTGAGAAATGATAGCTTATAGTCTCTCACCCCGAGAGTAAATATATTTAGCCTGTGAGAGATGGGAACTAATTTTTAATAGAAAGAGATCTAATTTTTTGTTACGTTTATGTTTACGTTTGTCCTGTGTGTTATAGAGAAACGTTACGGTAAATGTGTCGACCTCGTCTGTTCCGAGGTGCCATTGGTACAGACTTGTTGTTATGGACGGTAGCACCTGATGGCATTGAAGGCATGGTATAAATATATTTATACCCTGTGTATTAGTTGGCCTACAGATTCTCACTTGGAGAGGAAATATATTTCGCGCATCCTGCGCGTAGCTGAGTATCAGATTATCGGCTTAAAAATGAAATCCTTCCCCGAATCTATAATTATATGTCTTTAAATGTATTAAATATTGTATGCCCCTAATTGTATGTGTGTGGCGTCTGTGCGTTTTTAAATAAAGCTGTGAATTCTCCAACCTGTGCCTCAAATATCTCAATCCAACTACACCTAGTTACAATCTGATTGCCCAACCTGCACACTACAGGCCTAAAAATGCAATTTTAAAGAGATATAGTTTTAAATGTAAAACTACGTAAAGAGAATTACTTTTAACTCCTGCACATTAATTAATTAATTTTATTTTTGATTTTGATTTTAAATCCAAAATCTTAAAGCTGTTTGTATGATTTTTTTCCTTGAAATATGTGCATGAAATATTTGGATGTACAACAAAAATTTATTAAAGTAGTATAGAGAAACAGATGTTGTAGTTTTTTTTAATCATATATGATATATTGCTTTTAATTTTTACAACTTTTTTCTGTAGATATACTTTACTCAAAAAAAAAAATTTTTCCAAATTTTTATAATGATTTTATTTATCATGATGAATATTTTAATGACAAAAATCAAATAACGATTTGCAAACTTGTCAAAAAGAGTTATAAAAAGCTGAATACAAGTTAAATCTTCCATTTCACACGACTTACATCACGACACAAACACAATACCATCTTCAAAACTATGAAGCTAATAATGCATTAAAGTTTCATTTTACAGTTTCTACAATAATGGAATCACAAATCGAAAGCGTCTACTTAATACATTGCAGATGACCAACAACGGTAATCTGAGTACCACATCATATTAATGGGAGTTCAATTATCCGCTATATTAAAGCATCGAATTAAGTTTCTGTAAATGCTCAATTCTTGAATTGTCCTTCTAGGTGCGGTCATATAATTACAGGACTTTGAGATCTTATCAAATCAGACATCCATCTTTTAACCTAGTTACGATTCTGCGCTTATACATCAAAAGATTCCTTACTTGTGTAACATCATGCCAAAACACAAATGCAACAATTTTATGGATCAATTTTCATTACTATAATGATCTACTTAATAAAAGCGTATCAACTGCCAATTACATTCATTAATAAATTAAGGCTTTGTAATAATGACTTCGAAATACAGACAACACGAGCTGCAACGAATTTTTCTGATTGCAAAGATTTAAAGGATAATCGAAAGAATGCGATAAAAGGAATATTTCATTTTATTTTTAAAGAAATATTTCGAAAAAAAATTCTATTTGGTTTTGTTAAAAAATTTTGGTATTGTTTAGAAATTTTGGATTTGCTAAAAAGAAATTTGGTTTTGTAAAAAAAAATTTGGTATTGTTAAAACATTTTCGTTTTGTTAAAAAAAAAATGTGAAGTGTTAAAAAATTTTGGTATTGTTAAAAAAAATTTGGTATTAAAAATTTTTGGTTTTGTTAACATTTTTTTAGTATTGTTAAAAAATTTTGGTTTTGCTAAAAAAAAAAGTTTAGTATTGTTAAAAAATTTTTAGAATTGTTAAAAAAATTTTATTTTGTTAAAAAAATATTAAACAATCAAAAGCGCAATTTAATAACATTTAAAGTACATTATTCGTGTAAAATACTGTAAATAAAAGAAGTATGAACTGGAAAGTTTATTATTTAACTGAATGCAACAAAATACTTTAAAATAAATATATTATTAACTTATAACATGAATTTTTATTGACATTACTAGTGCCCTTATTTATAAATCAAATAAATTTTAAACAATACAAAAATTTTACAATTCAAAATGTTCTTTAAATTTATCTTCATACATTTTTATACTATTTGCAAATTTTATAGTAAAAAGTAAAATTAAACGTTTATTAGCGACTTTTTATAAAGCATATCGATGTTATTTGATGCAGTATGTGATAATGTTTACATATTTAAAACACTTACATATTTAAAAAGATGCTATATCTGGAATTTGAGCAAGATATTATTTAAGAATAAAAATGATGTATTAAAGTTTTATATAAATAATTTCGATTTTTTACTTACATCAACTTCTTCAATTCCTACATCTCCTCTTCCATCACCACTTCCCTACAATTAAAAAGAAAACATTTTGGTTAAAAATTTATAATTTTTAAAATGAAATAAATTATTTTTATTTTTAAAACTTTTGGCAGTATTGATAGGAATTTTAATTATCTCACAAGATTAATATTAATTAAAATTTTAATTTTTCAGTATCACAATAGTGAATTTCTATATATTTGTATAAATAAAATATGACTGAAAAAATGAATTTATATTTTAAATATATTTTATTACTTTTTTAATACAAATTATGAAACTGCAATCGGTCAAAAATATAGGAATAATGCCAAAATCATTTTTCATACATAAAATTATTCACTTAAAACTCAATCATTTAACCTCTTATTTCATTGCAATTATACATTTATTCATTATAAATTAAAGTTACGAATTATTACTATTAGTTATCTTGAAAAGTATTTAACTAAAATGCACGTTGTTTCCTCAGAATTATCTAGTTCAAAGAATAAAATACATTTAAAAGTTTATTACTTTCACAACTTTATTGTACAAATGTTTATTGCTTTCACAACTTGATTGTACAAAAGTTTAATTTCACAGCTTAATTTGATTCCCGATTTAATTGTACGAATGTTTATTACTTTTACAGCTTGATTTGATTCACAATTTGATTGTACTAAAGTTTATTAATTTCACAGCTCGGTTTAATTCACAATTTGATGGTACAAATGCTTATTAATTTCACAGCTTAATTTGATTCACAATTTGATTGTACAAATGCTTATTAATTTCACAGCTTGATTTGATTCACAATCTGATAACTGTAAAAAAAATTTTCAAAACAACTGTGATATGGATGAAATATTTTAGAAATAACGAGGAAACTATAAGTACATCTAAAATAAAAGACAAAAATTTTAAACGTGTATATATTCTTTTAAACTTTGATTTAATAAAAGTGCATGGCTTATAAATTTGTTTTTCTTTCACATGGCAATTTCATATTATTAATGCTGATTCATTTTTAAAACGTTCACAAATAAATGGAACACCGTTTAAATTTCTAGATTGATTTACTTTTTTCATAACTAATGCTTTGCTAACAAGTGCTTTCTCAGTTTTAATACATTTAAAATGCGAGGAGTACAAAATATTTCCATTCAATATGATAAACAAACACTTAAGCTACACATGAGATAAACAACTATTTGATGTCAAGGACATTATTTTGTTCCTGAAGTAAGTTGAGTTGATACAAAATGATTAGTGTTAATTGCTGTAAAATGCAATAATTTTTCATTTTATTTCTGACGTAAGAAAAATATAGAAAAAAGTTAATTGAAAAACGTCAGTAGTTCACTCTTTCATCATGTCTTGGGAGGTCTTAGTTCAAAATTACTGGTAGTGTTAAGCAAACAACCCCAATTTACTACTGAAGGTTATAATTCATATAATAACCAAACTGTTATCAAATCCATTTATATTTGATATCAGTTCTAGAGTTCTCGTTCCAATATTAAAAATGGCATTTAACACTTCCAGTCACATTCTCGACACGTTGGCCTTGACCGCGGGCTATGATTCTCCATGTGTGAGGAATTAACGAGAATGCAGGGTGTATACAAGTTACTGCACTTGTTTCTGACAAGTGCGATGTTTGGAATTTCAAAAGATCTCTGGCAATGCATCCGTTTTGAAGTTAACTCACGTTGTGTTAAGATAGCTGTTATCGCTAACCATCGTTCAACCGTTCTAAAAATATCTTGGCGTCATAATGTCTTCACATAGAGGATTCAACACATTTCAGTTTAATCTCTTAATTTTCCGTATAAAGAATTCTTAGCATATTTCTTTCAAAAGCCGAAAAAAAAAAAAAAATATTAGTTTCCTTACATGAATGTTAATTTAAAAAGCTTAATTTGTCTTAATTTGTAATCATAATTCTAATTGTGTGATTCTAATGCATGCATGTTTGTAATAAATGCATGTTTGTTTATATTTAAAATCATGAAATTTGCTTTTGATTTATTTCATGTGCGTGTGTTTCGTTTTCCGACTTGTTTAGGTCTCTGAAGGCATTCGAAATCGTAGGTTTATATGTGGTATGGGTTATTGCGGTTTTCTATGTATATATCTTTTAAATGGGCTATTGCGAAATACTTAATGAATGTGTGTATTTGGTAGATGGTCTAGTGTGTACTTTCTAGATTCGAGTTAGTGTATAAAGGTATAAAAGGGTTTAAAGCGCCTAACAACACAACACTGTTATAGAATTGTTAAGTATTTACACATAAAATAAATAAAAAATAATTCTTTTAAACAGGTATTTAAACTTTTTATTAATATTTATATTATTCGTGAATAAAGATAATTAATAAAAAAAACGATAATATATAACAGCAAAATTACTGATAAAATGATCACGCTTACTGGTTTAATATAATGAGCTATGACATAATTATGAAAAAAAACTATCTAAAATATTGACATTGATTTAAAATATTTACAATAATTATATAAAAGAAAGTTTTAAGACAAGACACAGCCAAGTAATTAATTAATTTTCAATATGCAAATTTACACATTTACACATTTTCACATCACACGCGATTGCGATAGTTGATTGTGACTGCTCTTTTATAACACATCAATGCACAAATCTGAGGAAATTATGCATTTTTTGTACATCTTGTCAACGATCACTAAATAAATAAATAAGCTTTAACAACATTCAATTTGAATTGAAAGCAGTTTCCCATTGAATGCGATTTCCAAAATCCAAACTTTGGAATACAATAGACACATGATTCTTAAGTTTCTATCTCACGATCGATTTGACGTATCGTTTTTCTCGAATTCTTACAGCGATCCACTTTGCATATCTTAAAGCAGAAAAGTAAATGGAGACGTATTTCAACTGTCTATTTGCATTCTTCAGCGCATCTTATCAAAAGCAGGATGTTTCCAATCTTCCAGAGGACGTTTCGTATAATACCACCACCTTCAAGATGAACTTTAATATTAATGACACTTGTTACATAGATGGACTAGCTGGAAATGTTTTTGAACTTGATTTGATCTTCAATTGCAAATAAACCAAGCGTAACATTCTTTCATTCAAAATTTTGCTTTGTCACGTGCATAACTTGACATTCTATATCTTTTTCATTAATTCAAGAGCGTATATATTATTTCCTTTTTGTACGAGAAGAAATGAAAATATCAAAGAAAGTAAACTAAGGTACAGCAAGATATCTTAATTATCATAGTAAATAAGTGCAAGTACGGGCGGCCTCATGTCGGGCGCCAGATTGTGAAGGTGGATTGTAACTGGATGTGGTCGGGTTGAGACTTGAGACACAGATTTGAGAACTCACAGCTTTATTTACACACACATAGAATTAGAGATATACAATATTTAACACATTTAAAGACATATAATTCTAGATTCATGGAAGGATTCCACTTCTAATCCAAAAGCCGATACTTAGGCTAACGCAGGGTACGCGGAATATATTAAATCTCCGGATGAGAGTCTGTAGGTTAAGTAATACACAGGATTGTGCTAAATATATTGCTTCTCCGGATGAGAGATTACAAACTAAACGTTTCTCAACAGGAGCGCTTAATTGCGCTATGCTAAACGTTTCTCAGCGGTAGAGCCGGTTGAGCTGTATTTTCTATGAGAGTCTCGAGGACTACTGATCATTTCTCCTGAACGCCACAGGGGGCGCTCATACAGTGTTGTGATGGAAGCACAGTTACATGTCATAATTAAATTAAAACATATTTTATTACCATTATTAAAGCATAATGTCAATATATATAAGAAAGAAATTACAGAGAAAGTAAAAACTCAAGCAAAATCAAAAAGAGAACGGACTCTGTCCTTGAGAAACACAATTAGTAGTTACAATTGCATTAGTTATACATACAATTTCCATGTGCTTCCTAATTAGTTAAAAAGTTATGAAAAAAGAAATTTAAAATGAATTTAACAAGCAACTTTTATTACCTCAGACAATATCATTTTCTTAATAGAAAGGAAGTATTAAAAAAAATTAACAAGGATAAAACTACAACAAGGAAATTCATTAAAAATAGTAAATGACTTGTCTCTAATTTTACAAAGATGAAATTCTTTTTCATGCTGCTTTTAGTTGTAAAGATTATTATCCTTTTAAATACCATGCGCTTTTCATCAGATTCCATGCCCATTGTTTCTAACTGAAACGAGATAAATGTTTTCCTTGCTAGACGAAAAACAAATTGCAATTGTAGGAAACAGATTAATAATTAAAAAAGTAAATAAAAAAAACGTTTTACTATTCTAATTTAAAATCCCCGATTGGTTTGATTTATCGCTCTACGGGGTACAAACTTTAGGCTAATTATTAGACCGGGACCTACAGCTTAACGTGTATTCCGAACCACTAACAAACAACCATGCCACCGCCAATTAAAATTCCCGAATCTAATATTAACTACATTACAAAATATTTGCGAACTGTATAAATGAATCTTCATATTTCAACAAAAAAATTTCAAATAGTAAAGAAGCTAATTTGATAACTGACATTTCTTCTTCCAAGAGTCAGTGGAACCCAAATAACGTTCCTGAAGACCAGTAGATAACACAAAAAGATTAAGAGAGACCTAAACATATTAATTAGGATATTTAACTAGCAATTCATCAGAAGTCCTGTTCGAACAGGGGCCCCCGTAGCTATTTAATCGCCTTTCATAATTCTTCCATTTATCAAGAGAGTCGTTTACGCCTCTTTTTGAAGAACATAGAGATATGATGTAACGCATAAATTTCAAAAGATGAACTAAGATTAGAGCAATAAGCGTTTTCAACATTATTATTTAGAACTATGAATGTAATTTCGCAAATAGTTTTTTGAAAGATAAATGCGAGATATGTTAACGTATTCAATTTAAGTTTTGCTTTTGAATCTGACATTTATCACTAAGTTAATATAGAATTAAAACGTCTGATAAGTTTCAAGTAGTATTTTATGCAAAAAAAAAATTTCTGCAATTTTTTTTAAAATGGTTTTCCTATCTTAGTTCCTAGAAGATTTTTTTTTCATAGTGCTTAGGAAGACATAGAATTATGTTCTACTATGTTAAACATAGTAGAACATAGATATATTCTATATGTTAAAACTGTTTTTCAATTGAAGTTTGAACTGAAAAGTGAATGGAATAGTATAAGTTCATTTATTCACCATTTTATTAATTTAATGACTTTCACAAACACTTATGAGAAGTTTTTGATGTAAAAAGTATTAAGTATAACTTTTTATATCAATTAATCAATATGCCTAGAGCAATAAAAAAAAAAAAAAAAATATATACATAAAATACAACAATATTTTTGTAGGATAAGCAGAGAAACCTATATTATTGGGTAATGAATATACCAATTCTGTAAATTCAGATTATTTCAGCATTTTTTAAAAATATTGTGACTAGTTAATATTTGATTCCAAAATATCTTTGTGTTGCAGTGAGTTTTCAATTAAATAAAATAGTTAAATTTTCTACACGTCCGATAAATTTTGTGTTTTTTAAAATTTTTTTATATTAATATTGTCATTTCAAATACATAAAAATAATTGAATATTTTTTTTATTGTAACTTAATTTATTTACTGGCTACTGTTTTTTACCAAAATAAACATTAGAAAAATATCTTAAAAATTAAAGAGTTTATTTAATGAAATTTATTGTAAACTCTTAATTACTAATTTAGATCTAATTTCTAGAAAAAGCAATAATCTTTTGAAATAAATAAATTGTAATTCATTTAGTAACCTCGGAACAACTAACGTAATTTCCTCTTTTCTTTTAACATTATTTCTTCTTCATTGGCAACATCCCCATGGTGGGCGAAGGCTTCTGTCAGCAGGCGTCAGCCTGCTGACAAATTTCAAGATAGGAGATGTTGTCTTTTTTACGGGGCAAGGTTGTCAGCCCTACAATCATGTTATACCGGGAACTACAGTTTAAAGTGGATTCCGAACCACTACAAGCATCCATGGTACAGCAAGGACCCCGAAACCAATGGCATCAAGAGCCAGAGCGCTAATCACTCGACCATCAGGCCCCTTTCTAGCATACTACTACAGTCAAATTATTATTTCTTTTACAAAACGAAATATAAAATTCCATTACAATCATTTCTGTTTTACATTTTATACATTTGCATAAAAATTATTTTCGCTTACTAATGAATAAAATAAAAAAAATACATACCTTCAAAAAAAAAAAAAAAAAAAAAACCCAAAATAGAATAAAGTAACGATATTATTATTATATTTGAATGAATATTTCAATTTTATCAAGCAATGTTTCAAGCGATTACAATTCTTCCCTTTTCCTAAAATTACTTTTCTTGTTCAAATTTAAGTGCAGACATATGTAAAAGCAAGTTAGTGAACCAATAGTCTTATCAATTCATCCTGTAAGTTCAAGGGCTTTTTATTAAAGTAAAAAAATCCGACATGAAGTTAAGATTGATGACTTTCATATTCTCTTTTCTTAAGAGACACTGATAGTATCATCAACATATTACAATGACATCAACAAGTCCAGCACATTTATGCTACCTAAAAATTTGATATTTTTTTTGGCGTCTTACAAAACTGTTATGGTTCGTCTACCAGCGTTATTTAATGTTTATATTATGCACTCATATCAGCTTGTACAAAAATAGTCATCTGTTGAATGATAATTTTTAATGATTCGTATCACAGTGACAGATTCTAGCATGAGTGCACTTGGAGATATCCATTTGGAGACCTTTAATAGGCTATCTCACAGCGGCATCAACATGGGAATCGGTATGATAAATTTTTTGAACCGGAAATTTACGTTGATTGATTGAACTGAGCACTCCTACTGACCGTAAAGGAAGCATCTCGCTCAGAATAGGCGTGATAAAGACCATTTGTCTGACAGTATCTTCCTTAGTGAGATCATAATGTTTGTTGCATCACTGTAATCATGCAATTATTCATAGTTGGAGCAGTTACATTTGATGTTTCACAGAGAAGTGGGTGAGATATAAAATAAGAGTTCATTTCAAATAACGAGCAACTTGTTTAAAAGCAACATGAATGAAAATGTTCCAGAAAAAATCGCTTATTTATAGTAGAAAAGTAAACCATTCCATTTTTAAGATTACAGAAGCATCAAAGAATTTTTTTAAGACAAGATGAAATGTTAAAAAAAGTATCCATTTATCTAAATGGATTAAAACGGAAAACTTAATATTTAATGTTTTAATGAAATTGAAATTTTCTAATAATTTTAAACTATTACGTTTATTGTTCAAATAATTTTTTCGGATATTAACAAATCTATACATAAAAATTTAATATTGTAAGAAATATATTTTAATAATCAATTTCTTGAAAGTAAAACAGAAAAGTTAAATTCCTGTAAATAAACAAATTTTGAAGTCCCAACTAGCTAACGCTGTTGGAGTGGGTCGTTATAATTACTGCTTTCAAAAATGGGGGTTATGATATCATATGTGAACGTTATGCATTTGTAGTCTGATTTTCTGTTTTTTTTTTTTTCCCTCATATGACTGCAAATACAAAATTTACCCATGAAAGTCTTTTAAGAGTACGATATTACCCCTTCTCCTCTAAATTGTTTAAAGAAAGTTTGCGGAACATAAATTCCAAACCATAAAAAGAAGCTGCATTATTGTATAATGTTTTTTAATACTTACATTAAAACTAGTTTAAATAAAAAAAATTTATTTAAAAAATGATAAAATCCATTAAAACTATATTCTATTATAATAAAATATAAAAAAAAAAAAAATTTTAACGGAAGAATTATTAATCAAGATACTTTAATTATTCAAGCACTTAAATAATTAAAAGACAGTAATGCTAATGTTTAACTATTAATATAAATATAATACAGATAAAATGACAACGATATTCTTAAAGGTGACAAAAACACATATTTTATACGCTAATATATATGACTTACATACCCTAAAACATTAATCTACCTTATAATCATATACGAATCAATCTATATGCGACATACTTTTTTTCTGAATATATAAAAAGGTAGCTAAGAAATATACATAAATAGTACATTAATCATCTAAAACGATTCACCGCGTTTAATATTCACAATCAATTTGGACACAGCTCTAATGGAATTCGAGCAAAACTCTATCAACGAAGAAACATTATTTTCGTGCATCCTGTTATTCACACGTTTTTCTACTACCATCCCTAGTACCCCAATCAATTTCCATCCACGTCAATTCCGGATGATGCGGCAAGTTCAGGGTTCATTCAACTAGCGTATCAACCAGAAGACAAATGGAGTGGTAAAGACCTTCGTCAATCATTTATACAAAAATGTCGTCTTCAAGATTGTCGCTGCATATGTTCATGGCAAACCGGAATCCATGGTATCGTTTCAGGAATTCAAATGTCTCGACCTACGCCAATTCCAATGCTTTTCTATCCCACGAACCCAAATTGAGTGGGAGGCTGGTGGCTAAATGGCTTGTAGTGCAAATCGTGCGGAACTGAAGCTGCCCATGGAAGAATGGGATTTTCATCCTTTAGTAATGATTTCCAGACACGCTGGCTTAAAATGTCATTAAGCATTCGTTTCAAAATAAGATTAATATCGTAAAGATTACACCTTTAGCATAAGGATTGATGATGTTTCGGCTATAGAAGAGTAGACCGAAAGTGTGTTGAATAGATATATTACACTTCAAGTAAGTTAGCTGTATTACATATCTGAAACGAATCTTAAATATTGTGACTCTAATTCATGTTTGACAGATGGATCTTACGTGAATTCTGCATTATAAAGAGTTAACCTATCACCATGAATCCAATACTTTTAAAGTAGAAAATAATTGCTGTGACAAATTATAATGCCGAACTCTATTTAACATGCAGCGGGAACATTTATTTAATTACATATAAAAGATAATTTTGTTCTGATTATTTTTAATAGAGTTTTCTGACTATCTTGAATTAATTTTTTTTATTAAATTCTTGGAACAAAACAAAACTTTATCAATATAACCTGATATATTAAAAACATTCTTAATGGTTAATTTTTAATGATAAAGATTGAAATGTTTTTGCAATTTGAACAATAAATAAATATTTAATGTAAAAAACTGCTTGATTCGTGAATGGCGAAAGTATATCTAGTATACTATAGAAAATATACTATCTAGTTCATTCAACAAGAGCATCAACCTGAAGACAAATAGAGTGGTAAACACCTTCGTCAATCATTTATACAAAAATGTCGTCTTCAAGATTGTCGCTGCATATATTCACGGCAAACCGGAATCGGACGTACTATATATCCATGGTATCGTTGAAAGAATTCAAATGTCTCGACCTACGCCAATTCCAATGCACTTCTATCCCACGAACCTAAATTGAGTGGGAGGCTGGTGGCTAAATGGCTTGTAGTGCAAATCGTGCGGAACTGAAGCTGCCTATGGAAGAATGGGATTTTCATCCTTTAGTAATGATTTCCAGACACGCTGGCTTAAAATGTCAATAAGCATTCGTTTCAAAATAAGATTAATATCGTAAAGATTACACCTTTAGCAGAAGGATTGATGATGTTTCGGCTATAAAAGGGTAGACCGAAAGTGTGTTGAATAGATATATTGCACTTCAAGTAAGTTAGCTGGATTACATATCTGAAACGAATCTTAAATATTATGACTCTAATTCATGTTTGACAGATGGATCTTACATGGATTCTGCATTATAAAGAGTTAACTTACCATCGTGAATTCTAGTTATATATCCCACACTTATAAAGTAGAAAAATAATTGCTGTGACAAATTATTATACCGGTTTCTACTTAATATGCAGCGGACACATTTATTTAATTAATTATAAACGAAAATTTTGTACTGATTATTTTTAAATAGCCTTTTTTGATGATAAGTTAACTCTTTATAATGCAGAATTCATGTGAGATCCATCTGTCAAGAGTGAATTAGAGTCATAATATTAAAGATTCGTTTGAGATATCTAATCCAGCTAATTTATTTGAAGTGCAATATATCAATTAATTTTTTATTAAATGCTTTGAACAAAACAAAATTTTATCAATATAACCTGAAATATTAAATTCTTTTTAATGATTGCGTGATAGACTTAAAAAAATTGAAATGATTTTGCAATTTTAACAAGAAATAAATATTTAATGTGAAAAACTGCTTGATTCGTGACCAGACAAAATATGCCAGTAAACTAGGGTTGTTTCTCGTTGCATTAACATGCATTGTAATTAAATATTTCAGACATAAAAGGAGACTCATTGGTGACTGTGACAGCATGTGTGAGAGTCTCGCATGCGATGATCAGATTACCTCATAAAACCTGTTGTGGTTTTCCTTCCTTATGACATGCAAATGCAAAGTAGTTATTTTCCAGGAAGGTGATATCCTGCTTTACTCATTAATTGATTTTAGTGTACTATATAGAACATATAGTATCTGCTGTAAAAGTAAATATTCCAATAATAATTATTATTCTAAATATTATAATTATCATTTAAGATAGTTTCTTCAAAATTAACTGGTTAATAAAATATTTGAAAAGTGCATTTCAAAAAAGATTCGAATAATATTTAAAATACATTCAATAATGTTACTAAAATATCAATGTGAAATTGAGGTCAACTTTTGCAAAATAACAAGATGAAACAAATAACGTGCAGAGATAAAAAATAACAAAATATAACATTGAGACGCCAATCAAATACACATAGCGATTGCTTTTTATTAAATGCTTTGAACAAAACAAAATGTTATAAATATAACCTGGAATATTAAAAGGATTTTTTAATGATTAATTGATAGATTTTAATGATTAATTCATATATTTTGATGATTAATTGATAGATTTTAATGATTAATTGATAGAGTTTAATGATTAATTGATAGATTTTAATGATTAATTGATAGAGTTTAATGATTAATTGATTTTTTAATGATAGACTTAAAATTGAAATGCTTTTGAAATTTTAACTATAAATAAATATTTATTGTGAGAAACTGCTTGATTCGTGACCGGGGAAAGTAGCTAGTAAACTAGGGTTGATTCCCGTAGCATTAACATGCATTGCAATTATATCTTTCAGACATAAAAGGAGATCCATTGGTGACTATAGCAGCATGTGTGAGCGTCTCGCATCGATGGTGAGATTACCTCATAGAAATGCAAGTCCAAATTAATTATTTTTCAGGAAGGTAATAATATATTCTACTTTACACATTAATTAATTTTAATATTCTATATAGAACAGATAGACAATGCTGTAAAAGTAAATATTTCAATATTTATTTAAGATCGTTTCATCAAAATTAACTGGTTAATAAGATATTTAAAAGCGCATTTCAAAAAGATCTGCATTATATTTAAAATACATTCAGTAATGATACTGAAATATCAGTATGAAATTGAGGTCAACTTTTGTAAAATAACCGGATGAAACATTTCGAAGTGTGGAAGATAAAATAACAAAAACTTAACATTGAGCAGTCAATCAAAAATACAGAGAGCGATTGCTATTTCTGAAGTGCCAGAAAAGTAAGCGATTGACCTGAAGTATTTCTTGACTCTATAGCAATCCTTGAGCTATTTAAAGCGATTTTTTTTTATAACGCACACACGTGATCAAAGCAGGTGAAAGACGAGGGGGAAAATAAACAAAAGGCGGAATTTACGAAGCACTTTTTTTTAGATCTCCAATGTCGGTTTTTTTAGAATAAAATAAAAATCCAAAAATTCAATTTAGTTGAATTAAAGCATATTACTACAATATTACAATAAATAAAATAGATTCGATAATAAAATTGTCTTATTTGTATTGATTGGAGTGTACAAAATAAAATGAATTAAAAAATTGATTGGAGTGTACAAAATAAATGAATTAAGAAATTGATTGGACTGTACAAAATAAATGAAGAAAAATAAATTACACGAATAATTGTAATTTGATATAAAAATGGTTTAAATAATTCATACGTATAATCATAAATAAAAGTAATTTTCGAATTATTAAAAATTGAAAATGAATACATTTTTTTTATATTAGTGAATGGTTATAATTATGCATAATGTTATGTAGAATTATTATTAGGATATTTTCATTACGATTTGTAAAAACAAAAATAAAATATAGCATAATAATAAACAATTTTTTATCAGCATGGCTAAAATAAAAATAATTATTTTAGCCATACTGATAAAAAAAATATTTTTTTACTTAATGTAATAAAACGTGTATTTAATAAACTTGCTTGACCATAAATAATACATTAAATAATTGAAAAACTTAAGTATAAGCATTCAGTAAATTAAAGAGTTATATTAAATAAATCAATTTATTAGAAATCCAAAATAGGTAAAACAAGAAAACAATTAGTTTATTGAGAAAGAGGAGAAAAAAAAATTTAACAGAAAAAAATTATTATATTTTATTATTTATCCCTTTTTAAATGCAGTACGGTCAAAATAATTCTCAAAAACGTGCAAACAGGATGTTATTTAAAATTAATTTTATTATGCACAATTAATTCAGTAAATCTTGATATGATAAAATATATTTTGTTTTAAAATATTTTATGCTTTACTTAAAAAAGAAAATTTCTACAACAATTCTTGTAATGTTTATCGAATTTATAACTTAAAAAAGAATCACATTTTCACAACACATTCTAATATTAAAAATGAAGCTGAATCAGTACATAATTCCAGTCTATGTCAGTATAAGTTATTAGATTTTATTATTTATCCTTTTGAAATACAATATTTCCAAAAAAATAATTCTCAAGAACGTGCAAAAAGCAAGTTATATTTATATTTAAATAATATAATGCACGATGAATTCAGCAAATCATGATATAAAATATATTTTGTTTTAAAATATTTCAGTTTTCATTATATATATATATATCTTATTAAGAGAAACAAGTGATGGCACATTTTTCTCATACTTGCTGCAAATGAACCCTCTACAACTGTATGAGACGCAAGCTTAAGCTGTTGTGAAAGTCACCTGAAAAATATCTCCCCCAGAATCCCACTTTAGATATTTTGAACCCCCTCTTCAAAACTACCACTTTTCCTCAAGAGACTTGAACCACATAAAATGCCCAGATAAGTAGACTCTCATATAGCCCTGCAAGGGATAAGGGTGGCAGCAAGATCGCTTTAAAAAGAGCTGGCGTAAGTTCCGCGTGTGCCGATTGCTATTATCTTTCTGGTTGGGTTTTCCTGGAGTTGGAGCGTCTTCATAGTTGCTCAGGGAAATACGACTATCAGATTGCGTGTGGTCTAGAAGACATTAAAACTTGATTGTTACTGGAGATTACTCGCTCTCCACATTTTTAGAGTTACGTATTAAAGAATTCGGATTTTTAAGGATCATGCTTTTAAAGCTGCATCTGTTAAATCGTAGAATTATGTACTGACTGCAGCTTCATTTTTAATATTAGAATGTGTTGTGAAAATGTGATTCTTTTAAGTTATAAATTCGGTAAAAATTACAAGAATTTTGTCAACATTTTCTCTTTTAAATAAAGCGTTGGGAAGAAACGTTGTATTATATATATATTTATGTGTGTGTGTATGTATATATATAATACATTTCATATATATATATATATACATATATAATTTATATATTTATACATATATAATTTTATATATATATATATATATTCTATACAAGATAAAATGGAAGGTTAAAATTGAATTTTAAGTCAGTGACTTAAAATGTATTTAGCATTTAAAAATAAAGTAAACAAAAGTGTCAAATATATATATATAATACAACGTTTGAATATAATGTTTGTTTTCCTTAATAACATGAATTCTCCTAATAATGAAACTCGTTTTTTTTTCTACATAAGATAAAATGGAAGGTAAAAATTTCTGTTTACTTTTATAAATTGGAGATTTAAAAAGTATTTATCATTTAAAAATAAAGTAAACAAAAGTGTCAAATTTTATATATATATAAATATATATATATATATATATTTGTATGTATATAATACAATGTTTCCTTTACTTAAATGACATGAATTCTCCTGATACTTAAGCTCGTTTCTTTCCTACATAACAGATTAAACGAAAGGTTAAAGCTTCTTACTTTCTAAATCTGAGACTTAAAAAGTATTTATTATCTAAAAATAAAGTAAACGAAAGTATCAAATATATAATATATACTATATTTATACAACGTTTAAATGCAATGTTTGCTTTTCTTAATGACATGAATTCTTCTTACTGAAGCTCGTTTCTTTTCTACATAACATATTAAATAGAAGGTTAAAACTGCTCAATTTTTAAATCTGATACTTAAAAAATATTTACCGTTTAATAGATCTTTTGAAAACTCTGATTAATTATTAAGGTCAGAGTTTTCATACCAATTACAGTAAAAAAAAAATAAATAAATAAACAAGGCGTCACTTTTTACCAGCCAAATGAATAATTTAGAATAAAAAAATATCAGGAAGATTTATTATATATATATATATATATATAATGAATACAAAATTTGCTATCTTTACTGACATGAATTCTGATAATGAAGCTTGTTTCTTTTCTACATAATAAATTAAATGGAAGGTTAAAACTTCTTACTTTTTACATCTGAGACTTAAAAAGCATTTATCATTTAAAATTAAAATAAGCGAAAGTGTCAAAAGTATAATATTCTCTTAAAAACTCTGATTAATTATTAACTCTCAGAGTTTTCATAACAATTACAGTAAGAAAAATAAAATAATCAAGGTGTCAGTTTTTACCAACCAAATGAATAATTTAGAATCACAAAACATCAAAAAAAGATTTTAAAACTATTAACAGACAAAATAGAAACGGAAAAGGAAGTTATTATACAATTTACAACAGCTTTTATTTAGTTACAATGAAATAAATCATTAAAAAAGCAGAAACTAAAACTAAAAAATTAAAAGCAATAAAATACTCTAATGACGAAGTTAGCAATTAAATAAATGACTAATAGAACAGATTGTAAAACAACCTTAAATATTACATCCAACATGATTAATCTTCACGCATAAATTTTAAATTCAACTCATGTGTTAAAGAGATAAAAAAACAATTTAGTTGCATTGATAATAAGAGTAAAAAGCTTTAAAGAGATTCTATGTATGTGAAATGAATATTAATTACCCACTATATCATCTGAATAATTATTTCTATTCAAGGATTAATAATTAAAACGGGCAAGCAACATAAATGGAAATGATACGAAGAATTAGCTGTCGAGTTTGAATCAAAGGCATGCTACTTGATTCATGACATGAATGCTACTTTTCAGTTTAGTAACGACTACATCTTCAGTGCCACTTCAATGAAATAAAAACGTTCAACCATCTGATTGTGCGTTACCAACCCATCCCCAGTTATTAATGCATTGTCTGAGACCTCACATATATATCCGGTTAAACCAACCAGCAATTTTGGTGCAGAATAGGTACACATGGATGCCTTGAAGATGCCTGACACATGCTTGTAGAGGCCCCTCATTTTTTTTTTGACCTGGGTGGACAGCAGGATAAATGAAGAGGCATCGCTGATCAATCATATCAGGCCATGTTAAGGTACCGGCCTCCAAAGGAATGCAACATGTATTGTACAAGATGGTACTTAGAAGGAAAAAGAGATTTCGGAATTTCGTAAGATCAATGGCAAATTTAACAGAACAGTAGCGGATCGCATAAGATGGATATTTGTGGTTCGAGACAGATACTAATGACTGAATGTGACGAAGTGCGTCTGTAAAGAAATATACAACTTTTTTATATTAATATCAGTGTAGGATTAGGAAAAGTTTTAAACGGTATAAAAACGTTTTTGACATGTTGATGAAAAATAGATTCAATCTATAATTTGTGTCCTCTTGCATGACATTTAAAGGATATAAATGGGGTTTTAAAAATGATAGCACGTTATTTAATTTGTTACATTGAAAACAGTATAATTATTGTTTTAAGAAGTAGTTTTGTCGTAATTTAAATCATTTTAAAATGATTTAAATTATTTGACTAATATCTATATCACATGCAAAATATATATTGTAATGTATTACATATTAAATGTATATTTATGCATAAATTTCTTTTGAAGATTTCTTAAAAAGAAGTGATATTCTTACCAAGCTGAAATAAATAAATATTTTTTTATGTTTATATGTATATAAAATAAAATTAAAAGTTCATCAAAGATTGTTTTGTAAAATTTCAACTGTTGTAAAGAACATACTTACAACATTTGCTTAAAATTGAAAACATTTATTAGAACTAATGTCGTGTCAATATGGGTATATATCATGCCAATATGAGTGTATATCGTGTCAATATGTATTTGCAAATATTTTTTTGATTAAAGTAAAATTTCTATAATTATTATATAATTCATGTTTTATAATTATGGTATATTTTATGTGTGTCCCTTGGAAGTGGGTGTTTGATGGTCGCTCACCCTTACCGGATGCGAATTCGTTCTGTTCAATGGGATGACCAGTAAGCAGTTGTGGCGTATGCACGGGGAATAGATTTGGATTGATGGTCATGGCACCTGCATTATATATATATATAGGGAACTCATATTTTTTATTATTAATTGATATTGTATATATATTTGATTAATGCTTATTAGAAATTCACGTGTAAAAATAAAATTTGTATGACATAATTTTAACTATTTAAATTGTAAATATGAATAAATATATTTTATTTCTATTTCAAATCATGAAATTAGCTTTTGATTTATTTCATGCGTATGTGTTTCCTTTTCCAACTTGTATAAGTCTATGAACGCATTCGAACCTGTAGGTTTACATGTGGTATGGGTTATTGCGGAGGCTGATTGCTGATTTGGCATGTTGTGAAGCAATTTGGCTGCGCAAGCAGTTATTGCGGATTTCTAAGTATATTGCTTTTAAATAGGTTATTGTGGAATTATTAGTGGCTAAAGTGTGTGTTGAGAAGACATTTTAGAGTGTTGTTCTTAGATACGAGTTATTGTATATTTAAGGGCTCAAGGTTGTGTAACAACACCACACTAAACCATGCCGAATATGATAGTTAAATTATGTTTATTAAATATTCATCGATCCGTTTAATTTTCTTTTCGACTAGAATTAACACAAAACTATCTTTTCTAAACGGATGTTCTTACTGCGAAATGTTGTAAAAGTTGCAAGCGAAATTACCATTATGAAATGTTTTCCTAAGCAGTTTCATCTTAAATCTTTGACGTACATACATTAAGATAAACTGATAAATCTAAATTCACATGTTTTAAATTAAAGATACTCATATTTGTGAAACACCAGGTGGCTGTTTTATTTTATTAACCTTTCTCAACCATCAGAGTATTGAAAGAGAGAGAGAGAGAGAGAGAAATCTTATCAACATCTCAAATATTATTCATCCATCTACCTGCTGTTGGCATCCCGCCCATTTGATTTATTCTCCATAGAAAAAACTTTTTGAAGGATAGTTCTCAAACATAAGCCACCGGCCATACCTTGGCATGCTAAAATACGCGGTATTGTATATAATGCGTACATATATATTCAGGGTTGCCGCTCCCTTTAGGCCAGCTCGTTTTCCGTTATCACCCTCGGTATACTTTATCGGTTGACCCACAGCAGTAAATATCAGACTGGAATATGTCTGGCATGGTTAGTTTTTGTAACATACCCCAAACAAGGAATTCATGCTGAGCTAGATGAGGAACACGCGTTAATAATTGCGATTTCGGGCGTTGGTTGAGCTTTCAATCTTGCAAGAATTCGTTACATGGACACTAGTTTATTGCCTCTGCAAGAAATTTAATCCCAGCATGGAATTGCACATGAAATCACCATATAAATTACTAAATTCTTTAAGAAATCTTCATTTGAAAAATTTAAAATAAAAACGTAGATAATGAGGTAAAATCATATCGCTTATCCTAAAGGAAAAAAAGAGCAGATAAGTTATAAGTTATAATTAAAAGCAAAATGACATATCACGCAACATAATAGATAATCAAGCTATTACTTTTGCGATATTTTTGTGTATAAATAAACAGAAAACTTGAAATTTTGTTAAAAAGATGCACTGTTTTTTTTTAAAATGGCCAAAAGATATGTAAAATATTTAATAAAGATATTTTAATTATGTAACGTTTAATCATGTTTGCTAAAATTTGTAAAACAAAATCTTAAAAAAAGATTAAATTTAAAAAAAAATGTTTGGGTTTGTCGTTCTACGACCATTTTATGCGCACTTTAAGATAATTACAATTAGCAGGGATCTAAAATTTAATGTGGATCCCGAATGACTAACAAACATCTATGGCACCACTAGTATTCGAACTTAGGCATAAAAAGTCAGAGCGCCAGCCAATTGGCCACAAGGCCGCTAAAAAAGCATTTCTAATTTTACATTTTAAAATATAGCGCTCGTTTAAAATTAAATGCTATAAAATGATAATTAGTGTTTTATTGAACAATTTCCTTTTACATTTTCTAAGTGAAAGGCTTGTTAAATATTATTTATAATATATATGATATTCAATCCAATATATTTGCGATTTTAAATTATTCCTAAGAAAAATTAAATGCAATGTTTATCAAATATAAAATAATTTAAAGTAACATTTTTAGCTGAGCAAGCAAAAATTCCTCAACTTAATTTCATTGTGCTTAAAAAAACCCAATTAAAATTAAATTAAAAGAATAACAGAAATATTTTGATTAGTTATTGTAACACTTGTTTTGTTTTAACTATTCAACCAAATATAAACACGTTTTAATGGTAATAAGATAGCACGTATATAAAATATAGCATGTTTAAAATAGCCAATCGTGAACAAACACAGTATAACATTGATTGATTAAACACACAGTTATATTGTCTATTTTTTGCACAATGAAGTTCGTTGTAATGAGAAAACGACTGAAAACCATTGTTTTCCAAAATGAGTGACTACACATCAGAGCCATGTATTGTTTCCTTACAATATCGCCTTTTATTCGCCGTCCACAATGAACAAATATTGACAAATGACGCGTTGTCTGCAGTCGTATTCAACACACGGATCTAAGGTTATCATTAATTTTAGTCACCCGCCATCCAAATGAACCGTTTAGCGATGTAATTATTACTTAGGCATCGAGCGACCGGTATTTACTACTAGCGGCGAGATTGTAAACCTATCAATACCGTTAAACCAGTACCAGACTTCGTTTGAAGGGATGATTCATTCGTTCATAAGTACGAGTTACAAATACACATTGAGAGGAAGTCACAATATGAGGGGTTCCCGTGTCGATTGCTCTACCAATAGCATTTTATTCCCCCATAAGCACATGGTGGTCATCATAACTATACGGAAGCATTCGATTTCGTAATAATGTATTATTAACGTTATGCTTTTTTTTTTTTTTATTATTATTATTATTATTATTTTTAATAAAACTAAAATGTGAAGTTTTAGTGTATACAATTAAAAAGTTTCACAAAATAAAATATATATTCACATGCCAAATTTCGTTTGGCTATTTAATAAGATTCCTAATTATCCTTAAACACATGAGTTCAAGTTTAAACAACAAGGAAAGATTTTTCATTGCCATTTAAACTTGCAATAAACTAGAAAATATTGTTTAAACAAGAAAATATATAAAATTTTTATAATTAGTAGAATCTAATCATTAATTATTAATTAGAGAGATAAAATATAAATTATTTATTAAAATCTTATAAATAATTTATTGAAAAAAATTTCATATGCAAGTTTATAGTTATTGAAAGTTATTACATTGCCAATGATGAATAAATATTAGAGAGTTCTTCCTTACTATTCCAGTAAGATAAACGCTAAATTTGAAGTCTTATAATTGAACATTATAAATATCAGATTTAAAGTGAAAATTTAGATTCATAATGTTTTGCTGCCATAAAAATATATCTGTTGTAGGTATGATTAGCGCTTTGATGCGCGGTACCACAAGCTTCGGTTCGCGCCATGTGGTGCCATGGATGTTTATAGTGATTCGGAATCCACTTTAAAACGTAGGTTCCGGTCTAACATGACTGTAAAGCGTTGGGAATAGGGCTGACAACCTCAACCCGTAAAAAAAGAAAAGAAAAGAAAACATCTCCTGTTTCAAAATCTGCCAGTAGGCAGACGGCCTTAGCCCACTATGGGCTGTTGCCAATGAAGAAGAAGGTACGATAATCGATACACAAATTGAAATATGCAAGTTTTACAAATGTATATATATTAAATGCGTTTTTAAATTTTGGTAAACATAAAGATAAAAAAAAATTTCTAAATGACAGCTTATTATATAGAAATAATTGCAGAAAGGTCTTCAAAAATTATTACAAATCGTTGGCATGGAAAATCTTAGTATTTATCTGTAAAAAACATTTTGGTTGATTTAATGATTAATAAAACTGTTTTAAAATAAAAAACTAAAAAAAAACATGACGGTATGCCACGAAAATATACAATTTTTAACTGCTGAATAAAATTTGAAATAGGATTAGTTTTAGTTATTTTACTTTCAACAACAACAGCAAAATGATAAAACACTTGTAGCTCCTTAAATTACTTTCTTCTAAAAGTGATTCACTTGTTTTTAATTTCATATAGAGGATGTCACTCAATAAAAAAAAATGCGTTGATGACCTACACCCACAATTGCTGTTGGCGATTTTCATATTATTTTTCACAATGCAGCAACCTTTCCCATCTCCAGTATTGCGTCAGTAGGGTGCGGGGAGCGCATAGGAAACAGAAGGGAATTTCCTAACGGGGGGTAAATTCGGATCATCATCAAAAGCCGAAGGGGGGCGATTAGGGCCCACCGACCCCCTGCTTCGTCACAATATTAATGGTCTCAGTCTGCCCCCCACTCGAGAGTTAATATAATGCTTGTTCACATCGTGCCCTCCCCGATCCCGATGTTTATCTGCGATTATAAATATTGCCTTTTCACTTTTATTTAGACATGTCGACAGATAAAGCCAAAGATACTGTACAGCTCTATGTAGGTGGCCAGGTTTTTAATTCCTTGTAATGGTTCTGGACGAATGTTTCCCTGGCCGATTACAAGGGAATTAAAAGTACATCTATATGATGGAAAAGCTACTGTTGTGTTTACTTCGTGAGTGCTGATAATTAATGCGATAATAATCAAATTCCTTTCAAGTAGAAACGAAGTGCAACTGGGAAGATAATAAACATATGTGTGACTATTCAAGATTTTTATATATTTGTATACTCAACATTTAATGAATTTCTTATGGCGGTATTCATTACTTAATTCCTGAATTGAGGATGTCGGGAATTATCGGTATGGAATCGGGAATTATCATTCTGGTCTAAGGACTATACCCAAACTACTTCTGATTAGAAATAAAAACAATTTTTGATAAAGTTATAAAATATAGTTTTTTCATATATTTGTATACTCACCATTTAATGAATTTCTCATCTCGGTATTCATTGCTTAATTCCTGAATTAAGGGTGTCCTAGAAAAGCTATATGCAAACTTGCAAAATGTGAACATTTGAAACGGGAATTATTATTCTGATCTAAGGATTATATCCAAACTACCTCTGATTAGAAAAAAAAAAAACAGTTTTTGGTATATTTATCAAATATATTTGTTTTATATATTTGTACACTCATACTTGTTTAATGAATTTCTTATCTCTGTACTTATTACTTAATTTCTGAAATGGGGGTGCTATGGTAAAGCTATATGCAAATTTGAAACAGATGAATATTGGAAACTTCAATGTGGAATCTGGAATTCCATTCTGGTCTAAGGGCTATGTCCAATTCTGATTAAAAATAAAAACTATTTTTGGTAAAGCTATCAAAAATTTAAGGAGAGTAAAATTCTTTTAAGTTGTACACACACATACACAAAAAAGATTATTCAATTTTATAGTGTGCGATTTAAGAAGACATTTATTTTGCCTATTTTAGATAGAATTAAATTATGGTATGGTAAAAATATGAAACATTAAAATGTAAAAACAATTTTTCTCAAAATGTACGTAAGTCAACTTATTGAAAATATCTAAATTATTGAAATGATAACTTATTGAACTTATGAAAATATCTAACTTATCAACTTATTGAAATAATCTTATGGAATATATAGTATAACATAGGATTAGGTTAAAACAATCTGAAAAAAATACTCTTACTTAAAATGTTAGTTTTATGCTCTAGCAAATGCTCTCTTTACTTAAAATGCTAGTTCTACTAAAACTATTAACAATGCAGAAACATTACAATTATAATTGTATTATTATTTTTTTGATTTAATTAAATTATATTATTTTGATTCTATTATTAATTATTATTTTGAGTCTATTGTTAATTATTATCATAATTCTATTATACATTTTTTGAATAAAAATATTTTTTTAAAAAGAAATTATTCAAATCAATTAATAAAAATTAGTTATAATCAAAATAACATTTATGGCAAAATAATGTATACTTTTAATTCACTTTACTTATTATTCTACAACATTTTATATTAAACTAAAAGTTTGAAAAAAAATAAATTGGAAATAAATAAAAATAAAACAGAAATCATAAATTTCAAAATATCATCATTTAATATACGTAAAGATTTACCATTCCCACCCACATAAATAACGGGTAAAAAGTAAGAAATAACAACAAAAAAATAATAAGTAATCCAAAGAAAATAGCAGTTACAAATTTGATACAATCTACCTATTATTTTACAATATTTTATACTAAACTAAAAATATAAATAGATGCTATAAAATAGTTACGAAAATTTAAAAACAAAAATTAAAAAAATAATAATAAAACCGATGTGAAAGTAATTAAAGATTTTTCAAAAAAATTAAAAATTATTTTTATTAGAATTTTATTTCGAAATATCATCATCCAAAATACGTAAAGATTTACCACTCCACCCACATCAATAACGAGTAAAAAGCAAGAAATAACAATAAAAATATTAAGTAATACAAAAAAAAACTAGCAGTCTCAAGTTTGTCAACGTAGCCCACTGTCTTACCCTTCTCATTTGCAATTCTTCCTCTCTAATTGCAATGCTAAAGCCACCGGAACAACACCAAAGAATTTCCGCCCACCAACCTCCGTCGTCATGGTTTACGAGTAGCGCTTTGAATTAGATTGCTGAAAAATTAGATTCTGTCTCATCTGCCGTGAGGATGGGAAAACGGAACTTATCCAAAATATAATTACCGCATACAAATTTATGGTAAGAGCGTCCGTCTCTTTTCCCAATCTTTTCCACTTCCTTCTATTTCGCATTTAGTAGGTTCGTTTTATCGAAAATAAAAATGTGTAACTTCTGAACTTCAGCCGAAAAGTTAAGAAATTATAATGTAAATCACTAATATGAAATATGCATTATTAGATATGTATAATTTGTTACGGCAACTTGGATTATAATTAACGAAACTTAATATTGTTTTGCTTCCTGAAAGATATAAAATATAAAAAGCTTTTGAATCAACTAATGATACACTTGCCATATTCACGTGAGAAGCATACATTTCTATGTAGGAATTATGAATCAAATTTTCCTAAATTTTATATTACATTTATTATTACAATATTTTTTTATTTTATTTCTTTTCATCCACTGCTCATAACCAGAAAAAAATTCAATCATTGATTCAAAGCGAATGGAAAGAAGTTATGCTTATACATGTTTAGCTCGTAAATCGCTATTGACCACTTTGCAAAGAGAATGGAAACAAATTACGCTTTTATACGTTTGGCACCAAAATCGCTATTGATCGCTTTGCAAAGCGAATGAAAAGAAGTTAAGATTATAAACCGCTATTGATCACTTTGCAAAGGATTACCAATTAGGTAAGTTATTGTTGGTTTCTGGCCATGAATATTCAGGAACACATTCGGAAGTTCGCTCCCTTTTCTCTGCCTCTTGAACCCAATGGGAGGATCTTTTTGGATTCATTTTCATGCCGGATATAAACTTGAGAACTCCTGTCTTGAGTTACTACCAAAGCTTCGAATTGAGTTTCCGTTAATACAGTTGCCCCAACACGTTAAATGCCAAGTCACATCAAACTCCAAGGAAAAGTTACAAAGTTTCTAAAATTCCGTTTTAACAACAACAACAACAACAAATAGAAAGTTCTAAAAAGATAATTGATACATCAATCATGAAAACAAACAAGTTGCATAATGCTTGAAAGCAAAAGGATTAAATAAAAAGAAAAGCAAACAAGTGAAACAAAATAGAACAAAATTCCTGCATGCAAAGTACATTTGCATGATATGTCACTCAGTCGTGAGCGGAGCCTGACAGAACTTTTATGGTTTACTACATCACACTCATATACAGTAAAAACGTGTCTATGAAAATAGCTCGGGCAACAATCACAAATGATATATGCTCTCTTACAAGATACCTGTCATATCCAATTTCGAGTTATTAATGTTGGCCTACTCGTTTTTATTCCCCAAAAGCTTTTTTTTGTAGTTTCGAGCTATTATATTGATCGTCATGTTTCTGAAGTTGAACACCTGCTGAACAGTGTGCAGGTACAAACTTTCAGAAGAATTACGTCTCTCTTAAATCGTTGAGCAGCTTTAAAATTAATGTACCTTCTATTGAACGAAGGTCAACTTTTTTTTGCAGGGATTATTCACTCATACGCTTATACGACTGCCTTCTTTAATTGAAAGTTCGTGACATTCTTTTAACTTTGTAACTCCATTGCTTTATTAATTGGCTTATAATTGAGGAAAATTACAAGAAAAAAACTGTCAGTAGCGATTAACCATATGCTAATCAAAATTTAAGATCGTTGTACGGAAAAATGTACACATTGAAACAAATTTGCTTTAGCGTACATCATGGAATCTGTATTGAAACAGATTCTTTCTCTAAGTTGTTTTCTATAAAAAGAAGTAATAAAAAATAGTGAAAAAAAAAATAGAAAATACACAGTCATTGTTAAACAAAAATGATTAAAAAATAATCAAATAATAAGTCTAAAAAAATATATATTCTTTTTTTTTTTTATATATCTTTCTACATTAGTGTACACCATGGAATCTGTATTGAAACAGATTCTTTCTCTAAGTTGACTTCTACAAAAGGAAATAACAAATAAATAAATAAATAAATAAAAAATATAAAAAAAATCTAAACAATTGTTAATCAAAAATAATAAAAAAATAATCAATTAATAAATCTAAAAAAAAGATATTCTTTTTTTACATTTTTCTGTGACCAAAATTCACAGTTATCAAAAGTCTTAAACTTCAAAAATAATCCATTTTCAGAACATTTTGATAGTAATATAAATAGTTGGATCAGGAAATCTATAAGAATATCTGGAAATCTACAATTTCACTTTCAATCCACAAAATCTATAATTTCACATCAATTTTGCGCTGGCGATATGATCTATAAGAATTGCGCTGGCGATAGAAATCTATAAGAATATCTGGAAATCTACAATTTCACTTCAATCCACAAAATCTACAAATTCACATCAATTTTGTGCTGGCGATATGTTATACATATAATTTTAAGTCATCATTTGCCACTTAATGTTCTAAAAAATACACAAACTATCCACACGGTGCTATTATTTTCATCCAGTTCTTTAAATGAATGTTTTCAGACAATAGCAAGACAATTGTCTAGTTGCTCACTAAACTAATTATAGCTATTCACTGAAGAAAAAGTATACTTTCGTAACTATATATAAACTGTAAGCCATACCTGTAACTGTAAGCTATAGCAAAATATTATACAGAGGGGATGTTGAAAATTTAAGATCGTTGTACGGAAAAATATTCACATTGAAACAAATTTGCATTAGTGAGCACAGTGGAATCTGTACTGAAACAAATCCTTTCTCTAAGTTGATTTCTTTAAAAAAATAATAAATAAAAAATAAATAAAAACCAGTCAATTGTTAACCAAAAATAATCAAATAGTAAATTTAAAAAATAGATATTAGTCTTTTTTTACATCTTTCTACCATCAAGATTCCCGGTTATCAAAAGTCTTTACTTTCAAAAATAATCTATTTTCAGAACATTTTGAAAGTAATACTATATAGTTATTTATTATCTGGTAAACAAAATCTACAATTTGACATCAATTTTGTGCTGGTGATATTTTTATACATATAATTTTAAGTCATCATTTGCCACTTAATGTTCTAAAAATACACAAACTATCCACACAGTGCTATTATTTTCCTCCAGTTCTTTAAATGGTTGTTTTCAGCTGATAGCAAAACAATTGTCTAGTTGCTCACTGAACTAATTATAGCTATTCACTGAAGTACAAGTATACTTTTGTAATTATATACTGTAAGTCATACCAAAAAATTATACAGGGTGACTATTGAAAATTTAAGATCGTTGTACAAAAAAATATAGACATTGAAACAAATTTGCATTAGTCTGCACCGTGAAATCTGAACTGAAACAAATTCTTTCTCTATGTTGATTTCTTTAAAAAAAATAAAAAATAAAAAATAAATACAAACCAGTCAATTGTTAACCAAAAATAATCAAATAGTAAAACTATAAAATATGCTTTTTTATATCTTTCTGTGTCCAAAATTCATAGTTATCAAAAGTCTTTACCTTCAAAAATAATCTATTTTCAGAACATTTTGATAGTAATATTAAATAATTATTTACTATATGGTAAGCAAACTCTACAATTTCCCATCAGTTTTGCGCTGGTGATATTTTATACATATAATTTTAAGTCATCATTTGCCATTTAATGTTCTAAAAAATACACAAATTATCCACGCAGTGCTATTATTTTCCTCCAATTCTTTAAATCAATGTTTTCAGCCAATAGCAAGACAATTGTCTAGTTGCTCACTGAACTAATTATAGATATTAACTGAAGTACAAATATACTTTCGTAACTATACATTGTAAGTTAAAGCAAAATATTATACAGGGGGCTATTGAAAAATGGAAGAGAGTTTGAAAAAGTCATAAATCATTCGTTTTCAATCTATTTTTTTCATGTTTTTTTTCTGTTGAAGAACAAATATCTACTTATGATATCCAATAACGTGTAAAACTCATTGAGTTTTTCTTTCTCTTTAAGAGAAATTATTTAAACAAGGAACATACCGGCAATATTTCAATGTCATAATCTCGTAGCTATAACAAGATATAGAAACTTACTGCTCAGGTTAAAAGAACTAGATCGGATGTCGAAATACCAGGAAAGGATTCTATTGTTTTATACCAGGGGTGGCCAACCCGCGGCTTGCCTTGAACATTTTTCTAGCCCGTGAGATTTATTACACTTTTACAAAATATATTTATACATTTATTTTATAATGGTCAAAGTAGTGAAAACCAATGTATTAAAAAATACATTATGTGTGCATCTATACCTTCAAAAGTTAACTGTCGAAATTATGAGAAAAAAATTAACTTTGATTTTAAAATAATATTTTTGCTAATATATGACAGACATTGCTCGTTTTATTTATGAGTTTACAGTTATGAGTTCGTAAAATAATTAAATTACATACTACGAACTCATGATGCGCTCGTATCTTGGAACTTCTAATATAATAGGTTCCATGTTTCACTTTAAGTGACCTCAGTGATGCAGTGACCATCCCTAGATACGCACAGTTGTGCGTTTAGTATCATTATCATTATATCTATCTATGTTTACATGTGAAAATAATAGTAAACACAATAATAATAGCTCGTTATGTTTTTATATAATTTTATATGCAGCCCACGAAGTTATAATGCATTTCCAAAGTGCCCCGCAAAATCATTTGGGTTGGCCACCCCTGTTTTATACCATTCGATCTTTCAATTACCCCGTATAATTAACATTAAATATAAATAACTGTTTCAGAAGCTATCTGCGAGACGGTTAAATTTCGATGGAAACTAAACATATCAGTACAAATTTAATTAAAGAACAACCTGTAATTTTTATTTTCCAATTTGCACGGATTAAAGATTATCAAGCAAAGGATTTATATTTGATACGCTAGTGAAGAAATCATTCCAAAGCAAGACAATAGGATTCTGCTACATTACTGCGCAGAAAGCATCAAATCACAAGAAATCGGGTCAGGTTAAAAGGTGACTTCATGCTGTGTTCTGTCTTCATAATTAAGCCAGGATTTTGCTTTCTTTCTTCCAAGAAAGGTATGTTGTAATAATAGCTATTTTCCGGATGTTACATTTTTTTCACGGTTTTTGAGAAAGCTCGGGCGTTACTGAGAAAAGAAAAAAAAAGTTCATCTATGCGCATCCCTATTGTTATCTGTAACACGTTTCTAGAAAAAGAAAAACAGTAAAGTGAGTTGAAATGATACGTTTTTTTGTTACAGTGTGTAAGAATCATTAAGGTGTAGGGAACAAACCCTTTTATTTTTTGTACGAAACGAATTTCTTATTTTAATTGAAAGTTCTGGAAAGTTCTTCGTAAATTGAAAACTAAATATCAAATTACAGAACTAAATGTCGACAGAAGAACAGCTATTACTCTCACAAGATTAAAGATGAGGTACCACAAAAATATGAACATTTCTGCTGATGGCTTTGTAAAACACCAAAAATGTGACAACTGCTCTCATATCGAGCTTATTCCTGATCATGTATTTAATTGCCCAGCAATTGCAGCCGACAAGCATTGTCTGGACCACCCATCGGAAAAGGATTTATACTCCGAGCTGGCAATCAGCATAGTCAATATTATTCGGAAGCACCACGATATTTGGTTTTTTTTTTTGTACTCTTCAGAGGATACGACAACAACAGCAGATTACTATATTAATTCCTATCATTATTGGATAGCAATCACAGTAAAAATATTACAAAAATTTCTTTAGTTGAATTCTTGTTAAAAATAACTAAGATTAAAAAATTTTTTAGAGATAACTCTTGAATTAATATACAAGTTATCAATCAAAATACATAAAAAAAAGTTAAGACATTTGTCACCTTGAGCTACATTCATAATTCATTAGAATTTCGTTATTATATTTAAATTAGTATTTATAGTGATTTCCTTCTACTCTTCACGGATACAACAACAAGTTCTATAAAGCCCATATTAATATAGAGTTAAGAATATTGAAATTATACATATAATCTATTTATTGATAAATTATTGAAGTAAATTAAAATTTGAGAAAACAACTATTTTATAGTGAAAAATTAAATGAAAGATTCTCACAATTATGCTACTTTTTATTTTCGTAGAAAAAAATATATATATAAAATAAAATAATATAATATATTTATTAGAAAAAATAATACATTTTAATACGAAATATATTACACTGCTCACGCAAAAGGATTTGTTAAAAAAAAAATAACAAAAATCACATAATTTTTTTTATTAGTGTCTCAATATTTGATCACATTTTTAACAAAGGTAGTTACTATACCCCTCTAAGCACAAGGTATCTCAGACTGTGTATAAAATTCATCAATTTGGTTTGGTTTGTCGCTCTACGGTTATTTTTTGCACACTTTAGGCTAATTAGATCAGGACCTACAGTTTAACATGTATTCCGAACCACTAACAAGCATTCATGTCACCGAATTCACAATTCGAAACTGAAGTACTAAAGACCAGAGCACTAGGCCAATTGGGACTTTAAGTAGTCCAGTATTGATGATTTCAACATTTTACTTTTAGTAAAACATATATTACTGTGAAAAGTGCCAGAGCTGCTGTTCAAAATTTATTAAAAAAAATGATAAAAATCTAATAAAAATAAATTTTAATTTATTTTTTCAAAATTTATAAAAATTCTTTTTTTTTAAAATTGGGCCACAAAATTAAACCATCATGTTTCTAATTAGTTGAGCTCATTATTGTAATGAGTTCAATGAATTACAATATTTTAAAATAGGATACAGCGTTACTATAAAGGAAGCTAAATTTAAAACATTTTATTATAAGGTAAATGAACTCGACCACTACACAAATTTAAATTCAAAAACCCCATATGCTATGAACTTGTTTTTTTTGAAAGAGCATTCAATCGTGTAATAAAATGTCGGCGGAACCCGCATTGCCTTCAATAATTTCACCGCTCTTTGAAGAATGCGGGCACTTAAAAATCATAACCCATTTTCAAAGTTCATCTTCATTTTTTTTTTTTTTAAAAAAAGAGAAGAAAATGTTTGCCAATTTAAAATATGTGAAAAAGTAAGACTTTACTTCCGCAGAAAAAAAAATTTCAGACAAATGTGTAGTGAAAAGAAAATATTTTGTTACACATATTTTTATATACAAATGTTTAAAAAAAAAATCCCCAGACATAAGCACTTTTAGAAAAGTATCTTTTCTCTAACAAAAGTTCCTTTTTTTAAAATTATTGTAAAATATTCTTTTTTCAAATCGCAATGTCTTTAAATGATTCTCTAACTTAAAAATTTAAATAAACATAATGCGCATTCTCTTTTTTAAAAAGAATTGCAAAATTATGAATTTGTTAAAAGGTAATTTAATATTAGGATCTATACATTTATTTACATATATTTGACATTCATAAATGTACTAAAAAACCCCTACTTTACAAGAAATCAATTTCTTAGATATCGAATTAGTCAACGAATTTTTAATAATTCACCATGTAAGGAAGTAAAATCACCAAATTTGAAAATACGTAGAAAAAAATGTGAAGATTTTCAAAGAAAACTAGAATAATATGGCAATTAAAAAATTCTTAAGGAAATTAGAATAATATTTTTAAACAATTAGAATTCCGAAATATTATTAAAATTCATACAAAGCTTCTTTTGCGAAAAACGTGAAAATTTTGTTTGCAATCTTGCATTTGTTTTATTTGTTGTTTCTTTTTTTTTTTTTTTTTTTGACAATATAGGTATTAGTTCTTTATTCTTCGAGTTTAATACAAAGAGTTAGCCAGGGTTGTGATCTAATACTATCGCACACAGCTTAGAGGTAGGAGGACATATATTTGAGTTTCCAGATAGTATAAGCTGTTTTTATAGTTTTTAAAGACAGAGAAGACTCGATGGTGATTCCGATAGCATATACAAGAATCTTGCATCAACAGTCAAGGTTGGAATTAACAACATGCCTGGTGGTAATTCCAACAACAAACTTTCAATACAACAAACAATTATGAGGCCTTTTCTAATAAGTTTTTCTGGAAAGTATCTTTTTGTATAAGTAAATATCATTAAAAAAGCGACTGATGTATAAAAAAATAAGAATACTTAGTTCTTTTTCATTATAAGTTCATATAAAATATTGCGTTAATTAATTCGTTTTTTAACAGATAAGAATGGCTCCAAATGATGCATAACAATTAGGGATTGCAATAAAGGTATACCGGTATTTTAAGCCATTTGTACAGTTTTGTAATACCGGTATTCACAGTTTTAAATACCGGTTTTTCGTTATTTACTAGAAATTTAGAATTCTTATCTGTGAATTCTTATTTGTGAAATTCTTATTCTTATCTATAAATTCTTATTCAGAATTCAGAACCTATCCACATTCAGAAGAATTCGGTACAGTTATCGAAGATTATAATGACACTAATGTTAATAGTGAAAATTAATTGTCTCTTGAACAAAAATTAGAATTAGCGATAACTAAAAAAATTTCAACAAACTAAAATACAATACAGAAATCAACTATATCCAAAACAATCCGACGAGAAATAGATTTATTTGAAGATGAGGGATTTAGAGGTAAATACTTGGAAAATGTATATCGCGCATTGCTAACAGTATCACCAACTAGCGTAGATGCTGAAAGAGCGTTTTCGACAGCTGGTAATTTTTTGCACGAAATTACGTTCCAGGCTTAATGATAGTACAATTGATGGCATTATGTTTTTAATATCATTTTTCAAAAATTTGTAATAGTACCACAGACTGAATAGTGATATTTACACTTTTTTGTGATTTAAATAAATAAGATGTTCCTTTACTTTTTTGTGATTCTTTATATACTGTAATAATTTACAAATTTACAAATTTTTTTTGTGATATTTACATTCTCTAATAAAACTGGTAAATAAAACAAAAAAAAAAAACCACCTGTGTTTTCTTTCTTTTTCTAAAATTTTTACTACCGGTATTAAAACCGGTATCCCGGTATTAAGATCTAAAAAATACCTAATACCGGTATTGAACTTTTGGTCCGATACTACAATCCCTAATAACAATATAAGTGTTAAAAATTCCAACATGGTACAGAAGTAATTTAAATAACTACGATTCAAATTCCATTTAATGACTTACGAATCACATACAAAAAAAAAGCAGAAAAACAAAATAAGCAAGAAGAGGCTTACATAATTTACGACATCTTTAAGAACAATAATCCCAAAGTAAAACGAAGTAAAGAAATAACCAAATTCATTCTAAATGACACTCTGTACCAAATCCGTGTCAAATGAGATATATAACCGAGTTGATCTAACCAACAATAAAAAATTTACAGACGTAAATCTTTGAAAAAGAAAAACAAACTTTTTTTTAGCTTCTTCCCTCACATTTGTTTCAAGTGCATTTTGCATTTGTTTCATTTGTTTTTTTTTCTTTGACAATATAGGTATTAGCTCTTTATTCTTCGAGTTTAATACAAAAAGTTAGCCAGGGTTGTGATCTAATACTATCACACAGAGTTTAGAGGTAGGAGGACATATATTTGAGTTTCCAGATAGAGTAAGCTGCTGTTATAGTTTTTAAAGAAAGAGAAGACTCGATGGTGATTCCGATAGCATATACAAGAATCTTGCATCAACTGTCAAGGTTGAAATTATCAACATGCCTGGTGGTAATTCCAACAACAAACTTTCAATACAACAAACAATTTATGAGACATTTTCTAATGAGTTTTTCTGGAAAGTATCTTTTTGTATAAGCAAATATCATTAAAAAAAGCGATTGATGTATAAAAAAATAAGAAAATTTAGTTCAGTTTCGTTATAAGTTACAAAAAATTGCGTTAATTAACTCGTTTTTTAACAGAAAAGAATGGCTTCAAATGATGCATAACAATATAAATGTTAATAGTTCCAACATGGTACAGAAAAATTTAAATAACTACGATTCAAATTCCATTTAATGACTTACGAATCGCATACACAAAAAAAAAAAAGCAGAAAAATAAAATAAGCACAGAGAAGCTTACATAATTTACGACATCTTTAAGAACAATAATCCCAAAGTAAAACGAAGTAAAGAAATAACCAAATTCATTTTAAGTGACACTCTGTACCAAATCCGCGTCAAATGAGATATATAACCGAGTTGATCTAACCAACAATAAAAAATTTACAGACGTAAATCTTTGAAAAAGAAAAACAAACTGTTTTTTAGCTTCTTCCCTCACATAATCTACTTACAAGGTCAGCATGTATTTACTACGGGTTTATCTTTTGAAGTACTAAATTTTAAATGTTTCATTGTAATTCATTTTAAAGAAGCTTACAACATTGTTTTGAGAAAGATTAACTGCTTTTTAAATGTCTTCGAGGAAGGATCGATCAAAACAAAAGTTTCAAGAATGCCCCGGGAAGTACAACTGGTCGGCCGATGGATTTTATTGCCAATGTATATTGGTCCGTTTATTGCATCGAAGTTTACAAGTAGAGTCATAAATCTTCCGCTCATTTCTAAAACGTATCATGAAGAAAATTCTCTTTTTTTTTCCAGACAAAATACAGCATTTTATTAATTTTGGAACACCCTTTAATGAACAGTTTTTTAGATATAACAGACAATTTTAAATTCAGTTCAAGTACAACTTTTTTTCAAAAACGTGATTTATCATTTATTATTCCTATTTATTCTGCAATTCGTTGTTCAGCTTCCTTAAACAAGAAACTGAATATAGTTGTTATATATAAAACAAAGAACTCGTTGAAACATTTGTAAGTCGAATAAAATCGATCAATTTATACATAAGAATTAGATAAATTCATATTAACATTTTTTTAAAAATTCATAGGGACAACTGACGATTCCGAAAATTCCTCCTTTTAATTGCCACAGTTTTTATTTTTAAAAACTTTTTGAACCTTATTTAAATTTTGTACCTTTATAACCTTTTTACACCTGTAAATTCTTCCGAAGCGTGGGCTGTTTTATTCTTTCTTTAGCTCATCTTTTCATTTTAAAAATTTTGTTTGCAAATAAAATTATTGATATGGAGGTGACAAGCAAATGATCAACAAACACCTACCACGTTATGTTACGTTACGATTCCGAAAATCTGGAATTTGAAAGTTTTCTTCATGTCCAGCATAAAAGAAAGTTTTTATTATTATTATTTTTTTTATGAAGTTATTTACCTTGTTAACTTTTTACGGAAGATATTTACTCTCCCCTTCAAAAAGCATATTGGTGCAAATAAAGAATATCCTCGAAATGACAAGCAAATGATCAACAACGAAAGCTTCCATTGTTTATCCAACAATAATGCCAAGTTAAATCTTTAGCCAGAAATGTCCGAAGGAGAAGGGAGGAGAATGCGATCTCCATGCACAACTATTGAAGTTGTTCGTTTAAAAATTGTGGTGGCATAATGTGAATGCTGTGTAGCAGGTTTTCTGCGGTTCATTCTATGCAACGCTTATCTGCTATATTTTGCCATTCTAGTAATAAATGATTTAATTCAAAGTGATAGGCATTCGAAAACAACAACGTTAACAATATCTCGATGGATTTTTCCTTCCTTAAGCTGAAATTTTGTGACTGAAACAGCAATATTAATTTGTTGTTTTTTACCCCACTTGGCAGACAGCAACATCTAAAATAAGTGCAAGAACCCATGTGGTCTAATGAAAGGAGGGAAAGGGAGGGCAGCTTCTGTTGTGATGGAGCACCCGTAAGTAGAAATCTGACTTAGTAGAAGTCTGACTCCGTGACGCTGACTTTTTGCGAGGTAGAGTTGTCATCCCTACGCCTAATGCTCTACAGCCATATTAGACAGGAACTAACGGCGTAAAGTGGATTCCGAACCACTACAAACATCCATGGTACAGTCGGGACTATATCTATTCACAAACCCGAAATCTGTGGTACATAACGCTAGTCACTTGGCCATCAAGTCCCCAGTATTAATTTAAACTTATTTAATCTTCCATCAGTCCAATGGCAAACTGTTTTACTAAAAGATTACCATTTTATAGTAAAAACTAATTGTTAAATTTTCCGTATATTTTTTTGTCAGAAATTATTTTCAATGTATGACGGTTTTCGGCTTTGAAAATTAGAAACAATCTAAAGCCATTACAACGTTTTAAAGTGATCTTATGTTAGCGGACAGGAAAACAAAGAGAAATGACACTAATTTTTGTAGTTAAAAAGTAACAACAGCCTGTGTTAGAATTGTATTAATCAAAACGCGCCAGTGTTTGCAAGTATCTCTGTAGCTTCATTACATTTCGGCAACCCTGCGGGGCAGCCTTTGACCTCCATTTTCACTCCTGCTCTGATACAATGCCCATGACAAGTCACGTGGTTTGCTTTTCATGAACACAACGCCCTGTTTATGTATTCAAGATCGAAGAAAACAAAATTAATTTCGGATGAAGTGAAACGTATCACATTCTTGACGCTGGAACGGGTGAATATAATACACGCTAATGAATTTTTATAGACTTAGAAACTACATCTGCTAGCAATACATGCAGTTTTACTAAACTTAATGCTGCAATGATTTATTAAAATTTTTTTTTCCTTATTTTTATTTAATTTTTTTCTGATACATTTATTTTTACATGAGTAACATGTTCTTAAAACGTTCCGTTGTGTTAAAATCAAAAAAGTGTTCTGTTTTTAGATTTTAAAATTCTTTTTATTCTCGCTAGATTTATCCCAAGGAGCTGGTTTATTATTTAGCATATATATATTTGCTATAGCGCTCTGGCCCTGGGTGCCATAGGTTTCAGGTTCGAGCCCCGGCGATACCACGCATGTTTATAGTGGTACCGCCGTATAGTACTCCAAATTTCCGTAGGTCCTGATCTAATATGACTAGAGCGGTGGGCGTAGAGCTGTCAATCCTACCCCGTAAAAAAAAAAGAAAACATCCCCTGTCTCGAAATCTGCCAGTTGGCGGACGGCCTTAGCCCACCATGGGGTTGTTGCACCAATGAAGAAAACATATTTGCTATTTCTTAGCTTTCACAATGATTAGATTTTTAAAAATTTGAAAATATATTTTTTTAAGTTTCTTTCTAAAATAATCGTAACAATTAAAATTTTTACACAAATGAAATTTCATTGAATATAGTCTGAATTGACATTTATAAGAGAATGATCAACACATTTTCTGAAATAAAAACAATTTTTGTGAGAATTATGTTTTACAAGCTCTAATTCTAAAATTTTATTGTTTTACAAATATTAATATTATTAATATCTAATTAATAATATTAATTAGAATTGAATATTAGAATAGAATATCATAGAATATAATCATCATTTTTTTCTTAGATTTTTAAGAAAAGAAGATAATTTTATCAAAGATTTCAGCAAGAAAAAATCAATTTAGATAGATAAATAAATAAATCATAAATAAAAAAATGATTATTTGTTAAAAAAAAAAACTTTTATTATGAGAAATCAAATTCGATATATCACATATCTTCATTCACACAATTTCGATAATAAAAAAAACTATCGATTTCATTTCTTTGTGACATAAACAAGGAAGGTTATCAATCATTGTGCACTAAGAACAAGAGCTTATTATATAACATGATTGATTAGAGCTGATTCATGAAACAATGACGTCATTGTTAAATAAATATCGTGATGTTAAAGATTATAAATATTTTTAAAAATTCAATAGGAAAATTGAAAAAAAATGATGATTGTGTAACTATTATTAAATATTTTTATTTTAACTCACAATTTATAGTCTAAGAATTATTATAAATGCATTAACATAACTGACTTCTTATTAAACATTTTATTTAATAATCATATTGTAGTCCATAAAATTTTTTTTTTTTCGAATACCGTGAAATTTGACCTGAGGTGGTTCTTCGCCACTAAAATGTGAGAGGTGTAGCAGATTCAGTGTTACTAGGGTGCACAAAACAATTGCTACACTGAGCCCCATAATCACCCTTAGTTTGAAATCCAGAGTTTTACACCTTTTCCCTCTCAAAACCGAAGGAAAAACAATCTACTATACAGATTTTCCCCTCATCCCCTACATAGGCACTGAAGCCTTCGATTCAGGATCACAATGAACTAATTGATGATTAGATTATCTAGTTTCGAACCAAACACCCTTAGACGCTATTCATGAGGCTTCTACGGACTTTGTAAAAATATTAGTTCAAAGAGTTTGACGGCAGATACTGATGAAAGAAACATCAAATAAAGTTATATAGTTATATTTGTAATAAAATAAAGTTATATATAGTTTTGTACAAAATAAAGTTATGAAATCAGTTTTGTTATTGTAACAAAACAAAACTGACTTCATAACGACATATTATCAAGCAAAATATGAAAATAATTTTGAAAGAATATTTGCATTCTTTAGTGTAAAAAAATCACTGACATATACTTTTTTTTACAACATATAAAGAAGAGATTGCTATATTGTTTCAAATATGAACTAACTCTAAGCACTACAGCCCATGGTGGGCTAAGGCCGTCCGTCAACTGGCAGATTTCGAGACAGGGGATGTTTTCTTTTTTACAGGATAGGGTTGTCAGCTCTACTCCCAACGCTCTTCAGTCATATTAGACCGGGATCTATGGTTTAAAATGGATTCCGAACCACTACAAACATCCATGACAATGACGGCATTCGAGCTCGAAACCTGTGGCACCAATTGCCAGAGCGCTATAATTTATAACCAAATAAGCTAATTGTATACAATATAAATAATGGATACTAGAGAGTTTTTGCATACCGTATTTTGGACGTCCGTTATTTTTTTCTCCCTAGTGCGCATGCTCATAGGAAATTGCGCATGCGTATCTGTAATAATGTTTCCTATGAGCATGCGCGCTAGGCAGAAAAAAATAATGGACGTCCAAAATAAAGTATGCAAAAACTGTCTAATATTAGCAAGATAAAAATTACTTTATTTTTATATTTTGCCCTATAAATTGGCTAATTTTTCTGATGGATTTGTTAATAACATAGTCGTTTTTAATCTTTCGTTGCGTAAATCAAAGCATTGCATACGTCGCCTTTTAAAGCATGAACGGAAAAAAACTCTACAAAATTAAGAAATTAGAGATTAGCGTACATAATATCTGAATTAAAAGTCTGACTACGATAGAGAGCGAAGGGCGGTACTGATAATTTTATCAGCACAATTAATCTACTAAGTATGGACGTAACTTAGCGCGCAGAGTAGAGTAGCATCATGTTTTTTTGATTCGATAACGCCTCGAGGTAGTAATTTTTCAATTTTTTCTTCTCGATAGCAAGCCCAGATAACTTTTTAATTCGTTTCTCAACTCCAATACAAGAGATCCCTGTCTTCACGTCGTGTACTTAACCCTTTGAATCTGATAGGGAATAACTCTGATAGAACAGAAAACGACAAGAAGTTTTATTTTTCAGGCTTGGTTACTTTCACAACACACGTCTTTGTTGTGTGCAGCTTAATCAAAAATTATATCCGGGTATAAATAGAAGCATGAACGAGATATAACGCATGCAAATGAGTCCCAAAGTCGAGATGAATGGGGGAAAAGAAAGAATGAATATCAAAACGAACGATGAATATAAAAGTAACGAAACAAGTTTCTGTTCAAAGCGCTGTTAATATGTCGGCAAACTGAGGTTTCCTTTATTTTTTTTTGGGACACGGGATAAAATTTATGATTTATTTAACAATTTTTACAAGTTATGTGCATCACGGTATCACATTTTTATTTCATTTTAATTAAGTGAATTTCGTTTTGGATTAACGCAGCTGTAAATCAAAGGTAATTGAAAGACTTGCTTTGTTCTTAATGGTACAGTGTTGAATAAAATATTGTTCACTGTTATTTAAAAATGATGTCTAAGTAATTTAACATCAAATTTAGATGGACTGAAAAGATATAAAAACTGTAAAATAAAAGCAGGAAACGATATAAAATTATTGCGATTGTTCTATAGGCAATTTTCTTTTTTATATAAAATAACAAAAATTGTTTTAATTAAAGCCGACTTTAGTTATTTCGATCAAAGCTAATCTTTAAACACATAACTTATAATTAATATATAAGTAATTTACAATATTTTATTGTAAATTATAGGTAATTGAAAGACTCGCTTTGTTCATGATGGTACAATGTTGAATAAAATATGGTTCATTGTTATTTAAAATGATGCCTAGGTAATTAGTGGAATAAAAATATAGAAAAACTAAAATAAAAGCAGGAAACGATATAAAATCTTTGTAATTGTTCTATAAATAATTTTCATTTTTTATATAAAATAACAAAAAGAGTTTTAATTGAACTTTAATTGATAACAAAAGTGTTTTAACTAACTTTAGTTCATCACATAAATTATGATAAATCTAAAATTAAAATTACAATATTATACATAATAAGAATTTTAATTTATAATAATTTTTTTATAATAATTTTAATTTATAATAATTTAAATTATAATAATTTATAACTTAAATTCAATCACAATTAAATTTAATTTGTTCCTATTATAATAATTTACAATATTTTTTTTATAATAAGAATTTTAAATAATAAGAACTTTTAATTTCATTAATAAACATTATTTTAAATATAAAAATTCGCTGTTAGTAAAACATTGTAAAAAATATCATTAAAAAAGAAAAAATTTAGAAAAATTGTTTAAATTGTAAAAATCTTTTAAGATTTAAAAAAAAATTGCAAGAATAATCGTTAAATATTAAAAGTTACAGTACTGTTTGAAAAACAAAAGTTTTCTTGTTAACATACTACATAAATAATACATAGATTTTTTAACTATCTTTCATATTTTTCATTTGCGCAACAGCTCCATGGTGGGAAATGATCATTTGCATATTGGCAGATTTCGAGGCAAGAGAAGTTATCTTTTTACTGGGGTAGGATTGTCAGCCCTATGTCCAACTGTCATATTAGACCTAGGCTTTAAAATGGTCCACATTACTTCACACTAGGCTTTAGAATGGTTTTCGGTCGAGTCCGTTGAGACTCGAACACGAAACCTGTGGCACCGAGCGGTAAAGACCTAATCACTCGGCCATCAGGCCCCGCAGCTATCTTTCTGCTTTAACAAAATTTTTCCCACAGATTATTATCTGCAAAACGCTTTCATACCGAAACGAATTCCGAACTCTTTTTTTTCCTTCCCCTTCATGACAAAAAAGGTTAGTGATCATATCACTAACCTAAAAACGAGGGGCCAAAATTGGGTGAAAAAGTTTTAAGAAAAACGTTTTCCCCAAGTTATAAATTATTTTTGAATATAAAGAAAAAGTGATAAAATGCACCATAACGTTGTTATAGACATCACTAAATGTCGTTGTGACATAGAAGAGCTCTGTTAGTTAAATATTTATATGCATATAATAAAAATATGTATAAATATAGGTATGTAGATATTAAAATACGAGTACATTCAGAATCGCAAAAGTATGATTTCCAATAAAATATCCAACGACATTATATATTAAGGGTTACTATATTTTAAATAATTATTCTTTTTATTTTTATTTTAACGTTTATTTTTACAAGAAAATGTATTTTATCATTACGGAGATTATCTGAATTTTCAAAAATTATTTCTGAACATTCAATAACATAAAATAATATAAATATTTTTTTTAAATTTTTGCTTTATAAAATAAAGTAATAAATTGTACTTAAAAATCTAATAATTTAAATTAACTTAAAATTAAAAATTTAGCTCTTTATAGAATAAATTTTTTCATAATAATCACATTAAAATATTGCGAGAGCAGTATTATAAAAATTTTCGAAAGTAAGACAATATCTTAAATAAAAAAATTTTCAAACGGAATTGAAAGCGTATTATAAAAATAAATAATATATTTTTTAATTAAATTTAATTACTGAATTAATATTTGAAAAAACTGTAATAACATCAAGTGTCATCCACTACAAGTTTTAAAAAATGTATTTGAACTTAAGCGGATGAATAAAAAGTATTTTATTAACGATTGAAAATTTGAACAAAATATATATATAGGGAGAGTGTGAGCTAATAGAAGGATTTGAATGAAAAAAAAAAAAAAAAGAAGACTTGAAACAGAAAAAGGTTTTGCGATGTAAAACGTCACAAAAAACACAGCAATAATTTTTTCTACATCAATTTCTGAAAAACGAGGAACTAACTATGTAATAGAGTATAATCAGATACCTTGATATTTTTATTTATTTCACATATGGTACTAAAAAAAAACGAAAATGGTAATAGCAAATCACAGTTGATATAAAAACAGAAGGATCTTAACTCATCCGAACAGAAATAATGTGTATATCTCTTACTGCACAATAATTTTTTCATTTCATTTTGAATAGAAAGTCCACCCGCCTCATTAAGCAAGGGGAAAATAAAGAATGAAAGAATTGCACAACTCAAAAATTGGGTAGAAAAAAAATGAAAAGGGAATTTCTTACGGGGAAAAAAAAAAGACAAAAAATGAAATGTCCAAAAAAATAAATAAAAAGATCTATCATAGAGTTAATATTGTGTTACAGTCTGTTGCATTATGCTTGTCAGTCAACAGGTCCTTTTAGAAAGATGATAAACCTTAATGTTAGGAAAGTTCACCAGGTAAAACATAAATGATTCTTTGCTGTACAGATAGACCAGCAAAAGTTTCATTCTTGAATACATGGACAACTAAAATATTAAAAAAAATGATTTTTCACTATTTAATGAATGAAAAATGTCACAGAGTTAATAGAGTTTTTGCATGCCGTATTTTGGACGTCCGTTAGCTTTTTCTCCCTAGAGCGCATGCTCATAGGAATATTATTACAGATACGCATGCGCAATTTCCTATGAGCATGCGCGCTTAACGGACGTCCAAAAATAAGTAAAAAAACTTTCTAATATTGTGTTACAGTCTGTTGCATTATGATTGTCAGTTAACAGGTCCTTTTAGAAAGACGATAAACCTTAATGTTAGAAAAGTTCACAGGTAAAACATAAATGATTCTTCACTGTACAGATGGAGCAACATGCAAAAGTTTCGTTATTGAATGTATGGACAACTATAATACTAATTTAAAAAAAAATGATTTTTCAGTATTTTTTTCTTGCAATTGTCGAGGTCTCTTAGTTAAGTTCTCTTTAATTCTTTACAAACTGTTTTTTAAGCTCAATTATCATCGACTTTTTAAAGGAAACTTATTTTCTTAAAATTTTTATGAATATTGCAAAAGAGTATTGCTGCTGATTAAGGTACTTTTTTAGTTAGCAATTGTAAATTAAATATAATAAATGTATTTTTCTTTCTGATAATAAGTTTATTAATAATTTATATATTATAATTATTACATTTTATTGACATTAAGAAATTCGCTATTGTAGTTCTAAATAAATATTAGTTCAGTGAAAAATTAGTTCTTGTTAAATCTGTTACGTTCAATCTCATACAAAAACAATTGAATCCAATTAATAAATACAAAAAAAAATTGCAAGGAATTTTATGAATAAGCAGAAATTAAAACTCTCAGTATTATACAATTTTTATCTTAACATGAGCTGTTATGGGAAAGTGTATGACTATTGTTTCAATTATTTTATAATAAAATATTTTTCCATTTACATATTGATTCAAAGTTATTAATTATTATTAGAAGATATAATGAATACCCAAAAATTTAAATAATGTTAATATTAAAATATTTTCGTAAATTGGGAATTTTAGATTAGGAACAGAATATTAAATATTAGAGCTAATTGGCATTACATAAATGAATCTTTAAAAATTATACAAACAATCGAATCAATAGACTGTTAATTTCAATTATGTTTAACTGAAAAACCGAATTTATAGCATTTATTGAAAAATGTGAAGACAGGAAATTTTGAAAAAAATTTCAAAGTAAGCACAAAAAAACCTAAGGCAAATGATATTTGCATAAAAAATTAACATAAATATTTTCTTCAGTGTCGAATTAATATATTTTCCCCACCTGGGCCGAGGTTATTCGTCACTTAACAAGGTTTAAAATAGATTAAACGTAGAAATTAAGCCTCAAAATCTTAAGTTTATTTTGATCTAAAATTCTAAGCTATGCAATAATTATCTCAATAGCAAAATTAGGCCTTTTTATATAAGCCGGCGTCAATTACATTTCTCTCAAGGATACTCAAAATTGCAGCAATTAAAGAAGCTAAATGATCTTTTACACTCTTGAGAGAGATGCATTTCCGACATAATTAGAAACGGCAATAACAAAGTTATTTACAATAATAATCCATGGTACATTTTCTTGAGTGATTCAGTTTTATATTAAAATTGTATTGTGACGTATAATTACTGAACAATCTCTTACACTTCTCACCTCTGAAGATCCATTTTGAAAGCATTGCTTTAAATTTAAAATATCGTTTATTATCTGAAAGTGACTAAAGTGAAAATGTTAGACAAAATAGTTCATAAAACAGTAATTCATAATTTCTAAACAGATAACAAGCAACAAAATTTTAATTACTGTTCAAAATTTGCTTACTAACATTACCTAATTAACTAAATATTTCAAACTTGCAAAATGCACCAATATATAAGTAATTTTTTTAGTAAAGTTTTATTAGTTAGTTGTATTTGTAGGCTATTAAGAGACTTCAACACATGCTATGAGTATGCATTGTTTCTTATCGCATTCGGTAGACAGCAACCAGTAGACCAAGTCCAGAACCAGTATAATCTCATGGTAGGAAAGAAAGAGGAAGGGGTGGCAGATGGAACACCCGTAGGTAGAAGACTGATTTGGCTCCGTGAATGCTGAAGAAGGAGGAAGTCAATGCCTTTCGGGAGGATTATTAGGGTGAACTACCTCGCATTTGCGTATCGTATGGGAGAAAACCCGGAAACTCACACCAAGTAGTCCAACTAGGCACGATGCAACGAGGCAAGATGCTGAGCATCACAAAAGCCATTGAATCTCCTTGTTGTTTGAAACAATGTCTACAACAAAGACTCCAGTGGATTGAATCTACCGCCTTAATGCTCAACAGCGTCCCGTGTTGCTACTGAGACACGAGCCGGGGCTATGCGTATGTAATTATTATTGCTATAGATTATGATACTACAGTTTTTTTAATATTTTTATACTGCTTAGATTCATCCTGATAATAGACTTATAAATCACTTTCCCAATTAAATTGATTATATTTTTTATCGCCTTATCTTTACAGTATAAGTATATTAATTTACTATACTTTGAACAAAAAATAAAAATAAATAAATAAGTATTATTTCGGTAAATTTTAGTTTGCAAAATTTCTTTAGATAGAAAAAAAAAGATTTGGTAAACAGAACACAATAATTGAAGTATAATGCATTTGTATAAAAGTTATAGTCGAAATACATTTTATTCATTCAGAATTTAAATAAATATAAAATTCAAAGAATTTTAATGAAATACATTTTTAAAAAATGTAAGAAAGATAGCTCTGAAAGATTTTTTTACGTAGATAAAAAAAAACCCATGAAAATATTAATAAAATATATTTCTCTATGCTTCAAAGTAATTCAGTATGAAAAAATAAACACGCATTGTAATCATAAATTTATGAATCTATTTCTAAGAAACCGAAACACATACTTTAACAAATTAGTATGAGTATAATTTTATTATTTTGTTTACGAAACTAAGTTGTTTATGTCATATATTTTAACTAGGAATTTTTTTCTTGACATAAAAATATATCTGTTACTTGCTTTACAATTTATACCCTAACACCTGGGATCTTAATAAATTAGCTCTGAAAATAGATTAAAGGCACACTTAAAATATTCTTCATAAAAAAAGAAAGATGGTGGCATTAATAGCGCAGAGTAAATTTCTCTTTCATGCAATAAACATTTCTCATCAAAAGGATTTGTGATATGTACTTCCAACAATTCAATTCTTCGAGTTAACTGTTCATTTTCCACCTCCGCGTTAAGTCTCAAAATAGGAAGTAAAAAAAACTATAAGTTCGTTCTTCGTCTCTTGAAAATGTAACTCAGATCTGAGATAGGATACCAGAGTATCAAATGCCTCATTTACAAAAGACAAATGTATTAAACAGCAAAGTAATTCAGAACTTTTTTCTTTAAGTCATTCATATACTTTTTTATTAGTCCATCAAAAATGAATATATATATATATATATATAATATGTTACTTCTGACAATAGGTTAAAGACTGACTTAAATGGTCTCAGTAAAAAAAAATAGAAATACGAAGACATTAATAGCTCAGAATGAGGAACTAAGAAAATAAAAAAGTTAATCCATTCCAACACAATACGAATGTTACATAGGTGTTTTTATGTGAAAAATAAAAAGATATTTCTCATAAATATTTAACAAAGTACACAGAAAAGCATAAATGTTGTTGTTCAAAGATCTGAAGAAAAAACAAACAATAAAATAAAATATTAAAAAAAGTAAAATTGAAAGAAAAAGAAAGACAATACTAAAGTATAGCTCAGAATAAGAAAAGAATTCCACATAATGTTCCATAAATGAATATTATTGTATTCAATTTTATACTTAAATTTTTTTCTTTCAATAAATATATTGACAAATTACTTTTTAAGTGTAAATATAAAGGAAAAAATAACTTAAAAATTCATTAAATATTGAAGTGAAAAACTGCTTATTTATTTGTAAGTCAAAAATAATTAAAAATCTTAAGATTTAAAAGAATCATGATAAATATCATGGATATGCGGGTCACATTAGTTTTTAAATTAATAAAGAATATAGATAAAATTCCAAATTAATTTAGCCATTGCATGGTAAATAAAGGAAATATAGATGCTATATTCAAAAATAAACATTGCAAGAGAAAATGTAACTCAGATCTAAGATAGGATACCAGAGTGTCAAATGCCTCATTTACAAAAGTCAAATGTATAATATAGCAAAGTAATTCAGAACTCGTTTCTTTAAGTCATTCATATATTTTTTTATCAGTCCATCAAAAATGAATATATATATATAAAATATGTTACTTCTAACAATAGGTTAAAGACTGACTTAAATAGTCTTAATAGGAAAAAAAAAGAATGGCGAAGACATTAATAGCAAAGAATGAGGAACTAAGTAAATAAAAAAAAAGTTATCCCATTACAATACAATACGAATGTTGCATAGGTGTTTTTTATGTGAAAAATAAAAAGATATTTCTCATAAATATTTAGGTAATGTACACAGAAAAACAGAACTGTTGTTTATAAAAGATCTGAAAAAAACAATAGAATAAAATGTTAAAAAAACAGTAAATAAAATGCTATATTGATAGAAAAGAAAAAAGATAGACGATGATGAATTATAGGTCAGAATAAGACACGAATTCCTCATACGAATGCTATTGTATTCAATTTTAAACTTTAAATTTTTGTCTTTCTACAAATATATGTACCAACTACTTTTTAAGTGTAAATATAAAGACAAAAATAACTTAGAAATTCATAAAACATTGAAATGACAAAACTCTTTATATATTTGCAAGTTAAAGGCAATTAAAAATTAAGTAAATTTAAATCTTAATTTAAAATTTGACAATTTACAATTAAGACTTTAAAACAATCATGATGAATATCGTAGAAATGTCGAACAACTTAGATGTTAAAATAATACAGAAAATTGATAAAATTGCAAATTAATTTATATATTGCTTGATAAATATAGAAAAAATAGATACTATACTAAAAAAAAACATTGCAAGAGGAAAATTATTCCTATGCTATTATCATTTATTTTAACAAAAGGAAAATTGTTCCTTTATTTCTTCAGTATTGCTTTTGAATAAAAGCTCCAAACCAATTCTAATAAAAAAATAAATATTGGGTAATTCGTCTACAATTTGTATCAATTAAAAATAAAAATAAATAAAAACATGTTTACAAGGCATGAAAACATTGATAGAATTTTTTTATGTAAATGACAGGAATGTTTCACGAAATCTTTTCGAAGGGCGTCACCATAACTTCACCTTGGCTTTTAGAAACGGTCAATGCCAAATCTTGAGTATTCAAAATAAACCAGAGTTTCGGATAGTTACCTTCAATAAAGGAGGATGTTACTTATAAATGCAAATTAGATTTAGGAGAAAATGTCATTTCTAAGATAAGAAATTTAATTTGAAGATATTAGAGTATGTAAAATCTCAATACTTCAATACAAACGTATCTAGATTTTTTTTAATACGTTGTCTCATTTTGGAAACTGTAAGAAATATCTATTTAAAATATTTTACATAATATTACTTATTTTCCTTTTAATTATCATAAAATTCATTATATTAATAAAAATAATTTTTAAAAATTAATTTGATTTTTATAAACATGGAAAAGTATATAGTAAATGAATAGATCTGAATACATAGTAAACATGTATTCAGATCTTATTGTTTACATTTTTTATATGGCCACGGTTGTTTTTAATCATATTTGACAGCAATTATTTGTAAATAAACAATAATACTGCTACAAAATTTATTTAAGTATTAAAACAATTTGTGATTCTAAGTAAAAAAATTCTAATTAAAGTTTTTAATCTTTAAATTGTAAGTGTATGTCTAATATACATACATTTAAATTTAAATTAATTACCTAAAATTATTAATTATTATTTAATTTTATTACCTAAAATTATTAATTATTATTTTAATTAATTATTTAAAATCTTTTAAATTGTATTGTATATTAGGCAATACTTCCAATATATTACATTTATGGGAAGATTTTAATGAGTTTCTTATCAATCTGAATGCAGAAAAAATAAAAAAATAAACCGACAATGTCATCTTAGTACTTCGGATATTCTTATTTTATTCACTGAAGATCGCAGTCAGTCAGAAGCCTCAGACAATGTGATTTAAATTCCCTTTGTTTTGCTGAAAGAGGCAAGATAGTAAAAAGTTGGGTCAAATTTTCGCCTACGTAGCATTCTCAGCGGACAAAAGAAACCACGTGACGTCTCCCTCTTTTTCTGCCCCCTCATTAAAAGTGCCTTCGTCTTCTGGAGTACCTCTACATCACATGCAAACACACAAGACGAAGATTAGTTGAGAAGTTAAAAAGTCAGTCCACTTCTCAATCCCTCCACTCCCTACTGTAAGGTCTATTGACTCGAGTTACAAGTAAATGATGATGACGTTTACATGATGGATCCATTGAAAATCATTTGATCAGTATAATTATTTATTCCTTTCGGTCAGTTCGGTTAAGAAAATGATTTAAATTTTATTCAAATTTATATAGACTATAATGATTGGCATCTTTTCATAAAGTTGAATAAACGAGTTTTAAATTGATCCTAAGTAGAATTACTAAAATAGAAATAAAGAAATTTTACACTGAACGAATCGATATACCTAACAAAATTTAATTCTCATTCAGTAAGAATTATTATGTTACGTTTGTGATAACTATAATTTAAAGTACCTTGAAGGTAAGTCAATTAGAATATTTTTGAGAAAAAAAACTGAATATCTCGTGTTACTCATAGAATTAAGAGAGAATGTATTATTCTACGAATGTTTTTTCAATAGTTATTTAAAAGCAATCGGTTTGACATAATAAAAGAGTCTCAATCGAAAGAAACTGATAAAATTCCAGTACAGAATAATTTATGTTACAAGATTTAGTCAAAAAAAAAAACTCTCTCTCTTTTAACGAAAAAACAACAACAAATAATTATAAGTACTTTATGTTTAGAGATAAGAACAATTATTAAACAATTTTCTCAAAAGATTTTTAAAAAATCACAATTGCAAGTATAAAAAAGCAACATATACAATGGAGCTGTATTACGATTGTACAAAAACATTATTTGAAAACACAAGCCATCAGTAAATTCAAATTAAGAAAGTTCCATGAATTAGTGATGATATTTTTAATAAAAATGATGATATAAGTGATGTTATTTTCAATAAAAATGATGATATAAATGATGATATTTTCAATAAAAGTGATAATATTTTCAAAAAGAAAAATTCTTTTATTATCTTAGCGTCCAATTTTGTGTCAAAATCTTGGAATTTATATGAAAGAGAAATCTTTATCTTAAATTTTAATTTAAAATCTTCTCCATCTTTATAATAGAAAGCATCGTTTTCTTACCAATACCATGTTAAAAATTGTACTATTTATTTAATTCAAATTTTTATGATCTAATCAATATACTTGTTATTTTCTTACAAATAGTGAAATAATTTTGTTTAAATAATCTGAACCATTTATAAAAAGAAATACTGGATTATACTAATGTCCCTATTAAAAATTTATTATAATCTGTGTTATCTATAATATAAATGTTTCATTATTTTATTTATTATATTTAATGCAATTATAAAAATAAGCATTGAGACGCTATGCTCTGTATGCCATTATGCTAAATTAGATGTTTCTCATAGGAAAAAATTTAATGAGCTCCATGCTATATATATTAAACATGAAGTTAAAAATGTGCCTAGATAAACTCGAGATAAAAAAACGAAATCTAATTTCGTAAGCAAATCAGTTTCGATCAAACATGTAGATGATAAAATTCTGACGGCTGATGAATGAATAGCCAGAGCCTCAGGGCACAGCAATTGAGCATCAGAATGATACGCAAAAAAAGAGATATTCATATTCTATAGCATAATTTTGATACAAATTTGATTTAATTTATTCACTTGACTGCACAAATGCCTCGTCACATCGGATTTAATGTATGACATATACCAACATTTATTAGAGGAATGCAGTTGGACTACGAATGGTAGAATGGTACCCAGAAACAGAATGGTCACATGAAAAGATCTCTCGACATTTGGTTCGAAGCGATACTACCATTCAATAATATTAGCAGGTTTTGTTTGAACCACCACAGAACACATTTTGAAGAAGGCGGAAGTCGACCTTGACAAATGACAGAACAAGAAGACAGAGCGATTGACAGAATAACTCCCACACCAAACGAATCATCATTATATCAGCCAACGAGTAACCGCAACACCAATGATCGCAAGTACTATTGATAGACAACTCAGAATAAATTAATAGTTTAAAAAAACTAAAAAATACGCTTTTAGAGTTAATCTATCTAAAAAGTAAAAAATAATTGTTAACATAAGAATAAAATGACTGACGAGAAAATGAATGTCACTGTTCTAAAAGCGTGGGGTGCTTGTATGACATTTTAAAATTAACTCTGCATTTCTGAGTGAAACTAGTGAAAAATTATAACCATTGATATTGAGCACCCCACGCTTTTAGAACAGTGACATTCATTTTCTCGTCAGTCATTTTATTCTTATGTTAACAATTATTTTTTACTTTTTAGATAGATTAACTCTAAAAGCGTATTTTTTAGTTTTTTTAAACTATTAATTTATTTTTTACTTTTTAGTCTGATTAACTCTAAAAGCGTGTTTTTTTTTTAGTTTGCATGAAAATTATATATTTACAAGAATAAAATAAGAAAAAGTAAAATTAAGGAATAAAAAATTTAAAAGTTTATGAGAAATACAAAAAGATAAATACAATGCAAATAAAAATTAATGAAAAAATACTAAAAAAGCTAAGTACAATACAATTAATATAAGCAAAAAAAGAATAATATAAAAGTTGGAATATACTACAAAGTAGAATAATTGCTGCTAGAAAGGATGACTAAAGTCTAGGTCTGGTGCAAATTATGCAGAGACGGTACCTTGGCCGATTATCCGCTAAGTTTATATACTTTTTGCCTACCGAAATTTTCGGCCAATAGGAAGAGCGCAATTCGACATGATCGCACTCCTATGCCTTTGAGATCCGCCTCTTTTTTTTAGCCACGGAAATTTTCGGCCAATAGGAAGAGCGCAATTGATCGCGGATATTACTGAATTTCTACCCGGGGTGAAAGAAAGCTGGGCAACGGGCGTACCGGTTATGATGTTCCTTGGTGGTTTTAAGAATCACAAAACCTCGACATCTTAAATTAATTGAAACATTAGCATAAATTGTAGTTTCTTAAATTAATGAATAGAAGTAATTAAAAATAAATAAATGAATTTAAAATTTAGGAAAAACATCTGCTTGAGAACAATTAAAGCATGAGATCAAAAAAGCTAAAGCTATCGGTACAATTAAGAGTTCGTTGACGATGCCCAAAAATAAAAAGGTTAAAGTTAAAAAAAATGAGAATTTTAAGATAAAAGTAAAATAAAACAAAAGGAATTAAGATTAAACAAAATAATTATACAAAATAAGTAGGGTTTGATCAGTTGACTGACTCGCCAGTAGATGGCGCCATCAGTCCCAACATCGAGCCCAAAAAGTGAGTTACATACAAACATACAAACATACATACATACATACAAACATACAGGTGAAGCAAATAAAAGCGTATTAAAAAAGGGTGTGAGTTTACGGCGCCTATTGTACTGACTACCTTTCACGTTTGATGCTGAGACCATTTAACCTGGAATTTCGCCAACTGGAGTAGAATTGTTTTAGGTGATGAGTCGCGGTATGATAATTAACGATGTCTTAAAACTTCCAGAGCATTGGTAGGATACTATAATGGCAACTGAGTACCATTCAATTTAGCAATTAGAAGTTATGCTATAAGGTGTTATTTCATTGACGACATAATTTCTTAGATTGTCCACCGTGACATACTTACAGCACAGTAATGATATGTCAATGATATATTAAGCTCCATTGCGTTGATCTAACTGAGCTTTTGGGATAATGCTCAGATAATTCAATAGAATAATGTTCAGCCGCATATGTCTATAAATTTTACTGGTTGTCAAACACTAGAAGGTCAGATGTTTCCTCGATAAAGCATGTTTAGAGTCTGATGAGTCGACACTAAAAAAGAGTTCTCTCAGGATCTCATATATAATGAGACAATTGGAGAGAGTTTTGATACTTATCTCACAGACACTCTATGAATCAATACCAAGCAGAATAACAGCTTGCATAAAGATCAGGTGTGGACCAATGCCTTGATGATTGGCAAGGTTGGTGAATAAGAGACTTGTTACGTTTGGTCTAAACACGCTTAAATGTGTTTGAAAGGTTGTCTATCTGTTGATATTCATCATAGAAGAAGTGAAATCTGATAGATGTTGTTTTGTGAACTCCATAAAAAGCTGTAGATTATTAATTAGTTCACAAATGATTGAAACTAATCTTGAAAATAAGGGAGCATGAGATATTTCCAATATTTAATAATAAAGTATGAGCAAAAAAAAGAATTACATGCTGGAATAAAATTCAATGGTGATAATATCATAACTCTAAAAGATGGATAGGTACAATGATGAATGATAAAAGTACCATATTACCACTGATTCGGATATCTGTCACCCTTAGATTTAGATCTAGGTGTTCTAGACGGAGCTGAGATTTACAGATTAGATAATATCAGGCTTATGTGTGGCGTTCTATACATCACTGAAACAACAGACATTTGTAATGCGGAATGAAAAGCAACTGTAACTATGTGGAAATGAAATTACTAAAGAATGGCATAGAATTTTAAGACTAAGTAAAGTTTGTTGTGTAACGTTTACTTTCATAATTTTTGACATATAGCATTTGATGTTGCAGTATTATTCCTAATAGTTATAAGCGCATGATATTTACCTCCCATTTGTTTATGAAACATCTTGACAATTCCTAATTATTCGCTTAATTGCAAACAAGAAATATACTCGCAGGATATATCAAGTACAATATTTATTTAAACACCAATTCCATATTCATATACTTGAGGTTTGACATCGAACACGATGTACATTAAAATTTTTAAATAACAATTTGTAGTCTATTAAACTCAAGCAGCATAAATACAATGAAAGTCAACACGTAGAAAGGATAACATTTTTAACGGATAATTTATTATTGCTTTTTATTGTTGTTTAGGGAAAGGTCACTATTACTGGTGCATAGTAAATATTTGCACGTTTTGTTATAGAAAAATTTCGTGTCAGTTACAATTTTGTATTATAATTGTAAACACGTATTTTATATATAAAAGAGGTCCAAAATGTCTACATAAAAAGTTTTATATAGCATCTTACATAAAAACCACATGGGCTCCTCAAGATAACTTTGATACAATTTCAAGTATAAATAATAGCTTTCCTTAAATAATCACCAAAGTAATTACTTCGCAATGCTATATCACCAACATTTTCAAAAAGACAGTGTTTAATTTCTAGAAACTATTACGGATCCTTCATTCTTTCCCTTGTCATCATTATCAGAAAGGGTGTGTCAGAAAACATAAATTTATTACAGATGAGTTGTCTGACATTGGTTGAACAAGTTCTTAAGACATATATTGCATTTTTTTTTACCACTAACTTCATATAAGTCAGAAAATTGCTTTTTTCCAATAGTTACCAGAGATAACACAGCTAATTTTTTGGAAGGAACCCCTACAGAGCTGACACTGGATGTCTCTATCAAATCTCAGATTGTTAAGGTACAACTGACAACAATTCTGTTAAGAATTTAAAAGCTTAAGGCTGTTGGTGACCAATCTTGAAAGGTTTAACAACAAATCGTTCGAAGATAACATCTGCAAACAGAATACGTGACAAGCCTAAAAAGGGAGTTTAAGAAAGTTATTAATATTTTTATTGTTCGGATAGAATCTTTTTATTGTCATTTTTTATAGTTTACCAAGATAATATATATTTTGACATTTTCAATTCATGTTCTACAGGTCACATAACTTAGTTGTTATCTTAAGTGAATAAAACCCAATAGCTAAATTTCCTATTTATGATACTAAAAAATTTATAAAACGCGACTTGATTTTTTTGCAGTAAATTAGTTACAGTATATAAGTAAAAATCAAAATTTAGGTTGTTTCGAATATACTAAAAAAAAACAGAGCATAATATTAGTATTTTTTTTTATATATATATTTTTGTATTATTTTATCCGTATTTGATGTTGAAACCGTTAGCCTATGAGCAATTATATTTTAAGAATACCACTTCAGTGTGTGAGTCTTTCGTTAGACAATCTAACTGTCGATATCGCGTGTACTAATGAAACACAGGCCTTACTTCAAAATAAAGTTTATTGGCTTATTAAAAATAACTACTGCATTTTTTAAAAGAGAATACAAGTCGTCTTCCAAATTTTTCTTTTTTTTTTTTTTTTTTTTTTTTTTTTATCCATGTTGTTGTTTCTTACCCCACTTGGTAGACATCTAAACCAAGCCCACGAACCCATATGGACCCATGGATGAAGGGAAAAGGGGGAAGCTTCTGCTGATGGAGCACCCGCAGGTAGAAGTCTGACTAACGCTCCGTAACGCTCTACAGTTATATGAGACCAGGACATACGGTTTAAAGTGGATTCCGAACGACTACCAATATCCATGGTACAGTCGGGACACGAACCCGAATCCTGTGACACCTAGAGCCAGAGTGGTAGATACGCGGCCATTCTGGGCCGTGTACCCAATAGTTGTGCAATAGTTGAGAACACAATTTAGCCAATTATAAAGTTAAAATTTCACATTTAGATTTATTATATACTTAGCTTCTCTTTCATTTATTTTTTGCAAAGTCAAAATCTATATCACATTTTTAAGATTATTATTTTTTAAACTTATGATTCCGTCTAAGATCAAAACTAAATACCAAATTATAGAACTAAATATCGACAGTAAAAGAGCTACTACTCTCACGAAATTAAGGATGAAGCACTGCAAAATATGAAAATTTCTGCTGATGGCGTTAAAAAATATTTATAATGTGGCAGCTGCCCTCAAGTCGAGCTTACCCCTCGCCATGTCTTTGATTGTCCAGTCATTGCATCCGCCAGGCATTGTCTGGACCATCCCTAGGAAGAGGATTTATACTCCGATCTGACAATCAACATAGCCAATATTATTAAAAGCATTACCATATTTGATTCCCTTGTACTCTTCAGGGGATACGACAACAATAACAACAGATTACTATTTTAATTCATGCCTTTATTTGGATAAAAATCAGTGTGAAAAATATTAAAAAATTTTTTTAACATGAATTCTTGTTAAAAATAACCAAGATTAAAAATATATAATCGTTAACGATAATTCTTGAATTAACACATTAGTTATCTAACAAAATATGGAAAGTTAGACATTTTGCCATCATATTAATAATTCATTAGAATCTCGTTATTATATTTAAATTAGTGCTTTCAAACAAACATTATATCTTTTCTTTCTAGATGCCTCTAGTTATTCTAATACCATTTTCAAAAGCACATTTAACAAAGCGTCATTTGCTTACAATAACCATTAATAAGATAAAATGATACGACGAAAGCTATTCATGGTACAAAGTCAACAAGCTAAGCTAATAACAGCTGAAGAAACATGCACAACTAATTTCATTTATGGCTCCCAGGGGCCCTTAGTAATTTCAGCAAATTGCAGTCGCCGTTTCAAAAACAGTGTATAATCAAGATTTTTAAAAGGTTACATTAGCTGAAGGGTAATTGCAGGGGTTGTGTACAATTAATGCTGCAAAACAATCATATTTCAGACTGGGAGAGAAGTGCGGTTGCTGATGTCTTCTCTAAACAAGAATTTTCAGCAATTTAGGAGGAGCGAGGGGGAAAAAAATTTATTTGAAGGCACTCCCAAATTTCAGAATTAGCATTCTCGGGGTTCAGTGCTTTTATATTTATATGAAGTTTTGAAGAATTATTATTCCCAGGTATATTGCTAAAAATGAATAAACCAAATAAATAGTATAAATTCAAACGTGGCTTCAATAATTTACTTTCTAAATAAATTCTTATATTTCTAAAAAAAAAAAAGCATACTGAATTCAGAGATTTTGTTATAAATAAAGCTGTAGTCCAATATTTTAAAGACTATTTATTTAACAATGAAAATGCATTAATTCTATTTCTTAATTAAATCTTTAAATAATTCTTGTTTGAAATGTATTTCCTATTTATAATCCCTCAGTTTATAAACAGAAATAACGTATTTATACATTATACATTCAAAAGAATACCAACTCTTAATTTTTTTTTTAAATGAAGTTATATTACATTTAAATTGAACAATGGGCGAAAACGATAAATTATACTTCGTAGAAAACAAAAAAAAAAAAAATCTTTTTTTAGAATTTTGATTAAAGGAAGACCCAATAATCCATTTTGTAGTGATATAATTATCGTTAATGATATTAAAAAGAAAGAATAATAAAATTTTAAAAAATGATTAAATGTTTTGTAATAGAATATAAAAGTATAATTTTTTTTTTAAAGAAATACAGTTCTTAAAATTTTATTATTATTTAAATTATCTACAAATTATTTTCAACAAAAGTAATGAATTCAATGCTTTTTTCTATGACCATAAATAAATAAAGCATTCCATATTAAGTTTTGGGGGAAAATATTGAAACACAAATCATATTAAAAGTTATAAAATTTATATTTAGTAAAGGTCAACAGACATTTAACAAAAGCAAAAAATTATTCCTCAACGAATGTTTTATAAATAATTTTAAAAAATCTTTAAATCATTATTTATTATAATTTCGTTTGAAAAACAAACAACACATTTTAATCACTTTTAAACATATTTTTAATTAAAGGATTTTACAACATATTTTAATCATTTTTAAATGTGTGAAACAACTGTAATTCAACAATTTACAAACAACAACATATTTTTAAAAACTTTCACATCATATTTTTAATTTTGTGGGCTCAGTATTTATATTGTTTGTTGAGAAACGATCAAGAATATTTTAATCTTTTTAAAGTGAATGAAAAATGCACAAGAAACTCTTAATCATAACAATTCCAAGACCTCACAATAAGTAAGAAAAACAAAAGCAAGTTGCCAAAACTAAATGAACAAAAGATATTTAATATTTAATTTCAATAAAAAACATTAATCAATTCTCAACTAAAATAAATTAAATAATACAAAATATGAAGTAAATAACAAAAGTAAATAGTAATTTGGAAATATTAAACATTCTAATCTATTTTTTTAAATTTAAATTATTCTTGCGCTACAACTCAGCCATTACATTAATCTCCCACCCATAACTATATTACGTTACGAAGGTTGGAAAATAAGTAGTCTAGCACAAAGATGCTATTTAATTCAAATCAATGTTCAATACAAAAAGTTTTGTAAATAAAAAAAGTAAGTAATAATTTGGAAATAATAAAACATTCTAAAATACTTTGTGAAATTTAAGTAATTACTTCTTGTGCTACAACTGAGACACTACAATTTACAACGTCATATTTTAAATCACTTTGAAATGTTTGTAAACACACTAATCAACTAGTAATTCTGCAATTGTCTACGTAGTTACAGCTGTTTATTAAATCAAATTTAAAAAGGACTCATAAAATAAAGCAGACTTGAAAGACTTTCTTTTGTAATTGATTGAAACGAATACAATGCTCAAAAATTTATTTTTATTCCAAACAGAAAGGGAAAGAGAGCATGAAGACGCTACAGTTTTTTTTTTTTTTTTTTCTATTTATCTTTTTTAATGTTTCAATTTATGAACTGTTGACCGCGAAGTGAGTAACCTGACACGTTTTTTTATACTCTCTTGTCTTCTGGTAGTAAGTTGAAGAGGGGAGAGTTCATTCGAGACGAACAGACTGCAGAAATAAAAATGTTATTTCGTGGAAGTGTTACTGAAATAAATACGCAAGCGATTTCAAGAGTTGGCAAGAAAAAAATGACGGTCTTAATATCTTGAGGGAAGAATTTGTCTTCCAAACTGAAAAAAAGATGATGATACAGTAACCGAGACCGTATAAAAATATAATTTAAAGTGATGATATATTTCGTTGAGTACCTCATTTTTTTTTCTTAATTATACACATAATGAAAATTAATTTAAATGCTTAAATGTTAACTTAAACTTACAAATTAAATTATATATCATAAACAAATTTTCATAAAGAAATATCATAATTAAATAAATATCATAAATAAATATAAAATAATAATTAAATAAATATCACAAGTAAAAAAATTTTTTTAATAAAAATAATGCTTTCATAATTGTGATAGAAAATAATATTAATTAAAAAAAATCAATTTTGATTAATATAAAAAACAATGCTTAAGTCTACAAGTCTGCCATTTTAAAAACAGCCTTCAAAATGGCAATTTATTAAAAGAAAAGAAAAGTAAAAATCTTAGATTTCCCTCCAAAAAAAAAAAAAAAATTTTTTTCGACATAAACAATAAAAATTTCACGATTTTCAATATTATTTAATATGAAAAAACATAACAAATATATTTTGTACTTAAATTAGTTTTTGGCATTACTAATACATAAAATATTGCCTTTTAAAACAATTTAATAACTTTTTTACAGTTTTTAACGGTACCTACCTAAAAGTATATTTTAAGTTTAGGTGTCAAAGATTGACTTTCTTAAATTTGATCTATAGAAATATAAGAGTTTTTAAGTTATCAATGCGAAATAAATTAACTTCAAAAAAAATTAAGAAAATTTTATAAAATCAATTAAAGTATGGAACTTTTTTATCTCAACGATTTCTGTAAAAATGTAATTTAAAGTGATGATATATTTAGTTGAGTATCTCATTTTTTTCTTATTTACACACACAATAAAAATTAATCTAAAGGCTTAAATATTATCTTAAATTTCCAAAATTAAATTATATATCATGAATAAATTTTTTATAATGTTCATAATTATAGTAGAAAACAATATTAATTAAAAATAACTTTTTTTAATTAAGGTCAATTTTGATTATTATAAAAAATGCTTAATTTACAAGTTTCCCATTTTGAAAACACCTTTCAAAATAGTAATTTATTAAACAGAAGAAAAGTAAAGATAATAAACTTCGCAAAAAACTAATAATAATAAAATAAATAAAAAATAAAAATAAAAAAAAATAAAAATAAATAAATAAATTTTTTAAGTCACATCCTAAACAACAAAAATTTCACGATTTTCAATGCAATCTAATATGAAGAAATATAACAAAGATATTTTGCACTTAAGTTAATTTTGGTATTGCCAATACATAAAATATTTGTCCTTTAAAACAATTTAACAAATTTTTTTTTAAAAAGTTTAAATAATAATAAAATGTTAACGGTTTAATTTAATGAAATTTTTAACGGTACCCCTCTAAAAGTATATTTTAAGTATAGGTATCAAAGATTGAGTTTCTTAAATTTGTTCCACAGAAGTATAAAAGTTTTTAAGTTATAAATGCGAAATAAATTATTTCAAAATAAAATTAAAATTTTTTTACAAAATCAATTAAATCAAATAATCATTTTTGAGTGAATTTATCAACAATTTACGATTGAAAAAGCGTGTAATTTCATTAAAAGATAAGTTTCTTAAAATGCTTTAGAAATTAAAAAAAAAAAAAAAAAATATGCAGTGAAAGCTCAACATTTTTTTTTAAACTTAAAAATTTACGAAATTCTCACAATAGATTAAATTTTTTTGTGCGCATATATTAGTTCTTATCATAACTTTCTCACACCTTTCCACGATTTTGTCTACTGGAAAAAAAAAATAATAATAACATTGCAGCAAGATTCCTTTTTTGTTATTCTAAAAGCTTTCGACAATAGAAAGAAACGCTGGAAACCGGTCTTTCTTACTGATATAACCCCTAATCCTCCGCTTTTCAGATTATGGAAATAAGCCACTACTACAGAACATCCCATTTTCAAGTGTTCGAACAATAACTACCATTCACATAAAAAAAATGGCCCAAGGGAACAATCGAACAATGTTTTGAAGTAAAGTTATTGCTTTAGTTGATAGCTGCTTGTTCTGTAAAAAGTGTTAAGGTACTAAAAAAAAAAAATTGCGAATCTGAATAAGAGCTGCATATGTTTATATTTAATCTTTTTTATTAGCGTCCTTTTATGATACTTATTTCTTTTCTTGTATTCAATTATTTAAATCGGTAAATAAACATGCAAAAGAAAAAATACCCAAGAATAATAAATGCAATGATTATAGGAAACGAATGATAGGATTGGATTAAAAATCCAAGTACTATTTTTAAGAAATATTCTCAGAAAAAGAAGTTTTTTTTCCTTCAGAGATTATTAAGTGTCCATCAATTCTAAATACATCGTTCTTGAATTCAATTATTTAAATCGGTAAATAAAATATGCAAAAGAAAAAATACCCACGAATAATAAATGCAACGATTATAGGAAGCGAAGGTATAGGAAACGAATGACAGCATTGGATTAAAAACGCAATAAAGGTTTATTAAAATTAAAGAACTATTTTTAAGAAATATTATCATGAAACATTTTTTTTTTCGGAGATTATTAAGCATCCATCGATTTTATATTATTCATTATTACATTCATTTAATGTGGTTAGTGTCCTCTAACAATTAAAATTCCTATGGGAAAAATTAAGTGTCCTTCTGTGGGAAACAACCCCAAATAAAAGGTTTGGTTTGTCGCTCTACGGTCCTTTTGTGCACAATCTGGACTAATTAGGCCGAGACCAACAGTTTAATGTGGATACCGAACAACTACTATTACTACTACACCACACCACATCACTGTGCCTAGAGCTGAGTTGTCCATTTACAATTTGGGAATGATGTGTATGAGAAGAAGTCTGATTGGACTCTGTGACGCTCTGCGGTCATATGAGACTGAAACCTACGGCTTAAGGTTCCTTTCCACCGAGGCGACAGGCGACGATGCGACATGCGGCAGGCAAGAACATTTTTTCACAGCGTAACGTCAGAAATAGCATTACGCCTTGAAGTACCGCTTCGAGTTGAAAATTGTTCAACTCGAAGCGGTGCATTTCAAACCGGTTTCAGGTGAACGCAGTGAGGCTAGTGATTGGTCTACTCTTGTCGCTTAAACGTTTCTCGCCTCGGTGAGAACGAGCCTTTAAAGTGGATTCCGAACCACTCACAAACATCCATACCACCGCCAGTTTTAGCCAATTGACCATCTGGCCGCCTAAATAAAAGGAACGCTTACATATTGAAAGGCTAATGTTTATTTAAGAGAAACATTAACTTGAATTTAATAAAGTAAAAAATAATAAAACATTAAAGCAAAAAAAAAACTTTTCTCATCAAGACGGATATATTTGAAAACTCAATAACTTTAGTATTTCAAGGGACAACTATTCTTTCTTTAACTGTAAAACGCACTGATCGTGTTTTAAATATAATACTCCGAATAAGTTTTATACAATTTAAAATAAAAACTGAGTAAATGAAACGTCAAAGTTACAACTAATAAGATAAACTGGTTGATGGTAAAGGAAGGATGATTTGCCGAACGAAGACACAACGATATTTTTCCTATAAAGAGCTGCTCAAATGATACATAGCGAACTATTTGAATTTAGGAATGAAAAAAGTAACGTACTTCCAGATCCTATAACAAATAATTCACAGCACAATTAACGTTATAAGTTTAAAACTGAGTAAATTAAATGTCAAAATTACAACTAGTAAGAAAAACGGGTTGACGATAAGAGCAGGATTATTTGTCGAACAAAGACATAGCAATATTTCTCTGATAAAGAGCGGCTAAAATGATACATAGCGAAACCCTTGAATTTAGAAATGAAAAAGTTATGTACTTACAAAACCTATATCAAATATTTTATACCACAGTTAAGGTCATATGTTTATTTACTTGATAAATGTCACAAATTTTATACTAATAATAATTAATCTAATTTTGCAGTATGAGTGATGTCTGAGTTTTGACTGTCCCTCATACATCCTGCTACTTCACATGAAAAACACATGTCATGCTTCCTCTATCCGGATCTTCGCATATGTGGATTTTGCTGATGAGACTCGGAAACGCTAGAAAGCAACGGTTCATCAAACAAACCGAAATGAGGGGGAGAAATCCACCCTTTTTTAGTTAAGTAAAGAAGAAAAAAAAGAGTGAAAAATTCTGGTAAAGATAACTGTTTATGTAAAGATCTTCTATTTTTTGAAACATATGAACTTTAAAAAAAATTTGAATAACCTCTTTTCATATTCCATATTTTGCGAAAAACGGAATTCCAAAAATTTTCTTAACACATAAATGGAATAAAAGTCAAGTAATCGTTAGGTTTTCGAAACTTATTTAATATTCTTCTAATACACAACAAAAATTAAATTATTAGGTAAAAATATTTCTCATCTACGTTTATATTCTAGTTAATATTGTTTCCGAAACTGAAAAAAAACATGAATGTCTTTAGGTGATACATTACTTGAACTGCAACATTTAACATGTTGCTGAAAATAATAAAGAAAAATTACTTAGTAATTATATTAGTTATAGTCATAAGTTATTAATCTTTATTAATATAGTATTTATTAGTTAATAGTTATCTAGTGTATAGTTATTAATTTTTCATCTTTATTAGTTATTAGTTATTAATTTTTCATCTTCATTAGTTAGTAGTTATTAATTTTTATCTTTATTATAAGTTATTATCTTTATATATTTATTAGTTTGCTATTCATCTTTATATATTTATTAGTTTGTTATTAATCTTTATATATTAATATAGTTATTATTTATAAATTATTTAACAATTAATAATACACAAACAGTAATGTATTCTTCAAAAGATTTCTCGTTTTATATGATAAGGTAAATAATGTTACATTTGCACTGATAATTACTACGGGACTTAGCATTTTATTTCTTTAATATGAAATACTTTATAAATGAATAATAATAATTCAATGTTATTTATTTCCCATAAAAACTCAACTAAAGGTATTCAATTTGCACCAATTCTTTCTCAAAACATTTTTTTTTGTGTGTATAGAGTTCAAGTATTCTTGTTATTATGAAAATGTATTCAATAAAACATGATAGTAAGCATTTCATCAAGAGAGATAATGTATAGAAGAATAATTAAATAATATTGTTCTAGTTTTTTTTAGAAATCCGAGATGTAACAAAGGGAAAACAATATTTCGGTCGTTTACAAAATACAATCCTATGATTTCGCAATTCTAAACGCCGTTATCAATTATTCTTCTAGAGTTGCAGACATTGAGAACTCATGCAGTCCTATTGAGTTCTCGTCAGTGCATTCAAGGATGGGATTTCAAGAATAATAAAATAGATAAGTATTTTTAAAATCTTCATGGAATCATAATAATTTTTACAGAAGTTATGAAAAGGTAGTTTGTAAAAAGATATTAATATAAAAATTAGTCTTGAAAATCTAAGTTATCCAATGATTCTTCACGAGTTGCAGACATTGAGAATTTTCATGCAGTCTTACTGAGTTCTCGTCAGTGCATTCAAGAATGGGATTGCAAGAATAATGAAATAAATAAGTATTTTTAAATTTTTCATTGAATCATAATAATTTTTACAGAAGTTATGAAAAGATAATTTGTAAATAGACATTAATATAAAAATTAGATCTGAAAAAAATAATTCAATTCACAAAATTATTTATTAAAAAACTTTTTTTGTAGAGTTTAAGTATTCTTGTTATTATAAAAACGTATTTAATAAAAAGTTATAGTAAGTCTTTTATTGTATTCAAAAGAGATAATTTATAGAAGAATATTAAAATAATATTGTTCAAGCCTTTTTTAAAAGTCCGAGATGCAACAACGGACAAACAGTATTTCGATCATTTGCGAAATACAATCCTATGATTTCACAATTTTAAACGCTATTATCAATGATTCTTCTAGAGTTGCCGAAATTGAAAATTCATGCATTCATGCAGTTCATGCACATTTGCTACTTCAAGACTACTTCTACTTCTTTACTTCCTAAAGTTAAAAATACATCACATATTTAATTGGATATAAGTGGATAAAGCTCGTTTATTCTTCTGTAAAATTGAAAAATAATGAATTACTTTTCGCACAAAGTGATAGTACTTAAAACGTGTGAATTGTAACACTCTTTCTATTACATTTACTACATTTACTTCTTTACTTTCTAAGTAAAAAATACATAACATATTTAATTGGATATAAGTGGATAAAGCTCATTTATCCTTCTGCAAAACTGAAAAATAATGAATTACTTTTTCACACGAAGTAATAGTACTTAAAACGTGTGATTTTTAGCACTCTTTCTGTTACATTTACTACTTGAAGAATTATTAACGTCCCGATTGGATAGTTATTTATTTACGAATTCAAAAAACTACAAGCAAAACTCTTCACGCGAGGTAATTTACAATTCAACGAGCATAAATTATTTGACGCCAAGCAGTGTTGTACCAGGGTGTATAAATACCACTCCCCCAGACTCGAGCTTAAATCACCTGTTTAGAACTACGAACATGGGGACAAGGTCAGAGACATATAAATAACTTGATCCTCTTTCCGTATGTAGTTCGGGAAAGACTTCTGTGTTTACTTTTTTGTTTTTGTTTAATTCAATGAGTTCAGTGAATCATCTCTTTTGCTAAGAGATTCACTTCTGTGTCGAGATTTTCTGAAGTTCTAAAATTGAGCCTACCCCTCCATTTTTCATTAAGCTATCTTCCACTAGTCTCGAGTGGAAGAGTTATTTTTGCCCTATAACCTGGATGAGTGAGCTATTTCGAGAGGTGTTTTTTGAATTATGCATGATTCATGCTAAGGAAGGTTTGTCATGAAGGTGCTATTGAACTGATTGTAATTTATAATATGTGCTGATATTAAAAAAAAATACTATTAAATGCAAATAAAAGACAAAAAAATTGGGGTCTATTTTTTGCATATGAATAACTTGTTACAAAGTTAACTGTTCTTTACAAAGTTTACTGACCTTTATTTGAAAGTAGTTGTAACTTTTATTTTATTAATTATTGATAATTTTAAAAAAGGATATGTTATTGATACGAAATTTATTAAAAATTTCTAAAGTAAAAAATATCAAAATCAAGTTAAAAAATAAGTTTATTCTTACAACAAAATATTACAATCTATTAGTATTCTTTTAATTTCAACTAATTGAAATTTTAATTTACTCCAAAAATACTTACGATTTAAAATTAATTGTTATTACAGATTCATGAAATTTGTGTTTAGTATTTATTATTATCTAAAATAATAAATTTAAATAAAATAATAATAATAAATAAAGTATTTTTTATAATGAAATTCAAAATAAAAAATACAGAGAAAAGTGAAAATGTAGTTGATTAACTTATGTTATTATTTATACATTTGTATATATATTCAGAATCACAATAATTTAAGAGTTTATATGTATATATATATATAAATATAAATATATATTGCTGTTCTTGAATGAATTCAAATATCAATCTTCCCTTATTTCTGTTTTCGGTAAATTTTAATGTTCATGAGACTAGATAGGAACCACATAAAAATCGTGTAATATATATAATATATATATATATATATACATACATAAATCAAGCATTTATCGTATGCAAATTTCTAATGTAAAAAGTGCATAATCGACAGTTGAAATTGATGGATTAATGAAGTCTCAATTGAGGCCAGTCAAAACAAATTTTGTTCTTTAAAAGCGCAATAACCTTAGTGCTTCAGATTATTATTGTGGCACACAATTTAATTGATGTAAAAGATTGTGCAACTGTGCAATTTTGGGCATTTATTTGAGTCTTTCTCTGATCTAAATAAATGGAAGATGGAACTGGAAAATGTACTTTACGATTATGTTAATTTTCTTTCTCCTTCTATTGAAAGTTGGACATCAACGCTTTTTGACCCATAGTAGATTGTTCGTTATGATGGATATCATCAAACGTCTTATTTTATCAAAACAGTTTACAAACACTCTGCATGCATGAAAAGCATGCAATATTCTATAATAAGAAGTAAAAGTTAGATCAGGTACATTGCATTGGATTAATAAGAGTTTTAATATTGGGCTCGATTTTAGTATGAATCAAAGGGGGAAATTATTTGTCAAATAATTTCTATTTTTTTATTTGTAATATTATTGCATGCCTGACAATTTTTATGTAAAAAAACAGGCAGTTGATTCAAAACAGGCTTTCACATTTAATACTTTACTCGGAAAGGATTACTTTTAAAATGAAAACAATTTTTGACGGTTTCATAAAATATTAGGTTGGGGAAAAAGAAATCCATTATTTTTTCGATAGATGGCTGTAGTGATCGATATCAATAAAGTATCAATTAAATAATTTCAGATTTATGCTCGTTAGAAAGGTGGCACTTCGTACTAAAATAATTCTTTTTCTGTTTTTTGTTTGGTCCATTCAGTTAGGAGTTACAGGGTGTTAAAAATGAAAGTGAACAAAGAGAAAATTCGGTACATTTTACAGTTTTTCTTTGACAAAGGCGAAAATGCAAGCCAGGCGGCTAAAATTGTGAATGGTGTTTATGGTTCCGATACTGTAACAGCCAATTATGTGCAATTTTGGTTTCGTAGATTCCGTTCAGGAATTTTTGATGTTAAAGATGCACCTATCACAGGTAGGCCGGTCGTCGAAAATGTCGATAAAATCGGAGAAATGATCGAAGTTGACCGGCATGTTAGCAGTCGTAACATCGCCCAGGAGCTAAAAATCGACCATAAAACAGTTTTAAACCATTTACACAAAGCTGGATTCAAAAAGAAGCTCGATGTTTGGGTGCCACACCAACTAACAGAAAAACATGATGGATCGAATTTCCATCTGCGAAGCCTTGGCCAAACGGAATGAGATAGACCCATTTCTTAAAACGGATGGTGACTGGAGATGAGAAATGGATCACATACGATAACCCTGTGCGAAAACGATCGTGGTCAAAGAGCGGTGAAGCACCCTCAAACGGTGGCCAAACCAGGACTAACGGCCAGGAAGGTTCTGTTATGCATTTGGTGGGACTGGAAGGGGATTATTTATTATGAGTTGCTTCCATATGGCCAAACGCTAAATTCTGATCTCTACTGTCAACAACTGGACCGTTTGAAGATAGCGATTGACCAGAAACGGCCAGAATTGGCCAACAGGAGAGGTGTCGTGTTCCACCAGGACAACGCTAGGCCACACACATCTACAGTGACTTGCCAGAAACTTCGGGAGCTTGGTTGGGAAGTTTTAATGCATCCGCCATACAGTCCGACTTGGCACCAAGCGATTATCATCTTTTTCTTGCATTGCAAAAATTTCTTTAATGATAAAAAATTGGCATCTAAGGAGGATTGTGAAAATCGACTACTAGAGTTTTTTGCAAATAGAGACCAGGACTTCTATGAGAGAGGCATTATGAAGTTACCTTTAAAATGGCAACAAATCATACAACAAAACGGTGCATATTTGACCCAAATCGGACAATCCGAAGCATGTTAAATAAAGTCCTGAAGTTCATATAAAAATAATGGATTTCTTTTTCCCCAACCTAATATGTAATGAATTTTGCGAACAGAATTGGGATTCGTATGCGAAGGCAATAAATAAATAAAAAATAATAATATAAATATTCCACTCAAGCTAACGCATGATTGGTAAAATCTTTATCTTAAAGTTTGCAATATAACTTAATAAAAAACTTTAATTAAAATATTTTTTCTATTACTCAATTAATAGTTTTATTTAATAAAATAAGAGTCGATTATGTTTTATCTTTTTATCTCATATTAAATTTGAATATTTTTTTTTTAAAATTACCAATCATATGACTTTTTAAAATGAAAATGACAAACGAGGATGCAGGTCCGCTAAAAAAGCAACCACAGTGATCTCTGTTCAATCCTGGTTTAAAGAACATACAGTTTAATTCAGAATCGATACATCATTTTCCATCTTCATGAATCAAAGGGAGTGGCTTTAAATTTGTTTATAAAATGAAAATAAACATAAGCAATTGCGTTATACATGTGTGTTTTACATATTTTTATCACTCATTACAACTCATCGCTATGTTAACTCAGTTTTTAGCAAAAAAAAAAAAAAAAAAAAAAAAATTAATAAAAACTGAAATGCATTTACATTTCCAATTGTAGTTGCCTTTTCCAAGAAAAGCGAAAAGCATATAACTTAATTTACACAAAAGGAATAAATGTATGTGAAAGTTTTTAAAAATTAAGATGCTTACATTTAAATTCAAATGAATGTGTTTTAAATTTAAGAATGTGTACATTTTTAAATTCATTAAAATATTAAAATACAAAATATATAAAAATTAAGAACAAGGACTTAAAAGTAAAATCTGGAAGAAATAAAAAAAGGAAGGAATTACAATCTTTATCTTTCATGCTAGCCTTCTTTTATAAATATCTGATAGTAGGATAGTTTCTGAAAAACGCACAGCTACACATCATCGTTATTGCAGAAATAGTCACCCTACTGACCCTAAATAAGTGTAACCAGTAACAGCCTTTATGTTTTAAAATTCCACAATTAAAGACATATGACAAACCGTGAAAAATAAGCCAAACAAAACAACATTCAATCAGTATATTATTCATTCACAGTTAAAAGAATTTTTTTTTTTGTCACATTTAGGCATCGTTGTTTATCAATTCCTCTATCTCGTTTCTTATCAACTTTGAAAGCTCGATCCGTAATCTTTATCATTTCTTTTAATATTGTTTAACATATCGTTTTAATATCGTTTAAAATATCGTTTTAATATCGTTTAACATATCGTTTAACATATTGTTTTAATTGTTTTAATATCGTTTAACATTTCAACACCTCAAGATTGGTTATGGAAATGAATGTTGGCATAGAATTAACAAAATAATAACAGATTTGAAAAAGCACTATATTTTTAAAAAAGCATAATAAGTTTCATACCTAATTTTTCAGAGAAATGCATTCGAATGAATTTATATCAGATTATACAGAAAATTATAATTGATTTTAATTTTAATTTAAAGGGAAAAATGTAAATGTGTATAAAAAATAAAGAAAAAGTGCAAAGAAAGGCTATAAAAATTCTTATAAATCATTTTTTACATTTCTAAAATCTTTAGTCTACAATTTATTTAAAAATTTTTATTTTTTCCAAACAAAATTATTAATTATTTTTTTAAAGGTTCCAAAATATAAATTATGCACGAAAAAATATAATATAAAAAATATAAAATGCTTTGTTGGATTTAAATGAAATAATGTAAGAAAAATATATGATTTGAATTTAAAAATATATTGATTCAAAAATCCGTTAGATATTTACAACTTTTTAATATTATTATTAATCAGTATTTAATTTCTATGATTTTTATGAATTTCTATAAAAACATCATTTTTACTAAAAAAAATAATAATTTACTATCGATCATCAAAATTCTAACAATATTAATTTTTTACATTAAAAACTTTCATTGCATTTACACTCAAAACCGAAAATAATGCAATATTAAAAATAAAAACGTTAACTATCTTTATAATTAAAATAATCTTTTATAAATAGAAATCTTTAATTTTAGTGTAAAGATTTTTTTATAAAATCCATGTCCAACAAAAGTTTTATGTAACTTAATAAAAAAAAAATGTAACTTAAATAAAATTTAATATTTCATACGGTGAAAGCACTGAATTTTGAATAATGCTTATCTATCCATTATCAGATTAATTTTTCTGAGCTTCATAGAAGACATTACTTTTGAAAGGAAACAGAGCTGTTTACTCATTACTTCTTGCACAATATTAATATTATTTTCAAAATCTTTTCAGACAAGACAGAAGTATTAATTTTAATTTCTAAAAATGTTTACGTGGCCTTGGAAGATACACTTAAGGAAGAAAAAAGAATATAAGGTCTAATAAGAAAGAGGATTATGTTACAGCGCTTAACTATCTAACGAGGAACTAGGAAAATATAGAAATGGAGAGCACTTATTTAAAGGATGTTATTTGTTTATTAAGACTTATGTTGCTATCCAGACGTATGTTGTCCGACTCTAATTAGAGTTTTAAAAGATTTGTTTCAACAAAATTTAGAAAACTTTCACAACTTCACTTTCACTTTCTTTTCAATGTCACTTTCATGCATGAAATTGCCTCATAAGATTTTAACACTCTTAAATAATAAATAATAATGTATTGCTCATTAATGCCACTAATAAATGATATTTAAAATTTTCAAAACGCAAAATTCGTATAGAGTTAAGTTCAAATAATAAATTTTTAATCTATTGTTTCGATATTTATTATATCGTAGTTTAAAAGCTATAACTACAAACAGATGGTCGTGATTCTTTCTCAATACATTAATTTTTTTCATCATTGACTTGTTATAATTTCAAAAAAATATTTTGATAATATTTTTTACATATCTCTATACGAACATAGAAAAATTAAAGAAAGAAATTTTAAAAATATTTTTAGCTATTCGTACATATATATATATATATATATATGAATGTAAACAATTATGTGACGAGTGAAATGCGGACAAGGGAATTTAATTGCCTTAATATGAGCAAGTTTGAATAAAGATGTAACCTTTTAAAATGTAGAGGAAGACCTAAATATATTGTAATATTTTTAAAATTTATATTGCATTTGCTATTTTAACATTTAGTGATCTATTGCTCACGGTTTTGGGATATAAATTTAGTAGTTTTTATGTTTGTGTATTAAGTTTATAGACATTTCATTGTTTTTTTTGCAGAAATGTTTAAAAACTGAAAAAAAATCTCAGTCTTGATTATACATCCGTGCATGTAAATATATAAATGAAAAAAAATTTAGGATGCTTTCATGAATTTTTATTTTGTCGATTATTTTATTTGATGGTTTATTTTTATAGAATTCGTATGCATAAATTAAAATACTAATAGACAAATATTTGGAATTGATGTAATGTAAGAAAATAATCAAATCAAGTTTTGTGATAGACGCTTCTGTGAATGATTCCTGTTTTTCATTCGATACTTCAAAATATTGACAGTAAATATGAAAATTGTAAATCGTAATTGTATGTTGATTATAAATATGAAAATAATTCAGTAATGCTTTTAGACGAATGTATATTTCAAGAATGAAATAAATTACATAGGCCATACGTAATCGTAGAACATGCGAAACACCATTACAGTTGATCGTTGAGTGCTAGCCAACACAACTGAATAGTTTTCTATAAGACATCGACATATTATTTTGGAAATGTTCAAATACCATTATATTATTTTCCGAATAAAATATTTACATATGCATATAATCAGGGTTTTATTTATTTGCGAATACATCTGTTTATATAATCTGTAAACATATATTTTTGTTTCATTCAAAATGCAATTAGAATTCTCCTTTTTCCGAACTCTCTTTAATATGGAACGACTGTTCATACGCACTTCAATTGAAAACAAAAGCATTCACATGAAAATACATACTTCTCGATTAATGAATAATAAAAAAATAGAGACTTGTTTGTATTTCACTATCAATGCCGACGACAGACACATTAAGAATCACGTTTGCAAGAAAGAACCAAAAAACAAATAAAACATCAAAATTGCTATCTAATTCGTCTTCGTATTAAAGCGTTCCTTGACAAACTCATAAATTCATTCCCCCTTCGTGAACCCGGTTCAAATGTTTCTTTTTCTTTTCAAAAAGACAACCACCCCATTCGAAGATAATTTTGCCCTCTGCCCGTAAACTGGAGCATTTAGTCGTAAGTGGCGGAAAGAATTTAGCGTGCTCATGTCTGTTGGCATCGTTTAAGTGACGTGTGTCACTTGAAAAGTACTGACGTAACGTGCGGTTTAATCTGAAGGCGTCTGGGTGTTCGAAAAAATCATGACCATCATCTGTATCATGTTATCCCGAAAAGCCGCTGGTTTGATTTTTTATTTTACGAATGGTTTGAAAATTGTGATTATGAAACTCTTTTCCATACATTCACAGATTTAAATACAAGATTTATTACTTTATCTTAAAAATTACTATAATATATTTATATTCAGAATTACTAAAATGTATGATGTTTTAAATCAATAGAATTACTATAAAGAATACTAAAAATGCTATCGATATATTTCAATGCTTAGCATTCCTTTTTGTATATAATAAACATTCTCATATAAACAACATGCACGAGAATATAAAATTAAAGAACTAGAATTATTATAATATTATTGATAAATGGCAGCTGCTGAAATGTAGCAGTCGATATATTTAAAGTTTAGCATTCATTGCTCATTGAAAATTAATCAAAATCATTTTTGTAGATAATAAACATTCTCATATAAACAACACGCGAGAAATATGAAATTAAAGGACTAGAATTAATATAGTATATTTATATTCCAAATTACTAAAATGTATGCTGATTTTAACCATTAGTAGCCAACAAGAGAGGCTGTGCAATTACTGATATATGGCAGCTGCTAAAAGGTAGCAATCGATGTATTTCAAAGCTTAGTATTCATTGCCTATTGAAAATTAATCAAAATCATTTTTCTAGATAATAAACATTTTCATATAAACAAGACGCGAAAGATATGAAATTAATGTGCATAAAAATTAAAATTAATATATAAAATATGAATTTTAATATGAAAATTTTTAAAATATTGGTAATCTTATAAACAGATCGTAATTAATTTTTCTTGTAAAATCTATTACATAATTCTTTGAGTAAAAAGACACTAGCAACTAATTTTATACAGCAGCAAGCAAAATTTTATACAGCAGCAAGCAAAATTAAAATACAAACAACTAATTAAGTTAATTTTTTATAAAAACATATTCAGAAAAAAACTATTAAATCATGTTTAGTAAATTAAAATTGAAAAATGTTTTAACAATTATAAAAATGAATAGAATTTGTCACAACAAAATAATTTTAATTTTTATACAAAATAAGCTTTATGCATAAGTAAGTATTGTACAATGTAATACTTATTTGAATTTAAAAGTTTTGATTGGTTATCATAGCTTGGAATATGACCTAAAACGAAGGTTCTGAATACCTTTCAACTAAGGACATTTAAAATTTTTAGAACGACGTGGATTGAAACAGAAAAATTTCACAATAATTGATTTTGCTGTACTGAATCTTTCGTAACTTTCTTAGTATAGATGGGGTATAATTTTTTTTCAGAAAATATCAGCAGAGAGAAACAATATTGACACGGCAGAATAGTAACACCTAAGATAATTTATCCTCAAATGAGTAAATTGCAATTTCATAACTATCGTATTCAATAGTAAAAATAATTTCATTTAAAATATATAAATAAAAAATATTAAGGTATTTGAATGTGCATGAAGTTACTTCATGTATTATTCAGAATTGATTACTAAATTCTATCTTTAAAATTTTGTAGTAATAAATTAAAGAAGCATTTAAAAATATAACGATGGTTAAATTTATATTATCAATTCCTTATATTCAATTTGCATTCACGATAAAAATAGCTAGCACGCAGTTATAAAAGTAATTATCCTTTATATAGTTTATTTTTATGTCTACCATAACAAGATAACACAGCCATGCATTTCCAAAAATATGACACTATTTAATTCAAAGGAAGATTTTTTTTGTAACAAAAATACAAATATGTGCTGAAACAGTAAATGTTCTTTGTTTTTTCCCTTGTTTAAACTAGCAACCTTTTTCTTTTGTGTTAACAATACTGTCCATTGTAAAGGCACTACATACTGAACACATCAGTCATAAAAGTTTCACTGAATCTTGATTCGAAAACTGAACTTTTTTTGCCTATCACTTATCACATGCATTTTTTCAAGTATCTACAAATTGTCGACATCCACCTATTTAACGATGGATTGCAAAGAGCAAATTCGTGCAAGCTACGATACAAGACCATCCTGACGTAGGACCACCAACAGTTAACCAAATAACACGAAGGCACTTGAAGACGCTATAGTGAACCGTCAGCAAGATAGGCAATTAAAAATGCATCACGTATTGGCTTTTCTACCGTTCCGATTTACTTTGCTCTTCAAGAGAGCAGGTGGGATGCTATTGGGCCCTATCAGAGGTGTCAAGCGTTACGGGTTTTTTCTTTGACGTACAACGTGGGAAACGAATGCTATGAATGAAAGTTCAAGCGATACAATCGGTGTTATGTTTTGGCAGTTGATCAGGAGGTTCTGTTGACAAATGGTTATCTTCGCCTGCTGACGTGATTTACGATCGGCAAACGTATCTATTCATAGACCAGAAAACTGTTAAAAAAAATAAGTGTGGGTCAACATTGACAGTAGGATGAAAAGGACTTTATGTACTCTCGAGTGACAAGAAAAGTCATATATTTCTCTGCCATGTTTATACGATACAATAAAATACCAAATTTTTTTTCTTATGAATAAATAAGTAAAACACATAATAACTAACTATAGTAAATTGATTTTTATTTAGCTACATGGAGTATTTAGTCCTGGATTTAAAACAGGAATGCACAGATTTGTGAAGATCGCCATTTGACGGTGAAATGACCACAGTGAAATGATTTTTATTTAATCATATGAAGTACTTAGTCTAGGATTTAAAACAGAATGCACATATTTGTAAAGATCGCCATTCGACAGTGAAATTAATTTTATTTAATCATATGACGTACTTAGTCCTAGATTTAAAACAGGAATGCATAGATTTGTGGAGATCACCATTTGACGTTGAAATGACCATAGTGAAATGATTTTTTATTTAGTCATATGTAGCACTTAGCCCTGGATTTAAAACGGGAATGCACAGATTTGTGAAGATCGCCATTTGACAGCGAAATGATTTTTATTTAGTCATATGAAGTACTTAGCTCTGGATTTAAAACAGGAATGCACATATTTGTGAAGATCGCTATTTTACTCATTGTAAATTGAAGTCGAGACAAATTGGCAAAAATAAATATATAGATAGATATATTGAAAAAAAAATGTAATTTGCATTTTTTATTACGTAAAAGTAAACGAATAATTTAGTGATACTTAGTATAGAAAAACGAACATAAAAAGAAATAATTTTTCATGTTGAAATTAATAGTTTTAACACACAACAATTAACACAATTATTGCTAAAATCACGAAAACTATTTTTACAAACTCGGTCAGTAATAATAAACCCTCCAAAGTTGAATGAGCCACTGCCAAGATTGTTTTCCTAACTTTTCCTCCTTGAATGAAGGAGTTTTCTTTAAAACATTATGCATAAAAATTTTTTTTTGTATGCAAATAATGTTTATTCCTCTGCTTTCATCTTTTAAACTTTCAAGTGCTCAAGGCTGGTTTCCTGTTGAGGATTTTATTTTTCTGATTAGGACGTTTATATTCTTTTAACGTTTTTTTTTTTTGAAGCAAGGATAGAAAAATATTTAAACATTTATCATGATTATGTTCATTTTGCTGAGGCATTTTTTTCTCTATATTAACGCATATAAACTACGTCATTTATTGTTTTAAAAGTGCATTACCTAAAAGAACTAAAATATAATAAAAAATGTTAACGTTTATACTTTAATGTGTTAATAAAAATGTTTGTTTTATTTTATTTAACTGAAAAAATTTCTAAAAATGCTCTATTAAATAAATGTGAAATATATTTTCGTATATTGTTATTTAAAAAAAAGAATGAAATTATCTTATAAAAATTATTATTTCTAACATTTTAGATAATTATAAATAGTGGCTTATTTAAGTTTTTAAAAATTGAAAAAAAATAAAAAAAACATTAAATACTAATAAGAAAACCAAAAATTGCCAAGTAATTCAGAGGAATTAATTTATTGAAACATCTCATGCAAATAGTTAGTTAAAATCACAAATGACTTCCGCCTTGCGCACGCTTTCATTATCTAAGTTATGGTTTATTTATTACGAATTTCTAAAAAAATATCGAAAATCTACATTTATATATATTTTTTTTCAAATTATAAACTAATATTAATCAAGTAATAAAAATATAATATAATTATATTTTTCTTCTTTAAATTCATTGCTCACAAAAAAATAAATACATAATTAAAATTTTCAATAATGAATTCAATAGAAAATAAGTTAAGGGAATGACGGCCAACAGACTGACATTTTCCAAAAAACGGTATAACAAAAAACGTAAAAAAGGAGTTTATAGATATGTATAGACAACAACGGAAGGAACTATTTTTACCCACATATGTAATATATACATATATAGTTATTTTATTTTATTATCTCTAGATTTTTAGATAATAAAATATATTTTTGAATACATATATATTTTTTTTCACTTTTGTTAATCATTCTATAATTTGCCTCTTATTTACAATTTGATATTTGTACTATTTCCCCCTTACTGCACAAAAAAAACAACAACAATTAGTAAGCTATTGAACTAAAATGTTTTCCTAATATATTTAGAAAGTAAAAATTACTCCATGATAATACAATAAATGTTCTAAATCTACTTAGAAATAAACTTTTAATCTAATAAATTAAAAAAGAACACTTACCTGAAACGCTGCCTCGCAGTAAATTTCTGCAACACCAGGTTTGTTATATATTTTCAGTTCCTGCAGTCCTCCCTGCAGAACAAAAATTAAAAATAAGTTCCTAAAGAAATAATAACTCAGAATATTGAACCCGAGGCTCATTGCCAATTTTGTGGAAACAAATACACGTGACTGTCAGAAGATGTTCCAAACAGCAATCGGGCACTATCCGAAGAAGAATGTTTCCTGGTTCATTTCATTTGCCATAGTACTAGTTCACACACACACAAAAAAAATGTCGATAATTAAAAAAACAAAATGATCACAAAACTTTTAACTTGAATTAGCTTCTTTCATACAAATATAAAGGCCAGTGCAAGTTTGTGTAGTAGAAAGCCATGTGTTCCAAAGCAGAATAATTCAAGAACAAGTTTCACAACGATCTGACGGAATGGAAAAATCGTTTGGCTTAAATGAATTGCCAACAAATTATTTTTTTAATTCTTTATTTATTCTTGTGAACGATATTTAAAATACCATTCGCATAATATCAATCCTGTTCTGTTTGGAAAATGTTAGATTGCTAATTCATTCCTGTCTAGCAAGAATGAAAATGAATGATAAATGAGAATTAAATATTTACAATGTCAGAATTTTGCAAGAACAGAACTTTCAACCAATATGATTCATTGTGATTGATGAATGCGTGAAATCCTTCACACGAGTAATTTGAGAGAGAGTTTTCTCGTGCAAGCAAGCACTCGTCGTACTCGTATTCCAAGTTGTTTAGAAAATAATGAATGGCCTCAGTAGAAGTGTTCCGGGTACTTAAAGAACGTAAAATTCTTGAGCATGAGCGTTGAACCTTTCATGAATACTCTCCACCACACTCATTGTTTGAAATTTACTCTACGCTCAAGTGATTTTTAGAGCTACTTAAAACAAGTAATGGCACATAATTAAAAATAAGATGTTATTTCCAGATATCGCGTAACATGTAGAATAACTAAAGGTTGATACTTTATCAAAAAGAGTTTTCAATGACAAAAAAAAAATTGTTTTGCCAATTAATGAGCTGTTTGGCGTAAATAAAAACGTAGCATAGCCGGCAGTGCTTTGATGAAACACGTGTTCGTAAGGAAACTTGGCGTTGAAGTATCGAAACTGTGCGCTTGGAGGATAGATGCGAAACTGAAAATTAAGGGAGAAAGTGTTTCGGAAATCCGCGCTGAACTGGGTTGCCGACTTGGAAAGTTTTGACGCCAAGCCGGGTTGCCATGCCAAATCAGTTCTTTCTCTTGAGTTTTAGTTTCTAATTATGATAATATAAATAAATTATAGGAATGTATTTTATTAAAATTTTCATATCGTGCGTATAATTCTGTCATTCATTGATTTGATAATTTTTTAAATTATTATTGTCAATTCTTTTGGATGAATTGTTTTGTCAGAAGAAATCAGCTAAATAAGTTAAATAAAAACTAATTTCATAAAAATAAGTCATATAAGAACAAGTTAAATATCAGTTATCATAACAAATAAGTTAAATAAAAACAAATTAAATATCAGTTATCATAACAAATAAGTTAAGCAAAAACAAGTTAAATATCAGTTATCATAAATAAAAACAGATTTCTTCTGATTCAGATTCAGAAGAAATCCGTTTTTATTTAACTAAAATATCTTATATATATAACTTAATTGAAATATATTTAACTTAATCTTTTTTTTTTTTCAGTTTTTATTTAAGTTATTTCTTTTTTATTTATTTATTTCTTTTTTTTATTTTATTTCATTTCTACACTTAAAAACGGTAACTAGAAGAAAAAAAATGAGCGCTCGCCATTGGCCATTCGAAAATAATTTATTTGCTCTCAATTCAAATTATTAAAATGAAGCTTAACTAGAGCTGCTTGAATGTTGTCACATATGACTGCTTGAATATGACAGATATATTGGATTGTCAAGAATTTTATTTATTTATTTCGCAAATTAAAGCATTTTATTAAAATTAATTTCTCATGAAATTTTGTTTTAATAAAAAGTATATATATATATATATATATATACATGAAATAATCTATATCTACTGGGTAAAAACTTTCCTTGTTTTAATAAGTTAAAAACGGATTATTTTTAGTTTGAATATTTCATACTAACGCAATGAAAAGGAAAATAAATGCAAATATCAATATATATTTAATATATTTTTTTTCAAATTATACCTTTATTTATAAGAAATATTAGAAACAACAAGAAGCAGAAAATACGAATAAAAGACTACCTATGTTTAATGAAAAATCACTTCGATGTCATAGGCAGTAAATGAAGTGAGATTGAAATGATTAGAATTTTGTATCGTGACAATTTCAGAGAGTGGAACATTTTTCGTTGCAATAATATGGAGAATCCTAAATATTTTTCCTTTATGTTGACTAGGATCATTAATGTAGAGAATAGTGAAAGAAAAATCAGAGTCAGTTTAATCAAATTGTGTAAATAATAAATTTGCGATATGAGTTAAAAATTCTTGATAATAGAAGAGGACGTAAAATGTTTTAGCTCTTTTTGAAATGTCACACGGAAATCTGTATATAAAATAATTTAATGAAATTGTGAAATCAGTACATCGAAATTCGTAATTTTGTTTTAAAAAAAGGCTATTAATTCCGAATATCTTCTCAACAATTTAAAATATAAACTGATCTGAAATCATATAAAGAAACACTTTTTTAATCCCTTCTGAAGAGAAAGGGAGTTTTACAGACAGCTAAAAATATTAGCATTACGACAGTCTGACCTTTCCTTCGGTGAAATAAAATTCAGCCTATTTGTTGAGTTTTAAAAAATGATTACTTGAGAAACCTAATAGATAATCAAAAGTTAATTTTAATTTTTAATTGTTTATTAATTATAGAATTGTAGAACTATTGCACATACTAGTGGAGATATAATAGTATGGATACTTGAGTTTATCTGAAGTAAGAAAACAAGAGCCACCAGAAATGATCAATGTATTTACCTCAACATTATACAATTCGATAGCAAAGATAAACAGTTTTGAGAACATACTTCATCTTCAATAAGATAATATCACGAAACCAATCATAGATAGTCACAGCACAAATTATATTTTGCTTTGACTATCAGCAGTCAGCACAAATATTATTTTGTTTCACAGTTTCCTGCTTAAAATCAACAACAAAACAAACAAAATAAAAGCCACCAGCTGCGTCATTATTTAAAGCAAAATAACGAGATGAGGAAAGCAAATGTTCATAATGCCAGATTGAAATGTAGGAAAATTATTAAAGCAAAATATAACTGAATTGTTCACTGCATTTCATTAAACATAAACCTTCAGTGAATAGATTTTATGCATAATATTATAATATCTCAAAAAATATTTGCTTTATCGTTTAATTATGTTTATTACTTATTTACAAATACTACAAAATTTCCAAAAGTATTGTACGAAATTTTAAAGATAATTCAGTTTTTTTCGTTACATGTGAAAAAAAAAAATATCATTAAAAGCAATATGTTTTATTGGGATTTGTATTAGAATGATTTTAAGCAACGTGAAAATGAGATGGAAAACTACGTATATCATAAAACATAATTTTATTCCAGTATTTTGAGTAAAGCCAGTAGTTCACATAAGATGTTAAATACATTTTGTTGAATAAAAATTTTCCTTTTCAATATTGCATTTTTTTAATGATTTTTGGGTGATTTTCCATCAATCTTTTGTCATTTTAAAATACTTTTATTATTTACATAAAATTTCACCTAATTCATAATTAATTAATAGCATTGCTAAAAAAATATAATAATTATTAGCACAGCTAGAATGGTAGAAATATTATAATAAATAGTACTCCTTTTACCTTTGCGCATATGAATTTTTTATTATTTTGAATAATCTTTACTTATTATTATTTTTTTTTATATGAAGAAATAGATGGTCCATTTATTCAAAAAACTTACGAAATGGTTTATATTTGCCATTAGAAAAATAATTACACGTCAAATGTTTTTTTAATAACCCATGAATAATGCTTGATTTAATAAAATAAAATAAACACTCAATCTCTCAAATATGAATTATACGCACCTAATAGTATTATTTTATTATAGAATTTTTTTTGAAATGTTTACTTATCTGTATGGAAAATGCTGTACTTTTTAACTATAGCTTAATATTAAGATTTTAATTAAACATAGCCATCAATTAGTTCCTTTTAGAAAAACATGATTATCATACCCAATACACTTAAGCAAACAAGTTTTAGGAAGGAATAAAAAAGATATTATTTCGTTAAAATAAATTATTGTTTATTATTTTCTCAAACTAATTATTGTTTATTGTTTTCGCAAACAAATTATTATTTATTACTTTCTCAAAATTAAATAATAAAATTAAAAGTAAATTTTAAAGAATTTGAAAATATACTTTAATTTCATTTTTAATTTTAAAAAGTATTTTCTTTTTTGAAATAAACAAATTAATTAAAGTGTAAGTCAACAAAATATTGTTTTATATTTAAATTACATTCATAAATGAGAAAGTGACGTGAAGTGACTAACAGGTAATTATATAAATTTTTGAAATAATTGTTATACACGTATAACAATTATTTCAAAAATTTATATGAATATCAGAAGATTTATGAAAACAATATATTTTTACCAACATTTTTTATAATTAACTTTGCAAATTTTTAATTATATCTCAAATACCTAATACTTTATAAAAGCACTACAGTTTACCATCTAAATCAAAATATATAATTGCACATTAAGTATGTGAAATGAATTGCACAAAAATAAATTTTCATAAATCATCAAGATGAATTAGCTCGAAAACTAATATCAATTATAGAATGGTATATACTGCAGTTTAAATATTTCACTGTTGACGTATGTGAAGAAAACTAATTTCTCATATAGTGATTGATAACAGTAGAAACGAAAAGATGAATGATTTAAAAACGGGTTTCTACGACAATAGAGTACTAAATATTCATGTCGACAGAGAAGATTTACATGCAACTATTTATTTCAGCTATAATAACCATATAATCTGAGAAAAATATTCAACTAATTCTTCATAAATATCATTAAAAACCCGAGCATAGCGAGTAAGTGTGCGAAGAAAAAGAAAACACATCATACAAAATTTAATGCAGAAGTTTCAAGCATATGACTTAAATTGGTTTATTTTTATTCTAAGCTATTTACTAATCAAATCCATCTCTTAACAAGGGAAAGAAAAGCGATCTTTAAGATAATAATTTCTTCAATATATATATATATATATATTGTGTTTCAGTGTCATTGTATTTCATTAATATATGCCTATATGCTACAAATGGTTCACCAAAAATGATCAAAGCTATTCTTCCGTATTAGATTATCGCTGAGCAAAAAAAAAAAAAAAAAAAAAAAAAATTGCTAACTCCCACCAGGCAGCATTAATTCGACTATTATAATCGCCATCGTGTCTCCTTCTTTCTGAAAACAGTAACTGCAACACACACCTCCAACGAATTAGAATATGCCTTCTGCACGATAACTTCGCATGTTTATCATTAGAAAACGAATCGATTGTTTTAAGATGGATTTTACAAAAAAATTTCGAAGTATTTTAATTTTGAAATTATTAGCCTATTTCAGATGCGATAGTAAACTATATACTTTTCTCTTTAGTTCCAACATTTTTTTAGTGTTTATTAAACATTTTTAATTACCATTTGTGAAGGACTTTGCATTTCTGGAAGCAGCAGTGTGTAACATTCTTCTTTTACTTTAAAGTAGGGATTTTCAATTTGTTCAGCCTAAGAACCACATTGGCAGCTCCACTAAATCTTAAGAACCAAGACCTAGTTAGCTCATCATACCAACATACTTTAGTTTTGAATTACGCGCAAATTTTCATTTCGAAACTAGCCGGCGAATGGGATATCTATGGTTCGGCGCTCGTAACGTGGTATCTGCTCCTGTTCCAATTTTGATAATATTTACAAACGAGTGTTAGGTACACGGCAGAGATGCCATCAGAATTGCGGCAGAGATGCCATCAGAAGTGCAGCGCTAACCTCTGAGAATTACTATAAAACATCAATTATTATCGAAGTATATAGCGCCATTTTGTAACTAGTAACAAAGCTAGAGTATGTTCTGGAAAAGTTCTGCTGCATGATCGTTATTTGGGAAATTCGAGTACTTTAGAGAATTTTCGAATATTTTCCGAGGATGTGTGGTAGAGAGATAACCGAGGGTTGGACAGTTCCAAATATTGACTTCGGATGGCAAGTGTCTTATTTTGATTTTAAGTTACGTACTTCTTACTTTTGTCTGAATTTGTATAAATATAGAAAAGAAACAAAATAGAAGTGAAACCAGAACATTTAAAAAGCAATGGGGATATCAATATTTCGTGATTGAATCAAGTAATAAGACAGTGTGCATAATTTACAATGAGACAGCGTTAGTACTTAAAGAATACAACATAAATTGAACGACCGAGACATTACAATATATTGAATGTTAATTTGATGTGAATGGCAGTTATGCTAAGTTCAACTTAATTCTGATTTCTAATTTTATTGTAAATGCACGCATTTTATTTAAAATAATCTTTGAGGCGATTATATATTATTCATCTTCGTAAGATAATTCAGCGAAAATCTGTTGTTATTAAGCAGTAAGGAATTTAAATATATTGACTAAAGTTTTAGCGTTATTTCATTATTTTATTATGACTTAATAAATATTTTGAATTCGGTAAATTAATTTTATGTTCCAAAACTTTAATAATATGTCCTGAAGAAACAAAAGTTATGTTGAATCGATTATTTAAATTTAACTTTTTTTGCATCAGAAACAGCACACTATCGATGACGAAATACTATACGAGTGTTGCATTTTTGCATTTTTATACTAACTATAAAGTCTGTAAAAAATGAAGTTCAAACTTTATTTCAAATGAATTTTGTTTAATAATGGTGTGAAGAAAATCCCATACCCTTGTAAAGTCCCTTATATAGCTGGTAGATAGATAGATAGCACACTGGATTTAAGAGCAAAGAGAGTTAGGTTCGAAATCTAACAAGCGATATCGAACTGCAAGTTTTTCTATCTATTCTATATATTCTTCTTTTTGTTAGCTTTGAACAGGTGGGAGGAGGACTAAATTGATACATAATGCTATGCTAAATTTGCTACATAACTGTAGATTCAATGGCAAATTACCTCTAGCCAAAATATTTGGCATTTTAAAATAGCCAGTGTATAAGCAAAGTAATAATTCATGTAAATACATTTAAAAATGCAGTGCTTCAAATAATATGGATAACAAAATATTGGTGTTCATTTATAAATTAGTTTTGTTTCAATTATTTTTGTTTATCTTTCGAGAACAAAAAATTATAATTTAAATATTCTTAAAATTTAAATATTATTTCTATCGTAATTTTTAAAAAATACATTAGAAAAATTATAAAAAAAATTCAAGAATTCTCTTTGAACAATATATTGTTCTAAATATAATCTAGATAATTATATTTAGATGAACTATCCGCAATTACTAATTCCGTAAACGTAATCAAAAACTCATAAATAAATTCAATCAAAGTAAATAAATTAATTAGTGAGAATGGGGAACTAAAAGCAAAAATTTATTCTAAAATTGGGGAATAAATTAGATTTTAGATTAGATTTAGATTCTATTCTCTTTTATTTAAAAATTAATTTATTTAGAAAAAAAATATTAGCATTTACTATTACACAATTTTAGAAAAAACATTTTAAATATAAATTTGTAAAATTTAAAAACAAGGTTTTAAAAATATATATTATAATTAGAGGAAATTACATAAAATTTATTTAATTATTTTTAAAGTTTACGAATTTTTCAAGGATTTTGCGGAGGGCAAACATATACCATATAATAATATACTGAAAATATATTATATTTACAGTTTTCAATAACACAAAACACTTAAAAATAAGTAATAGTAATTCATAATTATAGTTTCATTCTTTTAATTCACTCAAAAACCAATTTTAAACAGTTTATTTTAAAAAAACTCTTTTTAAGAGGGAAAAAAAAAATAATAATTGAAAATTAAATATTTTTTATTTGAAATGATTAACTTTAACCTTAAAATTTGTTTCTTTTTAAATATTTGTTTATATTTTTCATTACCACAAAAGTCAGAAAACATTTCTTGTATAAAACATTCATCGTTTCTTCTTTTAAGAAGTCGGTTCTGGCATGTTAATGTATAAAGTAGAATCACCTTATTTTGTTTGTTTATATTTTTTTGTTATTATTTTTTGTTATTACTACTTAATTTACTACTACTATTTAATTCATTTATTTTTATTTGCTTCATAACTGAAAAAAAAAAACAACCAAATATCTATATTAAGCATACATTTTTTAATTCGCTGAAAAGAAAAATTAATTGCAAAAGTAATTCTATATCCACTATGTGTAAAAGAAGTTTTTTAATGTAAATAAATCCAGGTACATCTTAACCATGGTGTTGATTCGACAAATGGATCCTTTGAGCATTAATAATAATAATAATAATAATAATAATTTTCTTCAGACAGTTAGGCTCTTGAACTTCAAAAAGGTGATACAATAGCGAAACAAAATAGATAACATATTGTTCACTGAAAAATCAACTTCAAAACTAAAAATTAAAACCTGGTCTTGCTTCTTTATAGATCACGATAAACTCATAATAAGACATGGTTGCTCAATTTTTACCCCCAATAGAGAAACAAATCGTCTGGTTGGGGGCGAAACTTCCCCATATAGGTTCCCTCTAAACCCTCCAAAATCAATTTGTCCAATTCATCTATCAGACAGAACACGAACATCACGATTTTGGAACCTCTCTTTCATTTTTGATTACCAGACTGTGAAAAGTTATGTCCGAATTGCTACCACAGGTGTTTAACAAGGCTTGAAAGTGCAATAAAACTAATAAGAGAATCGTGGGCTTTTGTTGTGGCTTTTTGCTTTCAACCGAAACTGGGTAGTCAATTATGAAATAAAGAAATTGTGTTTCCCAGGAAGCTCTTTAAGGAAAACAATGTGTAAGTTACTTTCTGAAGGAAGGAACTACTTGATCCGGGTTGTTTTGAACCAGTCAGATTGCATATAGTTACATACAAAATTGAATTCTAATGATCTTCAAATAATAACCTACAAATCTTTTACCATCGCGTCTTTGTCCATCTTAACAAGAGAAAATATTATCTCCATCCATATTGTCTTGTTTCAAATTGAATATGATATAATGTTTTGATATTTTATTTCATTCTCGCATTTTTTTTATATCGAATTAAAATATGAAAGAAAACTTTAAGTTTCCAAAGATTTAGATTTGTTATGTTTACAATTTGCAATTGCAATTGTATTTTCCAAAAATTTCGTTAAAAGCAATTTTTCCATTTATGAATGGGAACATTCAATCAAAACGCTCCCTGAAGTGGATTATCTAATTTTTAAGAATGAATTTTTAATGTAACGTTAGAGGGACACAAAAGTTATAAAAATATTTCTTCGTGAATTTGATTTCATCAAATTCAAAGCGTTGGTCACTTTAGGCTAATTAGATCGGGCCCTACAGTTTAACCTGGATTCCGAACCACTAATAAACATCTATGTCCCCTCCAGGATTAGAAACTGAAGCCATTGGTAAACGACCAGAGCGCTAGCCAATTGGCCAAAAATCAAAGGATAAAAGCAATTCTCAATACTAAATTGTTGAATAAAGAAACAGGGTATTTAATGTATTCTTATTAAATATCATTTAAAACTTTCTGGAAGACAATTTATTTAGCATATTAATTCAGTAGGCTGTTCTCAAATAAGAAAATATCAATAAAAAATAACTTTTTAATTGCAAGTATACGAAAAAACGTGTATATTGGAAAAGAAGAAAAAAGCGTATGTTAAGGTGTAAAGTATTTCTAGACTAAACTATTAGAACAGTTAAAAAAAGAATTAATAATAATTTCTGTAATTTATGATAAATAAACTTGGTGCTCATTAAAATGATTTTCCATTTTTATTCATTTATTTATTTTTTTTTTTTTTTTTTTTTAGTTTAATTTTTAATTGCAAGATACCATTATGTCACAATTTCAACACATTCCTCCTTCTTTGGAAGATACAATCCACAATTTGAAAAACATTATTTTCCAGAAATTCATTGAAAGTTTGCTAACATATTTTAGTAATATATTTAATATAGCCAATATTTCAAATATATAATTCTACGATTAATGTTAGAAAGTTATAATTCTTCATGAAATGTGTTTATTTTTTATTTACGTAAATCGTTTATTTATAAAGTAAAAAAAAAACAACTCATTTTCTTTAAATAAAAATTTATTATTACATCTTTTTATTACTATACGTAAGTACACAATTATAATGCTAAGACTTCAATTTTCCTTCTAATTCATAAAAAAAAATACATTTTTTTAATTATACATATCAGGGTAGATTTTTTTTTATTTTATCATTAATAATAGCAATTGTAAAAAAAAAAGCAAATGTAAAGTAAAAAGGAAACTAATATTCTATTTCTAGAATTGGTAATTGTATTTTGATCTTTTCATAATCGGTTGAAAAAGTTTTCCTTTTATAAATGTGTAAACTTGACTTAATAAAAGGTTAAATAACGGGTAAATACAAGCTGTTAATACATCTTAGTTAATGACATGTTATTACGGCTTTGTAAGCACGATCAGAGCTTTTTTTTTTATCTCGGAATTCAACCACTTATACAAACTATAATGGCTCTACAATTTCATTGAGAATAGTTACTATTGATATAAAGCGCCCCTTTTAACTTCAAAGTAGAGTATTAGCGTGTCACCGCAATGTCGGTGTCGCTATTTGACCCGAAAAATTAATGGACATTTATTACATAATGAAGTAAACGCTGCTATTATCCTCATGCGAAAAGATTACTGCAAGGACCGCGATGTCGTACTTATATACGATTTTGCCGCCCGCTTATCTGAAGTTCCCTTTTACTTAATCACGCTAATTTTAGATCATCTATTAATCTTTTGCAACGAATGTGAGCTTGTTTCCTTGATTTGATAGCGAATCTTTGAATAGAGTACCATGTTCGTTTTAAAGCATTGAAAAGGTTTAACTAAAATGATTAAAAAAGGCGTTGTGGTACTTACGTATTAACGGTACCTTGGCGACAGTTGCGCCAATAAAGAGCACACGCGCCAACCGCTGCTACAGATTTTGCGCCAATCTACACTTAAAATTTTTGTTCCAAATAATAAAATATATATGAAACACTTCATTTAAAATCAAAACGCTTTCAAAATATTTTTATTCCAAATAATAAAGATTGGCGACACTTAAAAACCGCCAAATCTGTCGCCAAGGTACCGTTAATACTTAATTACAGGCGTTTTTTTTTCTTGCTATAAATTTATATCACTAATATGGCAAATAAATAACAGATTCGGCACTACCAATCATATTATACAATACAAGAAGCTTTCTACAGTACATCAAAAGGTATTGCCACTCTGGAGGTACTGCACAATTAATAGGTACTGCATAATTCGAGGAAATATATGTATCAAAAAACAGAAAGTCATCTTGTTCACTAACACCTTGGTAAAGTTTACATCATTCTATCATTAAAGTGGTCCTAGTTTGGCTTAGAAAGTTAATATTCGTTAGAAGCTGGAGTTCGTTGGAAGTTGGTTAGAATTGTTTTTCATTGTTATTACAATGAAAAGCAATTTGTATACATAAAATTATTTCGATACAATGTTATAGTATATTTTTCATTTAAATTACTTAAATTTGTTCGCATTTTTAAATGGTTTAACTAAAACGTATGTCATCAAAATCATAAAATTCTTTATAAATGCAAAAAGACATACTTTCTTATTCTGTTATATTATAATAAAAACTCTAATGTTTTTAAACGCTATAAATATAATGTCAAACGAAAGCTCTAATGTCAAAACAAAAAGGCATACTTTCTTATTCTGTTATCTTTATTATTTCTAATAAAAGCTCTAATGTTTTTAAACGCTATAAATATAATGTCAACGAATGCTCTAATGTTTTTAAACGCTATAAATATAATGTCAAACGAATGATCTAATGCTTTTAAACGCTATCAATATAATGAAAAACGAAAGCTCTAATCTTTTAAATGCTATAAATATCATGTTAAACGAAAGCTCTCCTATTTGTAAACGCTATAAATATAAACTAAAGCTCTAATGGTTTTAAACGCTATAAATATAAGGTTAAACGAAACCAAAGAGATTTTCTCAATTAATTTAATATTTTCAATATTTAAATCTTTCTCAATACTTAAAAACTTTTTGTCCATAAATCATTTTAATGCAATTTTTTCCAAGATTGTTGTAATTCGTATTACTTTAATTACATAAAAATATTTTTACTTTATAAATGTTTTTCTTGAAAAACAAATAGCTATTAACTTTCCAGAAACATGATAAAGTATTTTAAAACCACGTATTTCTTATTCGATGTTCCTTAATCTACTTTTTAAATCTAAAAATTTTTGATTATATGATTTTTTCTTCTAACTAAGCACAATTTAAAAAGTTCGTTTTTACGATCAAATAAGAAAGATAAAGAAGATTTTATCTTCCTGTGCGCCGAGTTTGGATGCCACGGAGAACTTTTATATTAAACTCTCTCGATCAGGAATGTTACAGTGAGAGAGAGACCCCTCCTGAACAAAATCATCCACCCCTCCTAAGTACGTGGCCTTTGGCCCGGCGAGATTTTGGCTGACGGTTTCCCTTTTACTGCACCCTTGTCACGCGCGTCGCTCGTCAGCAAGCGACAAATTGGCTAAAGCAACTGAGGGACAGCACTGCCACATTTGGCGATTAATAGCCGCTTTGGAAACAACGTCATAGAGGAAATCTTTTAAATTTTACTCAGAAAAAGTAAGAATGAAAAAGAAAAAAAAAATGTATTTTCTAATGAAATTTATATAAAAGATGTACTAATAAAATCAGGTAAAGCCTTTCTAGCAAATCACAACTTAAAATTATATGTAATATAGAAGAAATTGATTTTCCAATTTAAAAAAATCATTAAGTATTGTGATATATGAACATGGTGTCTTAATATAATGATTGCATTTTTCTAAATTGGTAGAAACCATAGAAGACAAGCGGCCTGATGCCAATTGGCTAGCGCTCTGACCTAGGGTGCTTCAGGTTCGAAACCTAAAATGACATGGATGCTTTCTAGGGGTTCTAAATCTACGTTAAACTATAGGTACCGGTCTAATAAGCCTAAAACGGGCAAAAAATTACCATAAAGTGACAAATCAAGCCACTATAGCATCCTTTTATCCATAAAATATATTCCATTATTTAGCTATAGTATATAAATTTATCCATTATGATGATTAATGAAAATTAATGTCATGGCATAAATTAAAATATAATGGTGTGACCCATGCTGACAGTTTGAGTTAGCTAAATAAAAGCTTATTGCGTTTGTCGAGAAGTTAGTACAAATAGCATGATTACAATATAAAAATTGACTGAGAATTGCAGAGTTGATGTGGTTTAGAACATAATTGCACCATAACGACGTGTTGTTTTTTTTAAATTGTGTGGAATAATATTGCTAATTACACAATGGAGAATTCACCATTGATTTAATCTTTCCAAAATATCGTATAAGGCCAATAAATTTATAAAAGCTAATTTAACTTTCACTGTATGTTCAAGATCCTTAAAAGCAATAGTTATAAAACACATTCACACCATGAAAATTTAAATTCGCAACAGAATTTTAAAAAAAAAAAAAAAATGTGTTGCCTGATTTACTAAAATATTAAAGATAATTTGATTCATATAAATTGAAAGTTACATTAAAAATTATTTTAAATATTTTGATGAACATGAGGCATTTTAAAATAATAAATTAATACTCAACAATAAAGTTTTTCTGATTACAAGAAAAATGTTAATATAGGTTTGCTTTTTAGAAAATTAGATGTGCTCGTACATGCAGTAACTGACCATCATGTTAAAATTTTATTCCAATTTAATGTATACATTTATTTCAATTTAATGGCAATAACATTTTATGAAAATTATGAACTTAAAATATATTTTGTGCAATAAACTACGATAATAACATAATAATGTAATGTCATTTTATCTAAATAACGTAATGCCATTTTAAAATTTTAGTTCAATTTAATGTATATATTTAGACTATAACATATGAAAATTATAAACTTAAAATACATTTTGTTCCATAAAATACCATAATAACGTAATAATGCTATTGCTGTACTTTAAAACGTAATAATGACATACTACTTAATAATAATTAACGACTGCAATTTATGACTTAATAATGTAACTAAATAACAAAATAAAATGAAAAATTTAATATATTTCCAAGAAACAAAATTATTTTACACAACGAATTCAGAAAATCATCAAATATTCAAATAATATTTTTTACATGAAACGAAATTTAAAATTATTTTAACCGAACCACGATCTTCACTTTAAATATAAAACAGAGGAGCAAACAGTACCTTTAATACCAGTTATTTGGAAATACTTTTTTCAAAGAATATCACGGTTTAAAAAATGTGATTAATCACTTTTAAAGAATAGGTGTTAGCACATCTGTAAATCACGTTATTTTGAAAGCAGTGCCAGTTAGGCTAATATAAAAAGAAAACGCCATTAATACTTTTTTTTTTCACGTTAACGGCAACATAAAAAGTCACTTCCCCTTTTCAGATCTATAATCTTTTCCTTTCAGATACAGCGTAAAATTTATGTTTTCGATAACATCTTGTTACCTGGCCAAATCATACAGCGCTTATTTATTTTTTCTTATTTGACATTTTTATTTCCATTAGTCAAATACCATAAGTACATTTGGGCTACCCTTACCCTTCCGTGGAATACGTGCAAATCGACGCCCAATGGGTTAGTGGGGAATATCCTGTTTGAGTTTCTGAGTAAGTGAAATTTCAAATTTGATTTTTTATTCTTGAACTTAAATTTGATTTAATCTTAAATTTATATTTGATTTAATCTTAAATTTATATTTGATTTAATCTTAAATTTATATTTGATTTAATCTTAAATTTATATTTGATTTAATCTTAAATTTATATTTGATTTAATCTCAAATTTAATTTTCATTCATAACTTCTTTTGATTTGTTTCAAGTTATGATGCCAATATAATCAGAACTTCTACTTGTACCTATAAACGTATTGATGCATTTTGTCTATGTAACCTGAAAACTAAATGGAAAACAAATACTTTTTACACAATGTCTTCTTTATTTAATATCAGTATAAAAAAATTTGAAAGGTAAAGTGATGAGTTTTGGTTTCGTTTGTCACTCTATGATCATTTTATGCACATTTTAAGCTTATTAGATAGGTACCTACAGTTTAATGTGGATTCCGAACCACTAACAAACATCCGTGCCACCTCCGGGATTCGAATCTGAAGCCTGTGGAAGATCACTTTTTAGAGTGAATGAATGGAGAAATGAAATGAAAGATATTATTTGTTTTTTGCATGAATTATACAAATTGAGCGATGAACAAATTGAACGATTAATAATAATACAACATTTTAGACTTGTTATAAAATAATGCTTAATATCAGACCAAAATTACTTATTTTCAATTTTTTTAAAATGCCTTTTAATTATTATGTAAGGATAAAAAATAATTAGATATTCACATAAATACTACTATAAAATAACTTTTTTATTATTGATCAAGAAATATTTTGAAGAAATTAGAAATTCTAACTCGTACTCATTTAAAATGCTAATTCACATGCTTTTCAAGTGCTTCAAATGATGATATTATTATCAAAGATTTGATGAACGATTGTTTGGAATGATGTACTGTTTCGGGAACTATTTTAATATACCAACTGTTCTAGAGTGATATTATTTCTTAATTCATTTTTTGGAGTTCGAACGTCCTACAGTTAATTAATAAGTTCAGCAGAGATTTAACTACACTTACATTTTGCGTTAACTTAATTTGTCGAAATAAATCTTGTTAAATTCTTGTTTCTTTGGGAAATGTGCCGGAAGTTTACCTTGGTGAGACGACTAAGACGACTATCATAAATTGTAAATGTTTTGGCGAGAATAGAGAAGTGGACCTGAGAAAGTCTGGTGTGTAAAAAGATAAATTTCATGAAAAGAATTAAACCTTGAAAAAAAATATTTTTTCATCAAATATTTTAACTTTTTGATTGCTCTTAAAGTAAAACTATAAAAAAACTAATAGATTTGGAATGTATTATTAATTTATCTATATGAAGTAAGAAATTTGTCTGCCTGTATGTTTTATGTTCTTTAACATTTATAATTTTAAAGATTTTTAAAATATTTTTTCTAATTGTTTTATCTGGTGCGTAGTCAAAAATCAAAAAGGAATTCTTATTAGTTATTTAATTAAATAAAAAGAATATTTTTTTAATCTGAAAACTCTTTTTAAAATTCGCCAACTTTCACCAGCATTTTGCTTAACATTTTTTAAAAATTAATAAAAAATTAAATATAATTTGGAAGAATTAATACATTGTAATTTATGATGCCACAATATAAAAAATTAAAATTCCTAGAATTCCAATTTTTTTTCTATTTAATATATTTTTTATTTGGTGTATAGTTTAAAATTAAAAAAATTCTAATAAGATTCTTTTAATTAAAATAAAATTATAACTTTAGCAGCACAAATTAATAAAAAAAATAAAATGAATTTCAAAACTATTACAGGTAAAAAAAAAGTTTCCTTTCATTTATTTAGGTTTAATAATAATTAGTAAATTTATTTTTTTTTTTAACAATATTGAAGTTAAAATGTTGTAGTTTTTTTGAAATCTAAAATATATACGTGTCTTAATATTTTTTTATTCATTTCAAAGGTGGTATTGTAATAACTTACAGTTTTTTTATATTCTAAATTACTTTTATTTACATTTACATTTTTTTTTAATTATAACGGAATAAAATAAATATTTGCATTGGTTGCTCCTACTACCAACCTACGATAATAAATGTAAACAATTAGAAATGGATGGTTGTAATGCAATTTTTTTAAACTATTGTGAGAACTTCTAATACAGATAAATTATTTTGTAGAACAATTTATTTAATGACCTAATTATTTAGAAATAATATTAAACTTTTGTATTATTGATTACAATAAAGTATGTTTATATCGAAAACCAAATAATTATATTTATACATCCTACTTGATAGCACAAAAATATTGGTTGTTATTCTGGCAGAAGTTAGGCGTTTCCATGTCTTTTTAAGGTATTCTACATTTTTGTTTTGTTTTTATATTAATATTTCATTCATCAAGTCAAAATAAGATTATCTTGAGCGATGAAATTTGGCATTCGTTGAATATGAAGATTACCATCATTAGAAACAAGTAGCTAGTCCAGTACTAAACCTGTACTTGAAACGACATGCATCGATAAATTGGATTATTTTGCAATAGAAATACTTAACTAACTTCTTTTTTTTATTTATCATCGATTTTTCGATACATTTCAATTGTTCAATATTGGCTAAAGATATTGGTTATTGGACATAGATTCAATATTGGCTATTATACACTGAAGTGACAAAAGTCATGGGATACCTCTTAATATCGTGTCGGCCCTCCTTTCGCCCGGCGAAGTGCAGCAACTCGACGTGGCATGGACTCAACAAGTCGTTGGAAGTCTTCTGCAGGAATATTGAGCCATGCTGTCTCGACAGACGTCCATAATTGTGAAAGCGTTGATGGTGCAGGATTTTGGGCACGAACAGACCTCTCGATGATGTCCCATAAATGCTCGATGTTATTCATGTCGGGCAATCTAGTTGGCCAGATCGTTCGTTGGAATTGTCCAGAATGTTCTTCAAACCAATCGCGAACAGTTGTGGCCCGGTGACATGGCGCATTGTCATCCATAAAAATCCCATCGTTGTTTGGGTACATGAAGTCCATGAATGGTTGCAAGTGATCTCCAAGTAGCTGAACATAAGCATTTCCAGTCAATGTTCGGTCCAGTCGCACCAGAGGACCAAGTCCCTGCCATGAAAAAACAGCCCACACCATTACGGAGCCGCCACCAGCTTGAACAGTGCCTTGCTGACAGTTTGGGTCCATGGCTTCGTGGGATCTGCGCCACACTCGAACCCTACCATCAGCTCTTACCAACTGAAATCGTGACTCATCGGACCAGGCCACGATTTTCCATTCATCTAGGGACCAACCGATATGCTCACGTGCCCACGAGAGTCGCTGCAAGCGATGTCGTTCTGTCAGTAAAGGCACTCGAGTCGGTCTTCTGCTGGAATAGCCCAAGAAAGCCAAATTTCTCCGCACAGTTCTAACAGACAAGTCCCTTGTACGTCCCACATTGATTTCTGCGGTTATTTGACGCAGTGTTGCTTGTCTGTTAGAATTTACGACTCTTTGCAGACGTCGCCGGTCTCGGTCGTTAAGTGCAGGCGGTCGACCACTGCGCTGTCCATGGTGGGATGTTATGCCTAAAATTTCCTACTCTCGGCACACTCTTGACACAGTGGATCTGGGAATGTTGAATTCCCTAACGATTTCCGAAATGGCATGACCCATGCGTCTAGCTCCAACTAACATTCCGCGTTTAAAGTCTTAATTCCCGTGGTGCTGTCATGATCACGTCAAAACCTCTTCACATGAATAACTTGAACAGAAATGAAAGCTCTGCGAAAGCACTGCGCATTTATACCTGTTCTACGTGATGTTACTGCCATCTGAAAATTTGCATATTGCTATCCCATGACTTTTGTCACTTCAGTGTATATATAAAGATATAATATTGGATAATAAGATTTATTATAAATATAATATTGGCTTTATTGTTTTATTAATACTTCATTCATCAAGTCAAAGTAGGATTATCTTGAGCGTTGAAATTCGTTGAATATGAAGATGTTACTACTATTAGAGACAAGTAGCTAGTCCAGTATTGAATCTGTACTTGAAACAACTGGTATAAAAAAATTGGTATTTTTTGAAGCAGAAATACTTAACTAACTTCTTTTTTATTTATATGAAAATGATTTTTTGATACATTTCAATTATCCAATATTGACTAAAGATATTGGCTATTGGATATTCAATATTGTCCATTATATATTCAATATTGGCTATTATATGTATAAAGATACCATATTGGAAAATATATAAGATTGTAAAATTTTGATAATATGATATAATATTATAGATATTATATTGGATTTATTGTTATATTATACTTCATTCATCAAATCAAAGTAGGATTTTCTTGAGCGATGAAATTTGGTATTCGTTGACTATGAAGATGCTACTACCATTAGGAACAAGTATCTAGTCCAGTACTGAACCTGTACTTGAAACGACATGTATCGAAAAATTGGTATTTTTTGCAATAGAAATACTTAACTAATTTCTTTTTTATTTATACGAAAAACGTTCCAATTGTTCAATATTGGCTATTGGATATGGATTCAATATTGGCTAAACATTACTGTTCCATGGCTAGTATAATAAAAGACAATAAGAATTCTATAAGGTATATTTTAAAAATGATTAATGTTCTTCCAAAATACATCGTCACGATTTTTCATTCTAATTTTTTTTTTTTTAATTTTCAAGTAAATATCCTTTAAATGCATTGGTATCAAGTATAAAAAAATCATTCGAAACTACATCCTGCAATTTCTTTACTGTTCCAAGGACCACACCGATGCACTCTATTCAGTTATGCATTTTAGATAATAAGATACTTGATTGGGGTTTAATAACTACTGATGAGTACACTTTTATACTTGAAATTAGAGGTTGTCTGCTTAAATCGTGCTGATAAGTTTTAAGGAACTATGGCGGTTCATACTTATACTGCGTGCACAACAATTTAATGCAGGGCAGCTAAAAAGTCATCTTTTATTTGTTTGTTGTAATTGCATATTTGAAATGGGTTGAAGAAACTTAATTGTTGGTAAGTAGCATGAGAATATGGATTCCATTTTTGAAATGCAGTTGAAAGAGAAAAAAGGTCCCTACACACAGAAAAACATTTAATATATATTTTTTAAATATCTTCTATTTCATTTTTTTTCCTTCTTCTATCAATAATATAAATATAACTGACTTAGAGAAAATTATTTTCATTAATAAGACATTTGATTGAAATAAAACAATTATAAAGGCCAATATTTTGAAAAAATTATACTAGCCACCCTTTTCTTTGAAAAAAATATCTTGTGAAAAGATAATAAAATTGAAATAAAACCAAAAATGTAAAATAGTTTACGTATTTCAGAAAAACTAATTAATTCTGATTAAATTATGCTAACTATAAAACAATTTTTAAATAAACATTCTCTATATCTTCTAATTCAACTTAAAAGAATTTTAAATAAAATCTTGAAACTATAATATAAATATCCATTTTTGCAGCTAATTTTTTTATCAAGTTTATAGCATTTTTTTCCAAGAAATTAAAAAAAAAAATATTAGATTTTAATTTAAAATTGTTAAGAAATAAATAAATTAATATAGTAAAAATTCATAAAGATATAGTTAAAGAAAAAGTAACTAAAAATATTTGTATGCTTGAAATCAATTATTTAAATACAAAAATATGATATAATGAGATTTTTATTTATAATTAAACAATATTTTTTAAATTTTATTTGTTTATATTTATTAAAAACATGAGTATCATTATTTATCTTATTGTTGCACCTCAGTACCGAAGTGTTTTAAGCAAGTATCTGTTAATGTTATCCAGCTTAAGTACCAGGACCGAGTATGCTGTATGATTAGGTTCAGAAATTTTAATGATCCCAGATGGGAATTTCAGAGTTTGCTGTAGCTTCGGTTAGATTATTTTTTTTTCTATTGCAGCTAGGAATACAAAGACAGTTATCTTCATGCCATAAGCAAAGACTGCACCGCTGTTACTCACTACCCAGGGGGCATGTGTAGCTTGAAGATATCCTATGGACGCGAGTAACATTATTCGAACAATGCTCTACGATCATATTAGACCGGGACCTACGGTTTAAATGGATTCTGAATCACTCACAACCATCCATGGCACCATCAGGATTCGAACTCGAAACCTGAGGCACCGAGCGACAGAAAACGTTATCCACCCGACCATTAAGCAGTTAATTCGTTAGATTATGTAGATTATGAAAGGGTAAAATTTCAATCTAGTTAGACTGAAATTTTATCCTTTCATAATCTACATAATATGAAACTACATTGAAAAATGAATCCACATTACAAAATCTACATATGAATCTACATTATAAAATCTACATATGAATCTACATTGAAAAATGAATCTACATTATAAAGTCTACATATGAATCTACATTATAAAATCTACATATGAATCTACATTATAAAATCTACATATGAATCTACATTATAAAATCTACTTATGAGTCTACATTATAAAATATACATAATCTACAGAATATGTGAAATTTAGTTAATTTCACATATTCTTTTATTAATGTACGAGTAAGATCCCAACATAATTTAATGTTTAATGAGATTCAAAAGCCTTTAATTCTGATAATGGTCAGTTATATGAAATGCCCTCCCGTCTTGTTAATTCGTTCATTAATTCTCAATAATTTATTCGTAATTTATTATGGAAACTGACTTTCCACCAAAATTAACATGTGCCCAGATTGTGGCTTTTACATATTTTCTTTCTGCGACTTGCCTCTGGACCATATCTCATTTTCTAATAAAGCTGGCGATTCTAAGTAAAGAAATCTTAAGTGACTTAGCAAGGCAGCCGCCACCTTATCTCTATCACCCATCACAAGGAAGAGAAGTCAGCCACGCGAGAGGTTGAATAAAATTTAGGCGAAGAAAGAAAAAGAAGAAATTCGGAAGAGTGAATATTTGACTGAAAATTAGATAAATGTAGCGGGGCTCCTTCGAGGGGCATTGATAAGTAGGGCCAATTTTCGCGGGATCAAGGGCTTAGCTGGGAGAGGGCTTGCAACTGTCATGCTGATGAATGGAGAATGGAATTTAGGGCTGCCGGAACTTATAAAATGTCCTGATACACTTCGGTTGAGTTTGTTTTTTTAAAAGAATTCGCCAAATTTCCATCTAAGTCAAGCACTGGTTGTTGGAGATTTTGAGGAGTTGACCCTTCAGGGGTTAAAAATTTAATCAATTTCTCTTGACAACCTGAGCTCTGTCAGAAATCATTTTCGAGGGATAAATGTGGGATTAAAACGCTAATTTCGTGAAGGTTTCTCAAGAAATTTTGGCATAAAAAACATTTCGGATAGTGATGGATCACATTTCAACATTGCTAACATTAAATTTCATTGTGCGGTGCTGGAAAACCAGATAATGCCACAGTAAATGATAGATGGCGAGCATCTTCAGTTCATTCAAACTGAAATTTAACCACCCAGGCAAAGTTGTATGGAAAATAATAAGGGGATATGGGAAGTAAAGCGAGTTTTTGCAAAAAATATATCTCTTGTAAACATCAAGTAGTTTGTAGAATCTGAATTACATGTAGCGTTACAAGCTCCAGAATTTTATCTTTTTTAGACCACCCAATACAGTAATTCTCAAAATTTTAGCCCATTTACTCTCAATAAAAAAAAGTACCGTTGCCGTTTTCTTTGGAATTTTTTTAAAATTTCCGTTACCAATTTATTTGTTTTGTAAATTCTATTTTTATTTATTTATTTATTTTTCTTTTCTTACTTATATTTAAGATTTTAAAATTTATTATCAGAAGGGTTTTATTAACATGTAATACGTTCTTTTCTTTATTGGCGCAACATCTCCATGGTGGGCCAAAGCCGTCTGCCTACTAGCAGATTCCCAAAGATGAGATATTTCCTTTTACGTGTTAGGGTTGTCAGCCTATGCCCAAAGCTCTATCATATTAGACGCTCATATCAATTGCGTCAATATGATTACAATCATAACATAGCTGTATAATCACATCCTATCATACGGTAAAGTAGATTCCGTACCACTACACCACTACAAACATCCATGGCCCCGCTAGGATTCGAACCTGAAACCTGTGGCACACAGCGTCAGAGAGCTAATCACTCGGCCATCAGGCCCCTGTGCGTATCAAATACCTAAATTCTTTCACTACTATAATGGTAGGTATTTTACACATTCAGCTTTATACAAGACGAGCTATGACGAGAGCCCTGTTCTACTATACCCTTAGTACATTACCCCAAACCCAGCAGAGGGGCTTTTCATTAAATAAATTTATCTTGAAAATAAGTGGCATAGAAATAGGGACTTTCAGTTTAGATTCAATTATTGAGTTTTTAATCGAGCTTTTTCATTCCTGAAATGCAACATGATATCCACTACGCAGCTCTAGTTCCGCGATATGGAATATAAAATGCAATGAAAGAAAATGTACAGCTTTTAAACTTTTGTAAAGAAATATGTATTTTAAATATTACTTAAATAACATGGGCATAATATGGCAGGTTGGGTTTGGTTTGTCGATCTACGGTAATTTTTTATACACTTTACGCTAATTAGACAGGGATCTATGTTTTAACGTGCATTCAGAACCACTAACAAACCTTCATGCCTCTGAAAGAATTCGAACCTGAAGCCTGTAGTACCAAAGGCCAGAGCGCTAGCTAATTGACCATCAGGCCGCTCTTTATTGTAGGTTTTGTTTGCTTTATCGCTTTAATGTTATCTTGTGCACATTTTAAGATAAATAGACCGGGACTTATAGTTTAGCTTGGATTCCGAACCACTAACAAACATACATGACACCGCCGTAGTTCGAACCTGAAGCCTGTGGTACCAACGTCTAAAGCGGTAGCCAATTGGCCATCAGACCTCTATAGGATGGGAAAGCAGCTTAAGTCTATAGGAAGTCAGTATGATTTTAAATATTATGGAAATACAGAGATATTTACCATTATTAAAAGACAAATTTTTAATTTCCCCGTTGTTTAAAAAACTAATAATTAAATTTTTAATTTTTAAAAAGTATATGATATTCTTTCAATCCACTTAATTAGAGATGTCACTTTATAGTTTGAGAACTAATGCGCAACATACACTTTTATGACAAAGTTGTTTTAAAATGTACTTATTTTATCATTGAAACAATTAAGTAATTTTGTAAATAAATGATTTTTTTTAGAAATTTTAATTTTTTTCCGCAATTTATTAAATAATCAAAACAAAATATCATTTACTAATGATATATTTATTAAATTAAACAGCATTTTATTAAAATTGAATTAAATTATTTACACCACGTCGCCAAATCATTCGCTATGTTCGCCAAATCTGATAACCCTTCTCTAATAGAGTAAGCTGCCATACAGTAAACAATATTAAAACTGAAAAATCTAATCGTAAGGTCTTAGGTAGTGCGGCACGTGGACCCAGTTAATTGACATTAAATGAAATGGTGGATTAGCGGGGCACTGAAATGCATGCAAATTGCTTTTGGGAAAGGACTGCCAAACTGGGAGAGCGTTTTCCATAAAATGTTGATCAACCCTAAGAAAATCCTGCATGATTTTTTTTATACATTTTTTCATTCGGTTTTTGCTTTATGGTGTTAAGAACTAGAAAAGTGATGGAATAATTCGAACAATAAGCTTTTAAAGAAAGAAGTCTTTAAATATTTTTTTAAAAAATAACTTTCGTTAATAACATGTAAATGCGTTTTTTATTCATAAATTTAAATTTAAAAAAAAGATGTGTTCCTTCTTTGATCAGAAATATGTATTTTTTACATTAAAATTTGTTTATCAATTTTTCTTTAAAATTTACTTTGTTTTTTTTTATTAAAATTTGTTTTGAAAACAAATATTCTTTATGTTAACTTTTTGAAAGACAAATGATTTCATTCTTTTACAAATTTTAGCGGCCTGATGGCCAGTTGGTTAGTACTCTGGTCATGGATATCACAGGCTTTAGGTTCGAATCCTGGTGGTAGGATGAACGTTATTAAACTGTAAGTATCGGTCTAATTATAATAAAGTGTGCAAAAAAGGACAATAGAGTGACAACCAATTGTACAAGATTTTGTTGATTCATAAAAATATTTATAGTAAAAGTGTTTTTATTTGTAAAAAAAATCATTAATTACATCATCATCGGCGCAACAGCCCCATTGTGACCCAAGGCCGTCTGCCTACTGGCAGATTACGAGACGGGAAATGTTTTTCGTTTTACAGGGTATGGTTATCAGCCCTATGCCCAACGCTAAACAGCCATATTAGACCGGAACCTACGATTTAAAGAGGATTCCAAATCAGTACAATTATCCCTGTCATTCACGGGACTCAAATCCGAAACATGTGGCACCAAGCGCCATAGCGCTAATCACTCGGCCTTCAGGTCCCATTAATTACATCAAATGTGTTTTTAATTCACATTTTAATTAAAGAATACTATCTACTATAAGGTGGACCAAATTTGATGCATAATTTTTAAATGTCAAATTCTTTTATAAATTTCAATTTAAGAAGTATTTCTCATATTTCGTTGTGTTAAAAATAATTCTTAAACGTCTTTAAACTCAAAATAAATGCATGACAAAAAGTTTAATTAATATCATTTCATTTTACTGAGTGCAGACAGATTAATAAAAGAAAGTATCGTTGAATATATAATGGATGCAATTCATACCAACTTTGAAAAATTAGACCACGATCAGCGTTTTATAGAAATCGTTCATTTAAACTGTGATTGATTATGAATTTAATTTGTCTTGAATCTTAACTGCAGTGGCGGAGAGAAACGTGACTACAGTTACAGTTGCTCTAGCACGAAGTTAAAAATTAATATAATTACCATAATTACAGGTCCTTTTAAAGGTCACATTATTTACCCTATTGACCTTTATATAGTTAATCACATTTGTGAAAAAAAATTAGAAGAATATTTTAATATAATTTTTTGTATCAATTTGTTTGATTATCACGAATTTGCTTTTTGTTCGGATCATTAGTAAATCATTAGTAACAGGTGTATAAAAGCTTCTCTGAAAAGTTTCGTGAATGAAAACTAATTTGTAAACTCATCATTAATTATGTTACAATTTAAAAACCTAATTGAGTAGTAAAATATTTTAATAGAATGAAATAAAATCAGCAGTATAATCATCAGCTGATCCAGATTCAATTTTGCCAAGTGAAAATGTCAACAGTTTTAGAAAATCCAAATGAATATTTATTTTTACAATTTTATTATGAGTAATAATTAATAACTGATAATTAAATTGTGAATATACTGAACACTGAATATACTGAATATTTATTTTTTTAACTTCAAACAATTAAATTTCTATTTCTTTAAAGTTCATATTATATTACATAACTCCTTTAAATTTTTATGAATGATTTTAAACATTTTATTTAAATAATAGACTATTTAAATCAATAGAGTATTTAAATTAATACAAAATTAATAGACTATTAAAAGACTTTTTAAATTATAGACTATTAATTACTGCGTTGTAAATAGTGTAACAAACAATTTGACGTGAGATCATTTGGCACTAGAACCACAAATATGTAGCAGATTCACCGTTACAGAGTGCCCATACTATAAAGTACTCATATTTTTCCACTACAATTTAGAACGAGTACATAGCATCCGGTTTTCACACCCTCCTTTTCAATTTTCACGCATGAGGAGTTACAATTACAATTTTTACAATTTTTTGTAGAATGTATTGAATAAATATACATATTTTTTATAAAACTTGATAAAAACAAAATAATAAAAATAAAAGTATTTAAAAAAGATAAAGTTTAATCAGCTGGACCGATGTACAGGCTATCCATAAAATTTAAAATTTAATATAAGAACAAGAACGCTTAACAGTAATTTTAAATAAAGAAATAAAAAGTATCAATAAATCATATTCAGGAAATAAATTATGTTCATAAGTTATCGTTCAAATCTTAAAAAAAGAAAACAGTTAAGTAAAAAAATGAAAAACTGTAGAATTCTAAACGACTTTATAAAAAAAGTACGTGAAAGAAATTTAATAGAAATGCACTTGAAAGAAATTTAAACAAACCAATAAGAATAGCTCTTGAAAGAAATTTAAAAAAAAAAAAAAACAATAAAAAAAGTTGAAAGTGTCCAAGATATTGCTGACCTACTTTCCTTAAAACAATACCCATTAGGTAAAAAGTAAATAACAGGTACTTTAAAAATCCATTTTTCTTATATTTTATATATAGACTTTTGTATTCATGCAAATTTGTGCGTCTCAAAAAATTATACTACTTCAGCAATTATTTAATATTTGTACTGTTCCAGTATCACATAACAATATTTTTGTTGCAATACACATATCTGCATTTGCATGATAATTTTAATATTTTTAAAAATTATCTTACTCTAGCAATATTGTGCTACCCTATTAATTTAAAATTGAAAAAGTGATGGATAATATGTAAGCTCTATTATAAGATTTTAATTATTCTTCATTCAACTTTGATTTTATTTTCATAATAAAGGCTGGGCGGTAACTGCTTCAGAGAAAGAAATTGTGGATTCAGACATGGTCTTTGTGTATTCAAAAAAGTAGATTGATTACGCGCTTTCTGTTTACTACATGCTGTGCGTAACTCATACTCGAAACGTTAAGCTTTGCAAAGCCTTAGTACAGTGTTTAAGTCCTCGTATTTTAAATTAAATGCTTGATTCTATTACAATTAACTTTTTTTTTGTAGCATAAATTCTAAATAATTAATTAACTTTATTTAATTGCATCCAGAATTAAGGAAATAAAGAATATAATAATTCTAATAAGTAAATAATAGAGAGTTTTTGCATACCGTAGGTTAGTTACCGTAGGACGTCCGTTAGCTTTTTCTCCCTAGCGCGCATGCTCAGTTTCCTATGAGCATGCGCGATAGGGAGAAAAAGTTAACGGACGTCCTACGGTAACTAACGTACGGTATGCAAAAACTCTTTATTGTGTAATGACTACATCTCTTAAGTATTCCATAACTGGTTCGTCCGCTAAGAGTTGCTAAAAAGGTTTTGTAAACATTTCTCTAATTTTGTTAACGTATGTCGCAAATGAGTTGTTGTTATCATTAAAACTTTTTTTAAAAAGCATTATTCTTTAAGAAATCAATATAAAGACACTGAAATGATGTTATTAAACAATGCTGTTTTTATGTGTTTTAAGAATCAAACTTATCTTGAAATTGATTCTAAGTGAAGAGTGCTGCCATGTTGGTTTGAATAATTTAAAAAAAAAAAATTACATTCCTAAAATGCAAATGATAAAACACCAATCATTATTATAAGATTCGAACTGGTTAACAAAATTAAATAAGTTTTTGAGGATTAAAAAAAACAATAAATGTATACTATATACAAATTATGATAAATTAATTAAAATAACTGGATAAATCATAATGCTTTTATCGTTTAAAAGAGCTGTAATAGTTAAAATACTGTGATAAAATATCAACTGGATTTCTTACAACAAACAATCTCGTGGATCAAAAGTACTTTTTATCGGCAACGAAAAATCGTCCATACTGCCACCAGGAAAATTCCCAAATAACTCAAAACATCAAGCCCCTTTATCCAAAATACTTATGAAAGAATTTTATCCAAATTAAAAAACTCTGGAGAACTTCTCCAACAAATAGAAATTAGGAAAGATTAGATAAATTGCAGGTTTCATTTTAGCAACTCAAACAACCCAAGTTTCCAAGTTCTAATTTTTATTTTTCTTTAAAATTATGCAATGTGTTTTACATTTACTTTTGAATGCAATAAATGAGGTTTGGTCGCTTCGCGACCAAAATTTCAGAACCGATTCAAAGGTGAATTTTTTTAGAAAAATTCAATTAATAAAACATAAGAATACGTTTATAAATTTATTTGCTTTTATACGTATTTTAGTTTATTTGTGTTTATTTAATTTGCATTAATATAATGGTTTTGCTTTTAATGCAAATGATAGAAATTTAGAATCGTAAGGTGAATTTTTTAAATTTGATATTACAATAATAAACGTATAAAAGCATTTCCTCTTTGAATTAACATAGAGGCTAACGTCATGATATTTATGGCCTATTTATTCTAAAAACTGGGAGGTCCACAGATTTTTCTTTCGTGTTTTATTCATATCGTATTATGATGCGGTTTCGGCCAGGAAGACTATCATTTATTCTTTTATTCATTAAAATAAATCTTTTCTTAATTTACGAACTATTAAATGGTATGCAGTTTTACGTATAAAAACAAGATTTCAGAATATATAAAAGTACAAGAGTAATTAATAATATCAAATACTTAATTGATTAAATTATTGCCAAGTTATTTATTTAATAAACCTTATTAATATTAAAAAAATAATTTTAGCGTCAAAAGCTAATTCAATTGAAAATAAAATCTTCACGGAGAGATTAAATATGTCGTTGCTATAATAATTATTAAATTAATTATGATGATTAATTATGTATACTGTCATATGTTATAACCGAATCTAGATTGAATATGTTGTTGCATAGTATCATAAAATATCCTATAAATATAGATTTGATTGTAGAAAATATCGCACTGTTTGTATGCTATGACAGAATATGATATGATTAAATATGATGTTGCATGGTATTATAAAATATCTTCAAAATCTAGACTTTTATTACAAAAAATATACTGCTTAAAAATGCATTGCTTATTTAATTTATACATTTAATATAGATTAAAATATAAACACAAGAATATATATATATATATATAAATCTAGTTTAAAACATAAAATCACATAATATTATTATTTCATTTATTTTTAAATCATTTGTGATTTAAAACAATAAAATCTTTTCAAAATTCAAAATTTAAATTTTTTATTTTTTTTTTACTGTTAAACTTAACATTAAATGCATTCTATTTTATTTTTTATTTCTTTTATTTTCTTCTTGACAAATTTAGTCTTATTGATAATATATTTTATATTTATAATTTATACATTTAAATTTCAAGGTGGAAAATGTAAAATGAATTGCTTACAAACCTCGTACTGTCTGGCAAGTAAGGGTCCAGCTTGTCCAATATATAAAGTAGAAGCAGTATCAAAAACTAATTTCTTTGGAATTCTTCGAACTTCTACGCTAGAAAATTCTTCACAATTGTAATAGAGTGTAACATTATTCATAGCTACTCGTACCGCTAGCCTGAAAAAATTAAAAAAAAAATTATAGAACAGAATTTTTTTTCTAGAATTATTCTATGCTAAATATAGAAATATAGAACTTAGTTATCTTCTATACTATAACATTGATCCCTCTTGCAATCACAGTTTCTATTTTAACAATGTGACTAGATCAAGGTGAGGTTATTTCTAAAAGGACGTTTTTTCAAATTAATCACATTTGAAACTGCGAAAATTTTTGTGTAAGTTAAGAAAAATAATTGGGAAACGATGAACTCGTTTTGGGGGAAACGAAATTTTCTAACCAAAATTGCCTTACACTTTTAATAAATGGATGGATATAGTAGCCTAATTTACAATAACAACAGGGCATGATGGCCGAGTGACTAGATATCTGGCTCTCGGCGTCACAGGTTTCGGGTTAAAGAATGGTACCATGGATGTTTGTAGTGGTTTGGAATCCAATTTAGGACCACCGTAGGTCCTGGTCTAATCTGACTGTTGGGAGTTGAACTGACACCCCACCGTAAAAAGTCAGCGTTCGCGAGTCAGATTTCTACTTACGGGTGCTCAATCGTAACAGAAGCTGCCTCCCCTCCCCCTCATTTACCTCCTTCCGTGAGACCATACCGCAATATACATAGCAACCGATTGTAAACATGATTGGTCATGTATATTTGAACAATTATTGTTTTTATATATTAATCTTGTATAATTTTTCCCTTATTTCACTTGGTATACAGACCACGTCAAAGGACCCGTAGAAGAAGGAGGGCAGTACCTTCCGAGAGGACTTTTAAGGGGAACAACCCCGCATTTATGTTTTTTGAAACAGTGTCTACAACAAAGCAGCTAGCTGATTGAACCTCCACCGTAATGCTCACCAGAGGCGCGCGTTATCACTGAGCCATGAGTCGGGCTCGTATACATTTAATTCTCCAATAAACATATTCTAGTATAAAGTAATATTTATAGCATATAAGAATAATAATGGACAGGGTTTTTAAAAAGAAAAAAAAATTTAATTTTGGATTAGCCTATATTCGTAAAACAAAACTTATATAACGATATTTATTTAGCTTAGTATAAAGTTTTTATTATTTTATAGCATTCGCTTACAAAGATTCCAGAGATAAACATAATTAAGTAACAAAAAACTTAAACACTTAGTGCATTTTTCAAAAACAAAGGTATACTTTATTTTTTATCTTGAAATATATTTCTGAAACAAAAAAAAATAATAACCAAAAATATCATCTGCAAAATATTTATAACTTTATTAGACCAAGAGTATTGGAGTAGTACAGGAAGACGCAAACCAATTAGGCGCAAGGAGTTCCTTAATCAATCATTTTAATCTCAGTAATCTTCGCATTGCTAACTTAAAATTTAATTAGGAGAAATATTTCATTACTAAGCAAAATCTCATGTTATGATTAATAACATCATTATAAGATACAAGGACTGACTGACTATTTTTTTGAGGAGTTGCAGAAGATGGTAGGCGGGAACATAATTACATCTTTTGATTTTTTATTAGTCATTTATATTTCATTCACACAGCTAATACCTGCGCCATGGCGAAGTTAGGTATTTTTTAGATCACTGCACTGTAAACAACACCTCATTTTAAATTATTATTGTAACAAAAGTAAGCAGATTTATTACATTCTATCGAAAATATAAATAAATTGATCGGTTTTATTTATATGGCGTTTTTAATTATTTATTGATGTAAATTAATATGATTTTTTTACTAAACAGAATTATCTAATGGATCTGAAAAAGTGGGCGATTATAAAATTATTATTATTGTAGAAATATTAACAAGGTACTTAATTTCACTGTTATTATTATTTTATTAGTATTAATATATTATTCATAATAATATTAAATACGATATAATAAATTTAATATTTGTAATATAAATAATATATTGTTTTATTTCACATTTAAAATGTTTAATCAATATTAGTATTTTATCCATAATAATATTAAATACGATATAATGAATTTAATATTTGCAGAATAAATAATATATTGTTTTATTTTACGTATAGTAATATTTATTCATTTTGATAATCTGAAATTTCTAAAAAAGTGTATCTAGTTCGTTAACATATCAGAAGTAGGTGGGATTTTAAAAAGGAATTTACGATATATCGCGTAATTTATAACAAATAACACAAGAAAATCGTTTCTTAGTTTTCATTAGTGCAATTAAATTATCTAATTTAAAAGTTTCTTATTTATCAAATTGTCGTTTTTAACATTTGAGCGTTCCTCTTAATAAAAGAAATTACCTTTTCATCATTAAATATAACAACTTTGATGTTTCATTGAATTTATTTTTTATTGATAGTATTTCTTACGCTAAAATTTATTCCTATGGGTGTAATAAATCAATTTCATTGAAATTCAGTTATATCTATAAATATTTAATTTGCTAAGTGCAAAAATAATCATTTTAATATCATCAATCATCAGTGAAAAATAGAGCCTGCTTTGTTATCATGCAGAATAAGACATTGAAGTAATTAAAATATTTCGAAATAAAACGTATGGAATAGAAAAACATAGGAATATTTTATTTGGATGGTAGCCAATTAAAATAAAATCATAGACGCATAAATAGTTTGTTCTAATTTTTTTTTGTATATAAAACTGGAATTATTTATCTATCAGAGATTAATTACAGTAATTTTGAAACTCATAGCAATTGAAATTTGCGTTTATTTAAAAATTCTCTCTTATTATTTTGTTCGTTAATTCTGTTTTCTACATATCAGTATCCTTTGAAGGTTGTAGTGTGAGAATCAGTGACTAACTGCCCGGTACTACAGCCCTAACTGTTGCACCATGGCTCCCTAACAATACGACTCTATTGTTTCGAGCTTTGATTTTCCAATTTAACAGGATCTTTAGGTTCTTCAGATTCTTTTTTACTATATCATAAATCATTAATGTTTCCGCAATCCATTTCCATTATCTCCTTTGACAGTCTGACTTTTAGATCAGTTTTCGATTAGACTGACTTTTTAGACAGTCTGATTATATTTTTTTAACCATACTGTTATGTTGGTGGTTAGTTAGTGGTTTCTTAACAAGGTTGGGTTGTTAGTCCAGCGCTTAACCTCCGAGGAGGATACCCGGCTTTGCTCACGGACACTGTGTTCCATTTTAGTCACCTTTTACAACACGCATAGACTATGTTGGGACAATTCTTACACCCCTTCCCCCGGTCACCACACAGGGTGTGAGAATCAGTACAATAGAGAATTTTGCATTCTTGAAGCAATTCAATAACTGAAAATATCCACCACTTAATACAACATTAAAATTTTTTTTATTACCAATAAACGTTAACATTCATATGTCATAAGTATATCTTTTATATAAACACATGCATAAGTTTAATTTATTCAAATATTACTATCAAAAGCGTGGATACTGGATATGTCTAATGTTACAATTTAATAATAAAATTTAGAATTAAGAACACCTTTAAATAATTCCTAAGCGATTCAAACGAATTAATAATATACGATTTACGTATCCATGCAAGAAGAAAGGAATGAATATTATTTATCCAACATCAAGTGTTTTCAAAACAAACTTGCCTTGTCCACATTCCCAGAAAATCAGGCACTGTGAAGGTGGTGAGAGCCTGGGATGTGAGGTGCATGTCAACATCTGTGTAATATATCGTCAAATTCACCAGCGACTCGCCAGCCGACGTCAGCTTTAATCCCAACTGCACTACTGTTTCAGTGGGATTAACAACTAGAAGGATAACATAGAAAACAATATTCTAAAATACACTAAACAAAAATTCTTGCCTTTAACTGTAACTTTAACAAGAGTTGAAGCAAATTTTATGAAAGAACACAATTCCTTTAAAAGAACGGACTACAATAGGTAATAAAAAATAAGGAATATAAGTAAATAATAATATTAAAATATTTAACTATTTAACAGCATATTTGATATTTATTAGCTGTTTAACTAATAAATAAAATTACTACTAAGCCAGATCATGTAGTTGAAATACACAAAATGATGATTAAGACTTATTTGGAATAAAATTTTTGAAACTTCTGCAAATTCGGAGCCTTTATTTAAGCTAATCAAATATAAAAATAGATATTTTAGAATAACTATTAACTTTTAACTAAATTTTCTGCCTATTCATATGAGTCTTAATTTTTTAATCAAATTATGATAATGTTACATATAGGTATATTTGTGTTAATTTAACTAATTATTAAACTAGTTAATGCCATAAATATCACTACTTTTTTACAAAACCAACAAGAAATAAAACAAAAAATTTTTTATATTTTAATTTTTAACACATATACTTGATAACTAAACTATCAAATTGAAGAGCTATATTTATCTTATTAATGTATTATCTTAAATAATGCATAATATAAAATTTAGTTAAAAGTTATTAGTTATTCTAAAATATTTATTTCTATGTTTGATTTATTTAAATAAAAGTTATGAATTTACAGGAATTACAAAAATTTTATGTTTAATTTCTTACTTTTTAAAATCTGAATTACTTTTATATTGCTAATCAGATATTGCAGCCAGCTATTAAGCTAACCATTGTAGCAAAACACGGGAAAATACTTCAAGATTGTGGCTATTGAATTCTTTCTACTATATATTTCATATAAAAAGAATTATTTTACTATCGTTGACATTTCATACTCATTCTAATAAGAGTTTCTCACCTGCAAAGACATAACCCCCATTGGAATTGCTTGGCTTCAGCGTGACTCCAATGGTAAAATCTCTGAACAAAGTGGGCGGAAGGTAAAGTCTGTAAGGGGCTTTGATGTCAGCTTCTGATTCCAAGAGAAAAGGCTGGGAATCCGTCCGGACCAATCACGAAGCCTACCCCTGGAGTCACAAATGGAATCTTGATTGCTTGCAAAAGATCCTGGACACGAGGGTGACCTGTAAAACAATAAACCGAACACTTTTTTTACCAAAGCGTTCGTTGTATAAACTTGAACATTGAGTAGTTTTTTCTAAATATGATTAACTATGTGGTAGAAATGCATATACATCTTTATACCTCTAATACCATCTTTATACATCTTTATACCTCTAATACCATCTTTATACATCTTTATACCTCTCTCTCGCCCTCTTTCACCTCGGTCCTTTTTTTCAAAGATGACTAGTTCTTTTATTTTTGTGATCAATTTTAGAATGAAAATTCGGCCAAGATGTATTACCAACATAAACAAATCTATCTATATATATTTCATACGAGCATGTAACTGGTTGTGCTTTATAGAGATAGATAATATAAATCAAGAAATTTATTTGATAAAAAACCTTTTATTAGATGAACGATAAAGTATTAATAATTTGATATCCATAAATGTAATATAATTTGATATCCATAAATGGCATATTATAAACAGAATAATATAGAACAAATAGCTGCGATTTAAGATCGAATTTACGGAATAAAAATTTATTAAACTAATTAGAATATAATAATATAGAACAAATAGCTGCGATTTAAGATCGAATTTACGGAATAAAAATTCTAATTACGAATTTTCTAATTATGAATATATTCGTATAAATATAGAACAAATAGCTGCGATTTAAGATCGAATTTACGGAATAAAAATAATTACGAATTTTCTAATTACGAATATATTCGTATAAATATAGCACAAAAGGAAAGAGATGATTAAATTAAAAAACATTAATAATAATTCGTAAAAGAAATTTATATACAAAATATTGTTAAACTGAAAGACAACTTTACATTTTTACTATTGTCAAGTGTTTATACTGAAATGCTGATGTTGGCGAATCTTCAGTAAAGAATGATATATTTATCTTATTAATTTTAAATACTTTACTTTTTATAGAAATCAGTATTTTATTAGAAAGTATTATTGTGATCGAATTGTCTTTCCTCTATTTATTAATTTTGCATTTCAATTTGTGCTTGCAAGCATAACAATTCAGACAGAATTTTTTGAAAAGGGGTAAATGCCAAATGAATTTACAATAAAAATTAGGTGAAAAAATTGTAATATATACAGATTAAAACAATTGTATACTTGCATTTATGGATATCAAATTATTAATACTTTATCGTTAATCTAATAAAAGGTTTTTTCTCAAATAAATTTCCTGATTTATATTATCTATCTCTATAAAGTACAACCAGTTATATGCTCGTATGAAATATATCATATTATAAACAGAATAATATAAAATTATTATATTGTTTGAAACTATCAATCAAGCAAAAAAAATTATAATTTGAAGATATCACTATACAAAATGAGGAATAGTATTGCCTATTAAATGGTAATGAAAAACGGCATTTTGTATGCTCCTTTACGAATATTTACAACTCTTTCGCTGAAACCATTCACAAAAAGGTTTTTTCCCTGCAATCTGAAGCATTGAAAAGCAGTAAAAATGCTCTCAAACACGTTCTGTTCTCTGAACAGAATTAAGCTTTTACCAAAAAAAATCAGCTGACTCTACAAAATGTAGATAATAAAACGTTAATGGTTTTTTTCTCCCTAGAAAAAATGAGAAACAATGAAGTTAAGATCTTGACCTGTGAGTAGGGATCGAGAATCTCTCCTTTGAATTCATTTCTATTTTTTTTGGGAAGAAATAATTATTGGCTTATAAAAAGTCTTGAAAGTTTTTCCAGGAAATGTTATTGTTTCTTCTGATTATTACGTATTTTTATTTATCTGAAGCAAAATTGAAAAGCAATCAAACTTTTAAATTTTGGTGCATGTTTATGTTATTTTCATAGCAATTTCGTGTATAAAACTTTTTTTAATCAACAACCAATCAATGGATTATTGTTAACAAAATAATAAATCCACAATTGCGTAAATAAAAATATACTTATTTTATTAATTATATTCATTATTAACTTAATTGTTTTGTTTATTCTATGCATATATTATAATTTAAACAAATGCGTCTTTAAAATGATGCATTAAATTTAAATCTTATCGTAACTGAAAATATAAGGGAAAATATTATTTCATTCATAAATAGTGAAAGAAATTTTGAAAAAATATTACTTCATTCACAAATAATGAAAGAAATATCGAAAAAATATTACTTCATTCACAAATAGTGAAATAAATATCGAAAAAATATTACCTCATTCACAAATAGTGAAAGAAAGATCCAAAAATATTCTCTCCTTAGAAAATATCGATTTTTTCAATTAGCATTAAAAAAATTATTTTTAAGCATACTGTAAAATAAAACATAAAATTCAATCATCCATTATATTAAACTAGAACTTTAAATAAGAACTAATTAATTTAATAGAATTAAATAAGAACTAAATACTTTAAAAGAATTAAATAAGAACTCTAAATGCTACTGAAATAAATTTATTAAGCTAAAATTATTTTTAATCATATCAAACAAAGTTTCACTAAGCAAGCCATTTTAAGTCTTGATTCAACAATTCTATGAATTTTTCATATTTCTACATGGATAAAATTGTTGGATAACTCTATATTAACAAAACAGGAATCAATAAAACATAGAAAATTACAATGAATTATAATTTTGTATGTTGTATTGACTCCTTATAATTTTTTTCAAATTTTAGATGTTTAAACGTGAATTAAGTGAATTTAAAAATTTATTTTACAGAATACCATTTCACGAAATAATAAAGTGCTAGAAATTCTATAAACCCCGTTTCCCCTGAGTTTCGTCCTAGAAATATTTTATTTCATCGAACATCGATATCAGTTTGTCAAACATTCCCAACAAATATCGTGGTGATAAAAAGTTTGTGCTTTTTCCTATTGCTATAAAATCATAAAAATAAAGTGCAGTAAGACATTCTTTCATCTCTTGTAAAAAGTATGAAATATAAATATCGTTTCTTGGCGAAATAATGGATAAGAAATTTCAGAATTTTATGGATGATTTTACAGCTGAAATTTCCTAACACATATAAAAAAGAAATTGCAGGGGAATAAACACTATCGTGAAAACTGGAGTTGAAAATAAGTAGATTTCTACTATTTCACTCTCTCTAAAACACTCTTTCTATTAAAGCTTTTACTGATTATTTTGTGAAAAATTTAATTAAAAGTTTTGTAATGAATCATGGTACTCCAGTTCTCCATACATGGTACCCTATTACTGGTACTAATAGTTCTCTACTATTTCATTCCCTATAAGGCACTCTTTCTATTAAATCTTTTACTGATTGTTTTGTGAAAATTTAATTAAAAGTTTTATAATGAATCCTGGTACTCCAGTTCTCGATATATGGTACTCTATTACTGGTACTAATAGTTCTCTACTATTTTACTCCCTCTAAAATACTCTTTCTGTTAAAGTTTTTACTAATTGCTTTGTGAAAAATTTAATGAAAAGTTTTGTAATGAATCATAGTAGCCCTTTTTTTTTAAAAAAAAAATCAGGACTCATTTTTTTTTTTGTTATAATTTACTTTATAAAATAAGGTTTTGTCACGTCTTTATGCATCTGAATATTTCATTTGTCATTTTATGACATTTCTTCTTTGTTGAACATCGATGGGCCTCATTGTACCACTTATGTATAATCCCACTCAAGTATGATGTACCACTTATGTATCATGGGATATCCCCCTGACAGGTGATGAGGTGAAGGCTTTTAGGGGTAACTGCCACGCATTTACGTGTCATAGGGGAGAAAACCTTAAATTTTCCATAAGGCAGCCTGACTATCGATGCAAGATGCTTTTACACAAATTGTCACAAACACCATCGAGTTTCCTCGTCTATGAAAGCAGTGACTACAATAATGCTGCCCGCAGATTTGAATCTCAACTTCCTGCATGCTAACTGTGGCACGTTACAAGTTAGGCGGGTTGTTTTTTTTTTTATCTTAAAAAGAACCTAAAAAAAATCTGATCAATACTTCCAAATTTATGAAATAAGTGAAATGAAAAAAGCGAAAGTAAAACGAGAAATTATTTTTGAAAGTAAAGTAAATTTAAAAGAATTAAATTAAGCTAACAGTATATTTTGTTTAGAGTAGTTAACTGAGTTGCTTAATTGATTTTGTTTAGAGGAGACAATTAAGTTAGAATTATCCCAGGTGAGTTATGTAGAAATTTTACCTTAAACACAACTATTTTTAAAAAAAATTATAACAATTTTAATTCTAATCAAAATGAATTTGTAACTAAAATAATACAAAATTTATTAAAATGTACTATAAAATTAAATAATTATAATTGGAATTAATCTCATGCTGGCATAGAAAGAAAGTATTACAAATGTTTATGGAAGGAAAAGAGATTAATTACAAGGAATCTATTTTATATGCCTGTAAATTAACATAAAACTTCCACAACACAAAATAGTCGATGAAATATGCCGAAGATTGTTTTTTTCCAAATTAATGATAAAGTAAAATAAATTCAGTGCCTCTTTTCAAAGTATTTTTTGATACTCAAGACCAATCTTTCTAATGTATAGTGATGTCATTCTTATTTATTTCTTATACAGTGCAACATCAAAAGAAGTGAATCTTTTATGTCCAAAAGAAATACAATCAAATATGAATAATAGTACATGATAAGAATTTCGTTAACAGCTTAAAATCATACGAATCATATAGAAAAAAATTACATAAACTAAAATAATATACTGTTAATATAAAACAATAATTGAATTTGGTAAATGATTTTATTTCATGACGGTGTTTGTAATAAGTTAAATAAAAGAAATATGTTGTCTCAAAATAAAAAAGAAAGCGGCCAAAGAACACTATTTTATTAAGTTAATAATAAGTTAAGTTATTTACGAGAAGCATGGATCAAAATTTCCATTTTTTCCGTCTGAAAATAATATTATGCAATTATTTTGTTACATTTATTTTTCAACTTTCAATTGATCATTGATATTAGATAATTTTATTAAGAAGAAAAGCATTTTATATCATTCACTTCATTTACAGAAAATTATATATATATATATATATATAAACTATAAACTAAATGCATACTTTACATTACTATTCTGTAACTTTTTAAAAGCTACATAATTTTTGACACAAGAATTTTTCTAATTATAGTATTGTTTTGTTGTTGTTGTTGTTGTTTCTTATCCCACTTGGCTGGCCAAGCCCACGAGCCCATATGGACTCATGATTGAAGGGGAAGGAAGCAGCTTCTGTTGTGATGGAGCACCCGTAGGTAGAAGCCTGACTTTTGCTCCGTGACGCTCTTACAGTCATAGAAGACCGGGACCTACGGCTTAAAGTGGATTCCGAACCACTACAAACATCCATGGCACCGCCGGGATTTGAACCCGAAACCTGTGGCACCGAGCGTCAGAGCGCTAGACACTCGGCCATTCAGGTCTCAAATTTGCCAACGGCACGCAGTGTTCCCAGGTGGTCACCCACCCAAGTACTGACCGCGCCCAATGATGCTTAACTTCGGTGATCTAACGAGAACCGGTATATTCAGCATGGTACGGCCGTTGGCGTCTAATTATAGTAAATCGATTAAACAAATAATACCGATTAATCGATTTCTGGGTATTAAGGCAATATTTGACAAATCTGTAGTAAATTACAATCTTATCACAGTGACAATCTTATTATAGAGATATTAATTTACAATCTTATTATCGAGACAATAATCGTTCAGGTTTTAAAATTATTTTAAACATTTAAATTTACAAATTAAGTAAAATATTTTTGTTAATTTATTTTTTTGTTAAACGAACATTATGAAGGAAAAAAATTAGAAACACTTTAAGCTGGAAAATTAAACCATATTTAGATATGTTCACTAACTATTTATTGAATCTTGGTTCATGATCAACACTTCGATATTTATTGCATTGTTTTAAATGTTTTTATCTGAATACATATGCATTTTTTATTATTAAATCTAGTAATTATTAAATGTAACTAATTGAAGAAGATTATACAGGTCATTTACCCTTTGTCTTTAGAAAGAATTCCGCAACAAAATATCAGAAGAAAAAGTTCTCAATGCACTTTATTTTCTAGGCGTTATTTCTGAATCTTCCTTAGGGATGGTGATATTTTATGTGTGTGATCTAACGGCTCTTGGAGATGGGAGTCTCCTGGCGGCCTCTCCATTCTCACATCTTTAAAACCAGGGTTACCACACTGTGATTGTCACTGGATATCCAGACAGGCACAAACCACAGAACTTGCTGCTTTACAGCATTAAAAGAGTTTTTAAAAATGTATTCTACTATAAATGCAGAACAAATTTGTAAGTAAACATTCTTTATTCCTCCAAATATCAAATCTATTTAATTAAATTTGATTAAAGAAATATTTTAGCGAATCACTTCAAGTTCATCCAAAAATAAAATTTAGTGAAGCACTTCAATAAATAAGATTTACTTAATAATACAGGTACGTAGAAAATTTAAAAGTAGTATTTGGAAATTCCATTCAATTTCTTTACAAATGCGATTCTCATTTTATAAATAATTTTGTAGTTTAACTATCGGTGAATGATGAAAAAATATTCATACAAATAATATACTGAATTATAATAAAATATTTTATGATGAATAAAATATTTTAATCACAAAAATGTGATGAATGCAAATGTTTTTTAACTGTTTTTAAGACATTTTGGTCATTTTTGTTAAGAATACCTGGTCTTTTTTTCTCTTAATTTTGATATGCTTATATAAGTAGCCAAATTTGTATGGATTATGTTTCAATAAAGCCATAATTTGGTTTGGTTTGTAGCTCTACGGTCATCTTGTGCACACGAGATAAAAAACAGACCGGGACCTACAGTTTAATGTGGATTCCAAACCACTAACAAACATCCATGCCAAAGACAGGAATCGAACCTGGAGCCTGCGGTACCAAAGGCCAGGGCACTAGCCAATTTTCCATCAGGCCTCTCAATAAAGACATAGGTAACAGCAACAACAAAATGTTAATCTTGGTCATCAAATGATTAAACATTAAAATTCAATCGACAATATAAAATAATTATAAGATTCCAAAAATAAAATTAAATAACTGAATTATTTTTATCCAGAAAAAAAATATAAAATTTTTTTATTAAAAAAAATTTAAATAAATAAATAAACAGGAGCAATAAAAATGTACTAAAAAAACTAATATCTGAACCAAATTCATCGCCAAATATGGTAACCCAACACCTTGATCACAGACATGAACGGTCAGGATTCGATCAAGCAGTCGCGCGAGACGATACCCGCGGGAAAAATAAAATTCACGCCCAGGGGCTTAGCCTCATTTCGGAGGGGGAAATCCGAACGCTTTATGGGAAAAATCCAATCGTTGGATAGAGGGCAAAGAACTCCGCGAATCAAATCATTTTCTTACACCACTTCGTTAACCTATCAACGATGGTCCGCAGTTTCTGTAGACATATTTCTTTCGTGATTCTCTCGATAGCCGTATTGATCCACAAAGACAATTTCGTCTAACTTGAGAGAACTATTTATATACTTGTCTTTATTGTAGCAGTTCCTATATTTCGGATTTTCCCAGGGCGGATATCATAAAAGTGGCTTTTAGGGAATATTCTTCATCAGTGGAAGACAAAGATTGGGATTGGTTTTTCCCCAAATAAAAAAATAAAACAAAAAGTTTTAGTGGATCATTTTTCAAGTGTGGATTTTCGTGAACTTCCTTTTTTATATAATGGCATTTACTTTTCCTATATTTCTGTAGTTTTGAGAATTTCTTATCTATAAAATGCTCAGTGACTTGGAGAATGGGAGGAAGGAAAATACAAAGATTTACTAGTAAAAAATGAACATTAAATTTTTAAATAGCTTAACTTTTAACTTTATTTTTAAAACTTTTTCTTTTCATCATCCAAAAATATTAAATATTAGAAGACAAAGAGTGGGATTGGTTTCTTCCAAAATAAAAATAAAAAGTAGATCATTTTTCAAGTGTGGACTTTCGTGGATTTGCTTTTTTTCCAATTCCTTCTATTAGCTCACACTCTCCCTATATATCTTGTTCAAATTTTCAATCGTTAATAAAATACTTTTTATTCATCCACTCAATTTCAAATACATTTTTTTTAACTTGTAGTAGATGACACTTGATGTTAATGCAGTTTTTTCAAATATTAATTCAGTAATTAAATTAAATGAATTAATTTTAGTTTTTTTTTAGATTTAAGTTGCATATATCTACGAATAGATGGCGCCAGATAAACTTAAAAAAATAAAGGAAAATTATTTATGAAGGACTTTCTGCAATACAGTGAAAAAAAAAAAAAGGAATTGACTTAAAAATTTTTTTTTATATTACTTGTTATATAATGAACTTTACTTTTCATATATATCTGTAGTTTTCAGAATTTCGTATCTATAAAATACTCAGTGACTTGAAGGGAGGGAGGAAGAAAAAACAAAGAACTCTCTAGTTAAAAATTTAATGTTAATATTTTTTAAACTTTTTTTTTTTCATCATCCAAAAATATTAAGTGTTAGGAGACAAAGATTGGAGTTGGTTTCTTCCAAAATAAAAAAAAAAAAAAAAAATAAAAAGTGGATCATTTTTCAAGTGTGAACTTTCGTGAACTTCCTTTTTTTATACAATGCCCTTTACTTTTCCTATATTTCTGTAGTTTTAAGAATTTCGTATCCACTCAATGACTTGGAGGGAGGAAGGAAAAAAAAACAAAGACTTTTTAACTAAAAATTTAATGTTATTATTTTTTTTTAATTTTTTTTTTCATGATCCAAAAGTATTAATTATTAGAAGACAAAAGATTGGGGTTGGTTTCTTCCAAAATAAAAAAAAAAAAAATAAAAAGTGGATCATTTTTCAAGTGTGGACTTCCTTTTTTGTATATAATGCTCTTTAGTTTTCCTATATTTCTGTAGTTTTGAGAATTTCGTATCCACTCAATGACTTGGAGGAGGAAGGAAAAAAAAAACAAAGACTTTTTAACTAAAAATTTAATGTTAGTATTTTTAAAAAAAATTTTTTTTCATGATCCAAAAGCATTAATTATTAGAAGACAAAAGATTGGGATTGGTTTCTTCCAAAATAAAAAAAAAAATAAAATAAAAACGTTAGTGGATCATTTTTCAAGTGTGGACTTCCTTTTTTATATAATGCTCTTTAGTTTTCCTATATTTCTGTAGTTTTAAGAATTTCGTATCCACTCAATGACTTGGAGGAGGAAGGAAAAAAAAAAAAAAAAAAAAAGACTTTTTAACTAAAAATTTAATGTTATTATTTTTTAAATTTTTTTTTTCATGATCCAAAAGTATTAATTATTAGAAGACAAAAGATTGGGATTGGTTTCTTCCAAAAAAAAAAAATAAAAATAAAAAACGTTAGTGGATCATTTTTCAAGTGTGGACTTCCTTTTTTATATAATGCTCTTTAGTTTTCCTATATTTCTGTTGTTTTGAGAATTTCGTATCTATAAAATACACAATGACTTCGAGGGCGACAAGAAGAAAAAACAAAGACCTGCTAGTTTAAAATTAACGTTATATTTTTTTAGACTTTTTTTTTTTCATCATCAAAAAATTATTTTTCTATATCTTTAAAATATAAATTACTTTTTTTAAAATTGAAAATTTAGGCCATTTTTATAAATTTGAAAGGTAATTCTTTTGTTATTCATCAAAAGTTTTTAATGCACATTTTTTTAGATAATAATAAAATCTTATCGTCGAATATTATTACAATATAAGAGTACTTAAAATTTAAATTAATAATACATAGTTTAAAGGGGAAAGAATTGCTAAATTTTAATTTGTTTCGTCAAAAAAAAAAAAAATAAATAAATAAAATAAAAATTAAATTAAAAGAAAAAAAAAAAAAAAAAAAATCTTCAGAGATAGATGAAGAGGTATTTTGAAAATCTGAATCCTCTTACAAATTAACTTTTATATTTAGCGTGTTTTTAATTCCATAAATGAACTTATAAGCTCCACTCGTGAATATTTGGTATAGTAACATACAGGAGAGTTCAGATTTAAATCCACTGAAGACATCCAATGCAGTCAGTACTTTCAGAAAAACTGAACAATCGATGGTGATTGTAAAAACATGCATAAATGTCACTCATAGACGTTAAAGATGTCTGGAGGTTTCCCCCCATAGAATAAGCAAATCCAAAACCCTAAAAGTCTTCTCGGAAGGCAATAACCTCCCTTTTTTTTTTATCCGCTGTTGGACTGTTTGCCATATGCATAAGTGGAAGTAATACAGTAATACGTATGCAGGTAATACAGAGAAGCACAATGGCACAATATGCAAAATAACAACTATTTGTGGCAACGATTGCGAAGTATGAAATTATCTATTGCTTTATTAGGTTACCAAATGCGCGCGGCTAGCTTGCATTCAAGAGAGCTTGTAATCCACTGGTTGCTCTATTGTAGTAACTGTTTTCTGAATCAAGGAAACTCGATGGCGATAGCGACAATAAGTGTAATGCATATCATATTCTCATATTAAAAGTCGGGTAGCCTGTTGAAAGTTTTCCGGATTTCAAATTCGCAATGTGGTGCAATGCCACACGCAAATGCGGGAAATTACCTCTAAAAGGCCATCCGTAAGGCGTCTCTACTCATCACCCGTCGGTGGGCTGTTCATCATATTAAACTTCATATATTTTGCATGTACTAATAGTACTTTGGCACTCGGTACCACAGGTTTCGAGTTCCAGCGGTGGCATAGATGTTTGTAGTGGTTCGGAATCCACTTTAAACAGTAGGTCCAGTTCTAATATGACTGTAGATCGTTGGGCGCAGAGGTGACAATACTACCCCGTAAAAAGAAGCATCTCTTGTCTCGAAATCTACCAATAGGCAGACGGCCTTAGTATGGGGCCAATGCAGAAGAAGATAGTAGGTGAAAGTGCCAGATTTAATTCTAGGACAATGAAAATAATCTATATAGATATTTTTTATAATCCTTTTTCATTTCGGAGACCTTAAAATCTGGACAAGAACCTCTATAGATTCAAAAAAGTTATGTATTACAAGGTATTACAGAATATTTTAAGTTACTTGTTATTGGCGAAAATATAAAATCAATTAAATGAAAAGAATATTATTGAGAGTATTTTTAATTTTATTAATGCTGAAAAAAAATTATAAAGGAAAAAATATACACCTCAAAGATATATGTCTTTGATATATGTTTATTTCATTAATAGAAAAATATGTTTCAAGATTTTAAAAATTCTGGCTGAAAGATTCCCTTTTGACATTACAACGGCAAAAAATCAATAAGAAAATATTTTAATAACATTAAAAATAAACTTGTAGCAATCACTAAAGCAGATAATCTTTGCTTTATGTCTGTAACAACATACTGAAATCCAGGTCCCTTACCTCGAGGATTTTTCGGATTCTTTGGGCGCCCTTGTTTGTTGCGCCATCTCTTGGCAGATATCGTTACGATTCCAAAAGTCAACGTCAGAATTAGGCACTGGTGAAAGATCCTACAAACGAAAAAAAGAATCATTCTAGGAATATTTCTATAAAAATTTATTTTACATTCAATAATTCTGTAAAATAAAATTTTACAGAATTCACATTCAGAAAACACCTATAATAAACGCTACTTCTAAGAATAACAAATTTTTCAACTGATTTAAAATAATTCCTTCCCAATTAAGGTTTCATTGTTAATATTGCCCTTATTTAATAACATATTACTTTTATCTTTTTAAAAATTGAATGCATCAAAAACGTTTTTGTGAAAAATAAAAATTTAATGAATGATGTAAGAAAAACTTATTTATTTGTTAAAGCATTTATTTTATTTGTCAATAATACGAATTTGCAGATAAATACAACACTAACATCTATGATATATAAATTCAGATGTCATAAGTTTATATACTTTTGTTTCAACTACAATCATGCAATTTTTTTCCAATTACAATAAGTTAATCGTACTCACACGCTTATTTTCTTCTTTCTATCTATAGAAGTATAGATAGTTTTGCTTAGTTAATTTATTGCTCATGATATTTTCATAAAATGTAGAAATGAAAATGGTTTCGTTTCCCGAACCATTAACAAGCATCCATACCACTTCCAGGATTCGAACCTGAAGTTAAGGGATTTGATTGGCCTTTTAAAATATAGATAGTTTTCATGCATTTCCTAGGATTTATTTTTTTTTTTTTTTTTTTTTTATAATTTCTTTACTATTTTTGTATTTTTTTTCACTATTTTTCTATTTTAAAAAATAGATTTCATTAGTTTTATATTATTATATTTTTTTCGATTTCAAAATATCGCTAAAAAAACATTTATAAGTGGTTTTTTTTTATTAATTTTTTTTTTCTTTAGTATAGGAATTAAAAAAATAAAATGTTATAAATAAAGAAAAAGTAAAATAGAACGTAAAAAAATAATAAAATGTTAAAATAAAAATAAAAGGTTATAAAATATACACAACATAATTTGATCGTGGTAATGCAAATAATCTGTATATTATTAAAATAATTCCTCATTTATATATTTATAACAAGTAATATAACAAAAAGTTTTTTAAACTCCATTCCTACTTTTTTTTCACTATATTGCAAAAAGTCCTTTATGAATAATTTTCATTCATTTTTTTAAACTAATTTGGCGCCATCTATTGGTAGATGCATGCAACTTAAATCTAAAAAAAAACTAAAATTAATTAATTAAATTTAATTAATGAATTAATACTTGGAAAAACTGTATTAGCATCAAGTGTCATCCACTACAAGTTCAAAAAAATGTATGTTGAACTGGAGTGGATGAATAAAATGTATTTTATTAACGATTGAAAATTTGAGCAAGATATATATAGGGAGAGTGTGAGCTAATAGAAGGAATTGAAAAAGGGCTATCTTACCTGCAAAGTAGAATTAATGTCCGTTATATTTCTTCTAACTTTTCAACTTTTAAAAACCATTTGGTATGTGGAAGATTTTAATAAATAATTCAGATCAATGAGTTATTAGGTTAATTGCTGTTCAAGTTAACTACATTGTTAGAAATTAATAGCATTAAATTTCACAAGAAAAACTATGTTTTATAAGTTATTTCTGAACATACATTTCAGATGCCATTTTGTTCTCTAATCCAGAAAATGAAGTCGAACCATCTAATTTCTGTTACCTTTACAAAGATCGAGTATTATTATTTTATAATGTCACAAGATCACCATGTGCTTTCATACTAAAAAATAAATTGCAAAAAAATTCCAACAAAAATACGTATTTTTTTTTAAAGCACGTCATATTGGATATGTTTACCTATCACTCATCATTTACAGATTATAATAAAATTTTTACACGTTTTCACATAAATGGAATTACAAAATTGATATCTCAAAAATATATAAAAACTCCCAAACTATAATATATATATATATATATATCATGGCCAGAATGAAGCATTTTGCAACTATGAGGTATTTTGTAAAAGTTTAAACCAAAGTTTGGTAAATCCTTTGATCCTAACACAAATCTCGGCTCCACGTTGACTAGACGCTTTAATTACAGAATTCTATTATTAATAAAGTCACAGATGGAAGGATCATTAAGGAAAAGACGCGACAGTACTCAAAGATGCAAAATAGTCATAATTTTGTTTTTCAAAATTCATTTATAAAAATATTTCTTCGGAACTTTTTTGTCCAAGAATTTAATTTTTTAAGCAATTAATGTTCAAATATCTATTGTAAATATGCTTTTGCAAATATGGTTTTTCAAAATCTGTAAATATATATATGTTTATTAAAAGCATATATTGTTGTTACTGAGACAAGTGTTTAGTCTCTTACATTTTAATTCATAGAATTATTTTTTAAGTAATTTTTTTCACAAGTGTTTGGTCTGTTACATTTTAAATCATAGAATTATTTTTTAAGTAATTTTTTTCACAAGTGTTTGGTCTGTTACATTTTAAATCATAGAATTATTTTTTAAGTAATTTTTTAAACATTTTGATTCTAAATTATTTACTCAACTTTATATTAAGATTACATTTTAGTTAAATGCTAATTTTCCATTCCGTCAGTCAATAATCGTTTTCGATTATTGATTTATTTTAGCATAATAGTTCAGGTTTTAAATCATTATTTACGTTCCAATAGAAAAATAATGAAACTTAATATTATTGATAGTTTTAAAATATTACAGAAATATATATATATTCTACCCTGAGTAAGAGATGTAATTTTTGATTTTATTGAACTTATTTGTCTCTTTAGATATGTAAAATACTGTTTTTTCCTTTTTCATATATAAATATTTGTAATACTAAGAGTTATTTATTGCATTATTTTGCCTTACAAGCTAAACTGGTTTTCATTAAATGACAACTTTTTGTTTTCCTATTTTGTTCTTTTGAAATAGAAATCTTAAAAAATTCATTAAGGAGATGAACTGAGATATTAAATCACAGAGTGGTTTAAAATAATATATCTACAGTGGATAAAAAAAGTATTGGCAATTGCCAATAAATGATCATATTTGCTAACAAAGTATGTTTACAAATTTTATTTTAACATAGCGATTACAGAAGGAGAAAAGACAAACAAATATAACGAAATTTTCATTTAAATATTTTTTTAGTCAAAATCTACGAGAAAATCCAAAATTTACATGATAAAAAAAGTATTGGCAAAATTATGAAATTGACAAAATTATGAGCGAAAACAAAATCAGTATATGTTTAGTACTTTGTATGCATACTTTCTGCATCTATAACAGCTTGTAATCTATTTCTCATAGAGGAAACTAGGGTCTTTGTTGTATTGTAGGGAATTGTGTGCCACTCTTGCAAGAGTAAACGATTGAGGTCGTCTTTACTTGAAATTTTATGTTTCTTGATTTCTAGATTCAGCAGGTGCCATGAATTTTCAATTGGATTGATGTCAGGCGATTGAGGTGGGGTTTTGAATTGGCGAGGAGCATTGTAGAGTAGCCATTCACGGGTGAGATTCGCTGTATGCTTGGGGTCATTGTCTTGTTGAAAAACGAATGATGTTTCCAAGCCAAATTTTGGGCACTGATTTTTAAGTCATGGCGCAAAATGTCAATGTATGTACGTGCTGTCATAATACCATCAATAAAATGCAGGTTGCCAATTCCATTAGCTGCCATACAGCCCCAAACTAAGACGCTGCCTCCACCATGTTTCACAGTAGCAGTTAAATGTTGCGTTTCCAATTCAGTATTTGGCCTCCTCCACACATATCATCGTCCATCACTGCCGAAATGTTAAACTTTGATTCGTCAGAAAATATAACTGTTTTCCAAAACTCTTCAGATAAATCAACGTGGGATTTTGAGAAATCTAACCTCTTTCTCCTATTTATTTCTGAGATGAATGGTTTCTTTCTAGCTGCCCTTCCATAATAACTTCTCTCGTGTAAAATATTCCGGATAGTCTGTACGCTGAAAGTCTTTTGCGAAGTGAAAGCAACATCTCTAGCTATCAGGGGTGCACTTATTTTAGGGTTTTTCTTAACCTTGCTAATAATGACACGTTCTTCTCTTGTAGAAAATATTCGAGGTGGCCCACTTCTAGTCTTATTTTCCGTTGATCATGTTTCCTTGAACTTTTTTACAACACTTCTGACAGTAAATAAATTTGTATTGAACTGCACTCCTATAGCACGATAAGTTAAACCCTCATTTCTGAGCCTAATAATAGTGTTTTTAACACTAACGCCCAACTCCTTCGATTTCGAAGTCATTTTACTTCAGTAATCGCAAAATAATTCATAGACACTTTTGGAGTAGTTTTGCAGACCTTATACCGGTAGAGTTTCTTATCAGTCGAAACACGTGACTTCAATGTAACAAAATTTGCATAGCCGTTAAAACTTTGCCAATACTTTTTTGACATGCAAATTTTCGTTTTAGAAAGAAAAAATTGTAGAAAATGCAAATTAAAATAAAATTTTTACTATTTTTATCTATCTAAGATGTCTTGTATTTAATTACGACAGCTAAAATTGCATAACTTCTTTTTTATTTGTCAATATGAATAAATTAAGGCAATTGCCATTACTTTTTTTACCCACTGTATATCTTTATTAATAAACATATATTTTATTGAATATTTATTATCCTAAATAGATATTTAATTGAATATTTATTATCCTAAATATATATTTTATCATCGATATATTGATTAAATTATATAAAATGATATTAAAAATTCGATATAGTCCAATTTCAATTCTAAAGAAATCGACAAAAATAAAACTTTTATAGTAACAAAATCTATTGAAATATCTCAATTTGTCTTATTTAATCTTATGCATTTCATTATCTAAAAATGTTAAATAAAAATTGATAATTTGGTAAAAGGGATTGGAATATTTAAAAAGAAAGCACTTTTTTTATTACCATTGCATTACAAATCTTCAGCAAGACATACGAGTAACTAAAAAAAACTTTTATAGTAGTAAAATCCTTTAAAATATCTCAATTTGTCTTATTTAATCTTATACATTTCATAATCTAAAAATGTTTAATAAAAAATGATAATTTAAAGAGAATTTATCTTTAACAGTGATTTTTTTTTAAAGCACTTTTTGTTATTACTATTACCATAGTAAATTTCCAGCAAGACATGACTAAAAAAACTTTTATAGTAGCAAAATCCTTTAAAATATCTCAATTTGTGTTAGTTAATCTTATACATTTTATTATCGAAAAATGTTTAATAAAAAATGATAATTTAGTAAAAGAGAATTTATCTTTAACAGTAAAATATTTAAAAAGAAACCACTTTTATATTACCATTGCATTGCAAATCTCCAGCAAGACATACGAGTAACTAAAAAAAAAACTTTTATAGTAGTGAAATCCTTTAACATATCTCAATTTGTCTTATTTAATCTTATACATTTCATTATCGAAAAATGTTTAATATAAATTGATAATTTGGTAAAAGGGAATTTATTTTTAACAGTGGAATATTTAAAAAGAAACCACTTTTTTTATATTACCATTGCATTGTAACTCTCAGCAAGACATACGAGTAACTAAAAAAAACTTTTATAGTAGCAAAATCCTTTAAAATATCTCAATTTGTGTTAGTTAATCTTATACATTTCATTATCGAAAAATGTTTAATAAAAAACGATAATTTAAAGAGAATTTATATTTAACAGTGAAATATTTTTTTAAAAAATGCACTTTTTTTATTACAATTACCATAGTAAATCTCCAGCAAGACATTATTAAAATAAAGAACAACGTGTGTGTACCTAAGAGAGTTGGAATTTCCTCCCCATAGAAGTTTTCAGAAAAACCGTCCCTCCTCTTAATTGCGGCGAGGGGCAAGAAATTTGTAGCAAACGAGTTTCGAACGTGACGGGGGTATTCTTGGACCCCAAACTGGGTGTCCGTTCGACTGCCAACTGTCTGTGCCTAACGAGGCCTAATCACTCCGCGGAAACAAGGTTAGGGGGGAACTTTTTCTTTGCCTTCGAAAAAAGAAATTGAATTGTTTCTGCTTGTTCTATTTGTGGCAACCCTTCCTTCATTTGTTTGCAAGGCCCCTTTTCTTTTCTTGCCTGATATTGATTTGGTTACGGCAAAGAAATTTATTCTTAGAATAACCATAAGCATAATCATATGCGTTAGGCTATCTGTTAGAAAATTATTTCTACAAAGATGTAAAGATAGGGCTATGAGACCACTTTTCATAATACTAAAAAGTTTTGGATTGTTCGGATTAAATATTTAGTTTAGTTTAGTTTCGAAATTAAATAATTCATGATGCTATAACTTTCGAAGGTAAAGTTCATGTAAATCGCAGAACATTTTGGCTTGTCACTTTAAGGTCATTTTGTGCACACGACGGTTAAACAGATAAGAATCTACAGTTCTAAAGTGGATTCCGAACCTCTAACAAACATCCTTGCAACAACTAGTATTCGAACATGAAGCCTGTTATACTAAATGCCAGAACGCTAGCCACTTGGCCAACAGGCCGCTTTACAAAACAGGAAATATAAGGTTTGCAATTGATTTAATTTTATAAAGGTTTTTCTTTGGGATTTTTAAAATAAAAAATATAATAAATATATTATATATATATATATATTAATATAATAATATATTTTATATTTATATTAATATATTATATATATATATATATATATATATATATATATTAATATATTATTAATAAATATATTACAAGATTTCCTGAATATATTTTGTAAAAAAATTACAGAAAAGCTTGGTTTATATTGCACAGCCTTTTCAAAAGAATATGAAACACGTATTTAGTTCTTATTAGAAATGTAAAATGGCTATCAATTGAATTTTTATTTTGATAAGATTTATCAATAAAATGAGAAATCTGCAATTACATACTCAGGAGAGGAAGAAATTAATGTTGTAATTTTACAATTATACTTTTTAAACAAATTACATTTGTCGTCATTTAAGCAATATAAGAGAGCAATATAATATGCATTTCTGATTTCATTTTAAGAATGGAATTAGAAATGCATATTGAAAGCGATTTATAAAAAGAATAAATTAATGTTATAATTTTACAAATAGGCTTTTTAAATAAATTATATTTGTCGTCATTTAAGCAAGATAAATTTAAGAATAAAATCAGAAATGCATATTGAAAACGATTTATGAAAAGATTAAATTTTACAATTATGCTTTTTAAATAAATTATATTTGTCGTCATATAAGCAAGCTAAATTTAAGCATAAAATCAGAAATATATATTGAAAACGATTTATATAAAACTCATATAACAGAAAAAAACCGATAAAGATACATAGACAAAAAACACAGTACAAAAAAAGAAAATAACATAAAAATTTCCATCTCTCCATCTTCCATCCACTTTCTTTTATTATATAACAAGCCGTTAAATCATAAATTATTTTTGGGATAATAATATGTACGCAATTGTGAATGAAAGCCCAATGCTTATTATCCATTTGATGACTAGAACCGCCTTACTTATCGTTATTATTTATAAATTTGCTTATTCAGATGGAAAAAATGAATACCCCAGAGAGTTAGAAAATTGTCCACTCTTGTTTTTCTTTTTTTATCTGGGGCATAAATGTTTCTTTTTCTTGTCAAAGCCTTTTAAATGCCCTTTTTGTTACTAAAAGCTCTTTTAATAGGCCTCGGCTTTCTTTGATCCAGCTTACAGTGAAGAAGTTAGCAGGCATTTCTGACAGACATAAGAATACCCTTTTTTCCTTTCCTCATGGGCAAAAAGAAACATCAGAACCCAACATATGTCGAAAGGGAGGGGGATACACATTGGAATTGTTTTGTTACGGGATAAAAACTATGAGGAGGGACAAAAAGAAAGAAGGAATCCAATTACGAATGAAAAAAAAAAGAATGAAAGGAAATGGTTAAAAAGATTAGTTTCAGTTATTCCGTGGCAAACTTTATCCCTTAAATATCCCTTTATCCAAATTAGCCATAAAATTGTTCTGAGTTTAATTGATATTGCACGTATGTTTATAAATAGTTAAAGTTCTTCTTAAAGTATAGCATAATTTTATTGACTATCAATTTAAAAATGTAGCAATTAATCATAATGATCATACATTAATTGCTATTTTAAAATATTTATTACAATTTTTTAAAATTTTGAAAAATGAACACAAATGCAGTGAAACAAATGTCATTTAGAAAAATATTTTCAATCATGGATACACTGAAGTGACAAAAGTCATGGGATACCTCTTAATTTCGTGTCGGCTCTCCTTTCGCCCGGCGAAGTGCAGCAACTCGACGTGGCATGGACTCAACAAGTCGTTGGAAGTCTTCTGCAGGAATATTGAGCCATGCTGTCTCGATAGACGTCCATAATTGTGAAAGCGTTGATGGTGCAGGATTTTGGGCACGAACAGACCTCTCGATGATGTCCCATAAATGCTCGATGGGATTCATGTCGGGCGATCTAGGTGGCCAGATCATTCGTTGGAATTGTCCAGAATATTCTTCAAACCAATCGCGAACAGTTGTGGCCCGGTGACATGGCGCATTGTCATCCATAAAAATCCCATCGTTGTTTGGGTACATGAAGTCCATGAATGGCTGCAAGTGATCTCCAAGTAGCTGAACATAAGCATTTCCAGTCAATGTTCGGTCCAGTCGCACCAGAGGACCAAGTCCATGCCATGAAAAAACAGCCCACACCTTTACGGAGCCACCACCAGCTTGAACAGTGCCTTGCTGACAGTTTGGGTCCATGGCTTCGTGGGGTCTGCGCCACACTCGAACCCTACCATCAGCTCTTACCAACTGAAATCGTGACTCATCGGACCAGGCCACGGTTTTCCATTCATCTAGGGACCAACCGATATGCTCACGTGCCCACGAGAGTCGCTGCAAGCGATGTCGTTCTGTCAGTAAAGGCACTCGAGTCGGTCTTCTGCTGGAATAGCCCAAGAAAGCCAAATTTCTCCGCACAGTTCTAATAGACAAGTCCCTTGTACGTCCCATTGATTTCTGCGGTTATTTGACGCAGTGTTGTTTGTCTGTTAGAATTTACGACTCTTTGCAGACGTCGCCGGTCTCGGTCGTTAAATGCAGGCGGTCGACTACTGCGCTGTCCATGGTGGGATGTTATGCCTGAAATTTCATACTCTCGGCACACTCTTGACACAGTGGATCTGGGAATGTTGAATTCCCTAACAATTTCCGAAATGGCATGACCCATGCGTCTAGCTCCAACTAACATTCCGCGTTCAAAGTCTGTTAATTCCCGTCGTGCGGTCATCATCACGTCAAAACCTCTTCACATGAATAACTTGAACAGAAATGAAAGCTCTGCGCATTTATACCTGTTCTACGCGATGCTACTACCATCTGAAAATTTGCATATTGCTATCCCATGACTTTTGTCCCTTCAGTGTATATTGAAAATGCTAAACAGATCAGTTTTATTTTTCTTAAATTTCAAATTATTGGTGATTGGAAATGTTTCAATTTCTCCAATGTCGCGCATATTTCTGTTATTACATATATACAGGCTAAAATTCATACAGGCATACTATTCATACAGGCTAAAATTGTCCATTTTTATAAAAAGCAAAATCTCCTTCTTCATTGGCGCAACAATTCCATGGACGGCTAAAGTCATCTGCCTACTGGCAGATTTCGAGACACGAGATGTTTTCCTTTTACGGGGTAAGGTTTTCAGCTCGACGCCCAACGCTTTACAATCATAATAGACTACTACTACACCGCACCACATCATTGTGCCTAAAGCTGAATTACCAATTTACAGTTTGAGAATGATATGTAGGTAAGAAGAAGTCTGATTGGGCTCTGTGACGATATACTGTTATATGAGACCGGGATCTCCAACTCGGAACCTGTGGCACACCGAGCGCTTATTACTCTGCCATCAGGCCCCAAGCAATGTCATATTATCGTCAATTATCTTGGTTTAGTTTTAATAAATAAAAGACTTTTGGCTATCACTTAAAATGCTTAGCTTCAGTACACAGTAAATTAAGGTTGAAAAAGAAGTTTCAAAGAAGTTTCATCCTCAAAGAAGTTTCTTATTCATTGAGGATTTATATTCTTCCTTAGGATTTTATATTCTTCCTTATCGATATTTTTAAACTTGTTAATATTATTTAATTTCTTTTCTTTCAGATAAACCAATAAAATACGTGCTACGATCTTTGAATTTATTTTCTTCATTACTTAAAATCAAACTTAAATAAGCGTTTAATGTTTGCCTATTAATACAGTCAACCTTTTATACAATCCCAGGCAATGATTTATTCAATCCAAACCAGATTAATTCCTTATTCTGTAGCGATTTTTTTGGGTAAAAGATGAACAACATGCATCATTTGTCAAAGCTCCTGCATTTCATACATAAAAGTATTAACCTTTTTCCTATCATTTTTATTATTGCTACTTTACCCTAACACGGTGAAAATCAAAATGGCGTTAAAAGAATCTACAGAAGGCGAAATGTCGGATGGAAAATGGAGTAGAGGAATGACAACTACCAGCCATCTATTCTGATTGACAGATGCTCTATTCACCAAGACGAAATATTCACGGTCGTCGGAATTCCTTCAGTGACTGGGGGGCAATTCGATGCCTCTCAGCAATGCGAGGATTTTTTTTTCTTTTCTAAATTATGCCATTCAAGTAAAAACTTACTTTAAATCCATAAATAGCTCTGCTTTCCCCGGGTTTTTTTCTCCTGCTTCATTTCCTTTCTCTTTTTTTACTTTGACCTGCATATAGCATCTAAAATTTATTTCGGATTTTGGGATAAATGTCTAAATATTAAAAGCTGGATGCTTGTTATCATTATTATTATTTTATGGGTGATTGGAAAATGTCAACCGCAGAATTTAAAAAATAAATCGTTCATCGCGTTACCCCTATTTTTTATTCATATATTGTATAATAGTTCTTACAGCATTAATGGAAATATTTCAGTTATTATTCAGAAAAATGTTTCATATCTTTATTTCTTTTCTATTTGAAAATTCAAAAATGTAAAAAACCGCAGAATATAGGAAATAGATCGTTAACCTTTACTTGAATGAAAAGTAGAGGTTTTATACTGATAATTCTTTCAGCATTAATAGAAATATTTCAGGTTCTATTCCGAAAAATGCTGCCTGTTTTTATTTCCTTTCTATTTGAAAATTGAAAATGTGAATAAATTTCAGAAAATACTATAATAGAAGTGCTATATTAAAAACAATTATTTCAGAAATTTACAAAGATTTTGCGGACAAATGCATAAAGTTTATTATCATTATAGATGTCTATTATCGTTATTATTATTTTATGAGTGAATGGGAAATGTCATTTAAGCCGCAGAATATAGGAAATAGATCGTCCATCACAATAATCCTTTCCATTCATATTTTGTACCAATTATTCTTTCAGCATTAATGGAAATATTTCAGATTCTATTCAGAAAAAGGCTTCATGTCTTTGTTTCTTTTCTATTTGAAAATTCAAAAATGTAAATAAATTTCTTAAAATACTATTGTACAGGAACTATTGTACTAAAAACAATTATTTCGGAAATTTACTATATTATTATTGTCAACAAATGCATAAAGTTTATCAAAAAGACTACATAACGATGAGTCAATGCACTATTTATGATAACAACCACAGTATATAAAATTTGATTAAAAAATCTCTTTTATGCAATACACAAAAGAAATTTTGAGAACTAGCTATGCTTAAATGATCTTGGTGAAGAAATTGTTATCAATGAATGCGAACTTATTTAACCTAGTTTTATTTAATAAAATATATTGTGTTATACCACATATTGTTAATTATACATTTTATAAAGCATATTGTTAATTGTAGATATTTATAAAACATATTTTCACTTTTAACATATTTTATAGGGAAAAAATATGTGCCTACTATCTTTTATTATGTTAAAATAAAAAGGAAACAAATATGTATATAATTTTTGTTATGCCGTGAATAAATTTTTACATTCCGTAGATATACATGGAAATATTTTTTGCTGTATATTAATTAAGGACACAAAAAACGATTGATTATTAATGAAAATGATGGTCTTTTCATGAACATGCAAGTTTTAAATGAATATTGGTAAGTGTTTGTTGACTATTTAATTGATCGTAATTGATCGATTACTTAATTGATTGATAATTATTGGATGAAATAAATTACATCAATGAAAATCCCTAAAATTTCTCTTAAATTTAACATATATCTGAAGGGGAAAAAATTGAACATATATATTTATATTCATAATTTTAAAATGATTAGTTACTTCCACGCTATACTTTATAGATCAATTTACACTCATGTCCATAAATTAAGGATAATTCAGAATCACACAGAAATTGAACTCTAAAATAAAAATTTCACCTGTAGAATTATCACACACATCTTGAAGAAGAATATGCAAATTACAGGAAACCACCAGATGGCGCGGATAGTACGTCACAATGATGAGAGTGTAAGAGAGGGGTATATAAGGAATGGTGGCAAAGAAGTAAAATTGTTCACAAGCGCTTTAAAAGCCTTTCAGTGCAATAACCGCATAGTTATGGCACAAAGGAAGCATTTGGAGGATTTTTTACGTGGTAGAATTATCGGACGACTGGAATGTGGACGTACCCAGCTGGAAGTATCCGAAGAACTTGGAATCGCCCAGAGTGTCATCTCCAGGCTTTGGCAACGATTCCAAGATGATGGTAATGTGAGTAGATGTTGCAGCACAGGTCGCCCCCGAGTTACAACGCCGAATGAGGACCGGTATTTAGCAGTTACTTCCAAAAGAAACAGACGGAGCACAGCATCAGACCTATCTCGTCAGCTCTCTTCAGCTACCGGTACGACAGTTTCAAGGCAGACCGTGTACAGACGCTTAGAGCACATTGGTCTATATGCTTGTAGGCCTGTCAGATGTGTTCCAATTACCGCAACTCACTGTCGCCTATGATTAACCTGGACTAGAGAGCATGCATTGTGGACACCGCAACAGTGGTCTTGTGTGATGTTTTCCGACGAGTCCAGGTTTAGTTTGCAGTCTGATTCTCGCCGGATTTTCATATGAAGAGCGCCAGGTACCCGTTACCACCAAGAGAACACCATTGAACAACACCGTTACGGTGGTGCAGGATGGCTCGTTTGGGGAGGAATTATTCTTGGTTCCAGAACTGACCTGCATGTTCAGAGTGTAACGATGATACATCTATCGGGATGTCATTCTGGAACAACATGTACGTTTGTTTCGGGCCGCCATGGGTGCTGAATTTCTGTTTATGGATGACAACGCCCGTCCTCACCGTGCAAACATTGTAGACGAATGCCTTCAATTGGAGGATATCACCCGTATAGATTGGCCAGCATACTCACCGGACTTGAATCCAATAGAGCATATATTGGATATGCTTGGTCGGGATATGCTTGGCCGACGAATTGCAGCCCGTCAACCCCCTCCCACCTGTCAACGGGAACTTCGGAGGGCATTGCTTGATGAGTGGTGTAATATTCCCCAAGATCAGATTGATAATTTGATACTGAGCATGCCTAGGCGTTGTAAGGCCTGTATTGCATCGTCCGGGAGACATACTCCATATTAACCATCATACTAACCATGTTATACTGTTTTTTGTAAATAGGTTCTTTTTTGAAATTTGCTCCAGGGAGTAAAAATCGCAATTTTTATTAATTATATCAAACATATAGCATCTTTTTTTCTCTTTACCTTTCGTTTAATAAATAGACTTTACAAATAAGTCAAATTTGTTTTGCTTCTGTCTCTTTCTTTGCCTGAACTTCATTATCCTTAATTTATGGACATGAGTGTATAAAAATATGCAATTCAAAAAGTAAGGTAAACAAACAAAGCTATATTTTGCTAATGTACTGATGCATAGTAATAAGGTACTTGTAAACATTAATTCATCCACATAACCATTATGTTTACGTAAACATTTGAACATTTATTTCAATAGTATATTGTGAAAGGTTCCATTAATTACCATTGATTTCCGTATAAAACAAAATAGAACCAAGACCCTGAAACCAACTGAATGGCCGAGTAGCTAGCGCTCTGGCTCTCGGTCCCACAGGTTTCGGGTTCGAGTCCCGGCGGTTTGAGTGGTTCGGAATCCACTTTAAACTGTAGGTCCCGGTCTGTTAAGCCCTCGTAAGACAGAAGATGACCGTAGAACGACAAACCCAAGATAGCTTTGAAATTGGTTTTGAAAGGCTGCATCATTTGCGAATGGCTTATTACGTAGGGTTCCTTTTTTCAAAAGGATGATGAGATTAAAAATCATTCGATGCCAAGTTTGTATATTGGGAGGAAAGTCCAAGAACTCCCGAAAGATCTTGCATATCTAATTTAAGTGAAGCAAACCAAAACTTGTTTACGAGATATTACACTTCAACATGAGAGATATTTACCGCTGTTGGAATAATTAAGGATTTTTCCAATTAATCCTATGAATAAGATCAAAGTATTAGTTGGAATAATATGATCCTATGAATCCTACTCTATGAATATGATAGGGTTTTGTCTAAGAAAACCCTATCACATTCATATATCGCTAATATTTCACCTCATTTCCTTAAATCCAGCCATGTTAAAACAGATATTTCTCAGTACTGATGCATTCACCTGTACAATCTACTGTAGGCATTTGAATTTTTGTTGCTCTCCAGAAACGAAAGTTGAAAGTATTCTGATACATATAAGATCTCTAGTTACTTTATTTTTTAATTTGTCTTATTATGTTTATATATTATGTTTTTTTATTTTATTTTTATTATTATGATTTATTTATTTTTTTCGATAAGAAGGCATTGATTCAAGATCCATTTAAATTAGTTTCCATCTAAATATTAATTAATTATATTATCTAAATCTTCTGCAGAAACTAATTTAGATCTCCATCTAAATTAGTTTCTGCAGAAGATTTGTTTCTTATCAGTTGTCTTCCAACAAGATTTGAAAGTGAAATACAACTTATCAACGAAATTTGTCAACTTGTATTTAACAGAATTTTGGATTTCAATAAAAGATGAATAACCCCTTATAATGTAAAGGTTAGCTAATTTTAATTCTATTTTTGATGTCGTACTATTGCTAAGCTGTGTTTTCGGTAGTCGCTGTGATTAAGGATGGTATGGAACAAAAATCAACTCTCAAAAGGAAATGAGATTGGCAGTGTCCCCTTTGATTCCATGATTTGAGAAAATTCACAGTGATTTTCAGGCTAATCCATCTCATTAATTATTAATTTGATGATAATGAATAACAAATGAAATAAATGAACTAATTTTTTAAATAATGCCGATGCACGAGTTTTATTTATTTTTATCTCTTACTATAATTAATGCTTTTACTTAGGTTAGTGATTAGTTATATTTTTACTTAGGTTAGGGCGCCATGGAAAAATCTTAAATCAAAAAAGGCGCCACGACTCGAAAAAGTTTTTTTGGAACCAGAGAATAAAATAAATAAATAAAATAAAAACAGTATCCAAGAACTTTTTGTTAGGTAGAAGCTTTGTTAGATGGAATTTTTCAATTACTTATAATTAATATTTGTTTGGTACAAAAAAGGTAGATTTAAAATCTCATTCCTTACAAAATAAGTTAGTTCTGTGAGAATATTTTTAGCCCCAATTTAAGTAAAATATTTCCCAATAACTTAAAGAATTATCTGATCCTGTTTTATAAACAAATGTTTTAAACTGGCTATCTCTTTACCTAGATGATTAACTATATTTAAACATTTCATTACTTCTGAAGCAAAAATTTCAATATTAAAGAGATAAATATATATAATATTAAGAAATGTATATATTATTTTAATATTTTATTATAGATTTCAGTAAATAAAGAGAGTTTTTTGCTTCATCTTATTCATAATATAAAATAAATATCTAAAGCCACCTTGAATACGAATGAATTGGATACGAAAATAAAACATAATTTAAAGAACAGCAAATAACGTAGAATTGGAATAATAATTTAAGAATATAATTACACATCAAATAAAGAAATGTATTCATAAATGCCAATAATTATACAATATTAATCTCTAAAAATGAAAATTTAAATTAATACAAATCCACAAATTAATATAAATCATATATAATATATGAAAACATAAACAATTTAGCAATATACACTTTCTCATGTAAATTAAAAAAAGCCTTAACAAGTGGAATTTGAAAAGAGTTTCAAAAATGAAATTTTATTAATAAAGTAGTAAAATAGGTTGTGTAATAAAAAAGAAAGATCAGTAATAATAAATTTAACACTAAATAAGAATGTTATATAATTAAATAGAGCATTTGGATGCGAAAATATGGGTAACGTAATTGAATGCGAGGAAAATAATTTATAGTCTACATAAAACCCTAAGGAATTACTTAATGTGAAAACTGATTTGGGTAATGGATCTTTTATCACATGCTATAAAACTATTTCTTAAGCTAATGAAATTCATAACTCATTGTAAAAACAAGAGAAGAGATTACGTAATAGGTTTCTTATATAGATGAATATGCTGCCCTGATAGTTAATAGCATATTTAAGATAGAAGCCAATAAGAAATTGCTTATAAATAAGAAACGTGATTATTAAATGTTAAATGGATTATTAAATGTTAAATTATTTAACATAAATTAATTTAACATTTAATATTCCATTCGCATTTGATATAGAAAGTATTTAGTAAGTAAAATATATATATATATATATTGATGACTACTGCATTAATTATTTCTTGTGTGTGTGATTCAAACATGTTTAACCTTTTTTTAATAAATTTAAATGAACTATTCTGCTTAATTAATTACAAAGGAAAAGATAATTTCATATTTCATGGAACAAGATTCTGTTAATTTAATTCTAATTAGTAATAACCGGTGCAGCGATTGATGGCCGAGAGACTAATCATCTGGCTCTCAGGGCCACGTGTTTCGGGTTCGAATCTCGTCGCTGCCATAAATGGATATAGCGTTCAGAATCCCCTATAAACCGTAGGTGCAGGTCTAATACGACTATAGAGCATAGGGCTGACAACTCTACCCCGTAAAAAGAAAACATCTCGTCTCCAAATCTACCAGTGGGCAGACGGCCATTGGCCCAAAATGGGGCTACTGCGCCAATGACGAATAGTAAGCGGTGTCCAAAAATCACAATTTGGAGCGAACATCATCATCATTGGCGCAACAGCCCCATGGTGGACCAAGGCCAGTCTGCTTACTGGCAGATTTCGAGGAGATGTTTTCTTTTTTACGAAGTAGGGTCGACAGCTCTACGCTTATATTAGACAGCGACCTACAGTTTAATTGGCTTGGTTTGTCATTCTACGGTCATTTTTTGCACACTGATTAGACCGGGGCCTACAGTTTAAAGTGGATTCCTAACCACTGCAAACAACCACAGCACCGCCGGAACTCGAATCTGTGGCACCAAGCGTCAGAGCGCTAGTCAATCGGCCATCAAATCTTCTTTCTTTTCAAATATCTAAAATTTCACCTAAAATCTTTCACCATTATTATATTATTATTTAATTATAATATTAAACATTATATTAAATGATTGTAACATATAATTATTATTAATATAATATTAATTACATTCATCCTCATCAGTGGTGCAACAGCCCCATGGTGGGTCAAGGCCGTCTGCCTACTAGCAGATTTCAAGACAGGAGATGTTTTACATTTTACGGAGTAGAGTTGTCAATCCAATGCTCTACAGTCATATTAGACCGGGACTTGCGGTTTAAAGTGGATTCTGAACCACTACAAACACTCCATACCATAGCCGGGACTCGAATCTGAAATCTATGGCATCGAGCGCCAGAGCGCTAATCACTCGGCCAGCAGACCCCCAGGAGTAATAATCGCGAGGCACGCATGCTCAATGAAAAAACTTTCTTGAGCTCAATGAAAAAACTTTCCAATCTTCAGATTTATCGATTTCTATTCCGTTAATCGGTTTTGAATCGAGCTCTTACAGTTCCGAAAACCAAAGTGGTATTCATCCTAAGACATATCCGGTCTAATTAGCCTAAAATGTGCGCAAAATGACCGTATAGCGACAAACCGAACCCAAGACATATCTGATCCTGAAAATATTTAATTAAGTCATTTACTAAACTGTAAAATATTTCCTTTCATATTTTTCAACGTGTTTTGAAAGAAAATCAAAATAGGGTCAAAATTTTTTATTTAAACGTTTTGTAAAACGCGAATAATTATGAAAGGACACTTAATCTTTCTGAAAGAGGAAAACAACCGAATAAATCTTTTCCTGAAGCCTTTAACCAAGAAATCTGGATTTCATCCAATTTCTTAGCATATATATGCGAAGGCTTTAACAAATTTTGTTTCTGTAGGGACACAGTTATTGATAAATCAAGCAGACAAACTTATTCCATACTTTTTTTTTTTCATTAATTTCTTTTTTTAAAAAAGAAATTTTTAAATTATTAAGTTTTAAGTCAGAATATTTAGGGCAGCATCCAAAAAAAACTGAGAATAATCTTCCATCAAAAATAAATTGAAACCTACTAATGAAATTTTTATGAAACCTTAAGAAAAATAAATTACATATTGAAAGAGTATGTTGAGATAAACTTTGTAATAAATGTATGTTTATTTCTATCTTGTATTATTTATTTATTTCTTCCAAAAGTAATTGAATGGTTGAAATGGAATAATTAATGAATTTGAAATACAATGTAATTTGTTTTGATTACAACATTATATTTGTGTTATTATTGTACATTTGAACTGAATTTTTCAGAATTTGAAAATAATTCAGAAATATTTCGGATAATGACTTTATTATTTTAAAGATGAGGAAATAAATTTTTAACAATGCCCTTTCATGAATTTCTGACAAAAATTAATTCTTTATAACTTATCAAATTATTAAATATTATTAATTATATATTATAAAAGTTAATAATATTATTAATTATTTTATTATTTATATTTAATTTATAATAAATTAATAAAATATATTGTTTTATAATATTAAACATATTATTAAATAATTATAACATATAATTGTTATTAATTATATTCATCATCATCATCAGTGGCGCTACAGGCCCATGGTAGGTCAAGGCACGGTGTCTACTAGCAGATTTCGAGGCAGAATATATTTTTTGTTTTTTTATGATTAGGGTTGTCAGCAACAGTCATATATCGCCCAACAGTCATATTATACCGGGACCTACGGTTTAAAGTGGATTCAGAACCACTAACAAACATCCATTGCACGGCCGGGACTCGAATCCGAAACCTGTGGTACCTAGCGCCAATGCTCTAGTCATTAATTATATTAATATTATTTATTTATAATATTATACATTATTTAAAAGCAATTTTTAAATACTGTGTTCTGAAAATATGTTTAAACATCCAATTTTATACTTTATTCAAAATTTAGATAAATGTTGTCAAAAAATATTTAATTAAAATAAAACCAACTCAAATATTCAAATTTAAATAAATTAGGAGAGATATTTATAAAAGTACATCAAGTTATAAAAAAATTTCTGCGTTGTCTATTTTTATTTACTAAGAATAATTTTATTTTATTATATAATTGAAAGAAAAAAATATCATTTAATTAAATAAATAAATGACTTTCGCCCCGAATATAAATTTATTATAACAAAACAAAACTTATAACAAAAATTATAACTGAAATTTCTGCGTCAGTTAAAACTGCTCAAAAATAAATTCATTACAGAAGGAAGAAATTGCATTTCTTTCATTGTTTTTAATAATATAAAAAAGAAACTTTAAATTAGGAAAGATATCAATAAAAGTCTATCAAATTATAAAAAATTTTCGGTGTTGTTTATTTTTATTTACTAAGAATAATTTTATTATATTACATGCATGAAAGAAAAAAAATATCATTAAACTAAATAAATAATTGTTTTTATCCCAGAATATAAATTAAAAAGGAATATAACAAAAACGATAACTGAGATTTCTTCCTCAGTTAAAACTGTTCAAAAATAAATTCATAAGAAAGAAATTGCATTTCCTTTATTCTTTTAATAACAGAAAAAAAAATTAAAATTGAATCGGACATAAATGAAAAATAAAATGTTATAAATAAGGAAATATAAATATAAATAAAAGCAATTCAATTTTACAGTTGTCATATTATTATTAATGTTAGTCATCAATATTTAACTATTAAATAAAACATTTTTCAGTTAGATCTACCTTTAGAACTGTAAATATATCATCCTTACAAAAAGGAAAAACATTCATAGTTCCTTCATAAATTTCTTCTATTAGATGTCAAATAAAAGTTACAGCAGTTGAAGAATATACTTTCCAAATATATATTAAAGAATGAAAAATCAATTTATCAGCAACAGTTAATATAAAGATATTTGACATTTATAACTTGATTTTATTCTGAAATGTTTATGACTTGGATAAGAATTATGACGAGTAACAAATCTCGATTTATGGAGAAACTGGACACATAATAAAAATTTCAGAATTAAATAAAAAGATTTTTGGTACAATAATGAAAGGTAGCTTTTAAAAAGAATCTTTACACGAAATTCATCTATTTATTTATTTTTGTAAAATAAAAGAACTTTATTAAAAACAAACTTTGCTTTCGTTGTTAAATTTTTTTACAAAACTTATTCAGGAATGATATTATGTTATTTGTTGTTTATATATGGTGGATACTGTGACCTGGTGTCATTCACCATTGACATGGTAGATATGTGTTGTTTCATATCACACTTAGTCGGCTGCGACAGGGGTGGCCAACATGCTGCCCGCCTTGAATATTTTTTCGGGCCGTGAGATTTATCCCAATTTTACAAAATATATTTACTTTATGATGGCCAATGTGTTAAAAAATATATTATTTGTGCATAGATATATATTCAAAAATTAACTATCGGAATTATGAGAAAAAATTCACTTTGATTTTAAAATAATATTCTTATATATGACAGATATTTCTTGTTTTATTTATGAGTTTACAGTTATGAGTTTGCAGAATAGTTAGTGGGTCTAAATCTAATATGGAGATAAGATAATTTTATATGCGGCCTGCGGAGTTATTGCTGCATTTCCAAAGTGGTCCGCAAGATCATTTGGGTTGGCCACCCTGATCTAGACCAAGTCCATGAACAGATTTCATTGGGCGACTCTGACTTTTCCCGTTCAGTGGCCGATAATGCTAATAATTAATAAATGCACAATTTACTAGACAAACAATTGCAAAACTTTTCTTCAAAGCTTTTGATGTAATATTTTTTTTCTTTTATAATATAGAATTTTTTCATCCGAAATTGTTGTATTTATTAATTTACCTTAACAATAAATACACTACAATGTATTCTATTGATATCCGACTGTGTTATATTTTCCCCTCAATACACAAATATAATTAAATAAAAATTAATCTAAGCATCTCATTTGAAATTTTGGTACTTACGTATTAACGGTACCTTGGCGAAAGTTGCGCCAATAAAGTGCAAACGCGCCAACCGCAGTTACAATTTGGCGGTTTTTAAGTGGCGCCAATCTACACTTAAAATTTTTGTTCCAAATAATAAAATATATATGAAACACTTCATTTAAAATCAAAACGCTTTCAAAATATTTTTATTCCAAATAATAAAATGTATAAAACACTTCATTTAAAATCAAAATGATTTCAAAATTCAAAACACTGTATTTAAACACAAATTAATCAAAAACACTTCATTTAAACACAAAGTAGTCAAACAGATTTCAGTGGGAAACAGGCCGATATAGAGTTTAACATGGATTCAAAACAGTCTTTTCGTTGTTTTGGTAAAATATTTCGCTCCTGAAAAAATAAAATTGCATCTTGTTCTGTTTCTAGCAAATCTCAAATACGCATTAATAGCACTACAATTAAATAGTTTAAATACGCATTAATAGCACTCAAATACGCATTAATAGCATCGTAGCACTACAAAATGGCATCAAAACTCAGCAAATCTGCAACCGTTATATTGGCGCCACTTAAAAACCGCCAAATCCGTAACTGTTACATTGGCGACACTTAAAAACGCCAAGTCTGTCGCCAAGGTACCGTTAATACGTAAGTACCGAAATTTTTTATTCCATCAACCGAAACTGCTTTAACTGTTTTGTACCAAATGCAAAGTTTTTAGCTATTATATTATGAACAATCACATATATAATTCAAGTGAATGGAATATATAATACTAAAGCTAATAATGCCATACATCAGTCCTCACATGAACTGAAATAATGCTTAAAATATTTTGAACCAATGTAAAGATTTTAAGTTCAATGTCATGAACAATCTCCTATATAATTCAAATGAATACATAATACGAAAGCTAATAAAGCCATAAAACAATCCTCAAATGAACTGAAATAATGCCTAAAATGTTTTGTACCAATGCGAAGTTTTCAAGTGCTATATTATGAATAATCGTATATATAGTACAAATGAATGGAATATATAATACAAAATCTAATAATGTTATAAATCAATCCTTAAATGAACTGAAATAATGCTTAAAATATTTGGTACCAATGCAAAGTTTTTAGCTGTTTTATTATGAACAATCACGTACATAATTCATATGAATGGAATACATAATGCCGAAGCTAATAATGCCATAAATCAATCCTTAAATGAACTGAAATAATGCTTAAAATATTTGGTACCAATGCAAAGTTTTTAGCTGTTTTATTATGAACAATACGTACATAATTCATATGAATGGAATACATAATGCCGAAGCTAATAATGCCATAAATCAATTCTTAAATGAACTGAAATAATTCTTAAAAATGTTTGGTATTAATGCAAAGTTTTTAGGTGTTATATTATGAACAATCGCGTGTATAATTGAAATGAATGAACTATTTAACATGAATGTTGTTAAGCTTGAAAGTAACAACATGAAAATATTCTTTTAAAAAATTCAAGTATAGTTCAGTATAGAGTTCAAAATATTCTTTTATTTTAAATAGAATTTCAAAAATCAAATTTATTATGTTTGGAAATAAGGTGGTTAATAAGTATGTTAGCAATGAAAGGAAAGATTTTCCATAGGATTAAAAATGGAAATGGAGTACCACAGTCGGCTATTGTAAGAATAATTCAGAATTTGCAAGTTAAAAATTCTAAGACACGCAAATGAAAGAGATGAAGGATAAGAATTCGAAAAGCTCTTACAAAGTATTGCTATTTTCCAGGACGCCATGCTGTCGCGTCCTTTTAGCTGATGACAGAGTTTCACTGCATGGCTAAACTCTAACTGAAGTTTGATCTTTATCTTAACTCCAATTGCATAATGTGAAATTAGGTTATTGTCGATATTAATCATTACCATGCAATTACTGTCTAACTGTCGGGATGCATTAGTGAAAGATATTGACAGGAAAGGTTATGGCCCTTCAATCGGACTGTCTTACAATTTTATTTCTTTACCTGTTTGTTTTGAATTGTATTTAATCTGTTTAATATTTCCAATGTCTTTTATCCTAAGTATTTATGATTCCTATTTTTTTATGTATTTTTTTTTTTCATGGAAGTTTATATTTTATATAACAGGAAAATATCTGAATGCCAAATTCTGCAGCTGGAAAAAAATAAAGCAATTTAACATTTGTAAATAACTTATGAAATTATATCTTAAGAAACAAACAATTCCACTTAAATGTTGTCAACATGTGTCAGATTAATTACCCAAGGATAGCTGTATTAGTAAGTTAGTGAATCTGGATTCGATTCCTGTTGATGAAAAAGAATCAGAATCGGTACAGAAAATGGCAAAGTTCTCGTAGGTGTGATTTTTCCTGATTTCTCTTAACTTTTCAAGAAATATTTTTACTGTCATTACCCTAATGAGTAAGAGACAATAATATAAGAGATCATTCCGATAATTCAAATGAAAGCCCATCTCTTAGAGACAAAATATCTGTCTATAAGAAATTCCCATATCTATAAAAAATTCCGATGTTTCAAAATGTCTTCACATTCATCTTTTCTCTCCAGCATAAAGGTAAAATTTGGATCCAGACCTTTGAACTATGTTTAAACAATATATTTAAAAAAATGACAATAACAATATGAAAACCCCAGTTTTTTTAATCACAGTGATTTGATATCAATAACGATTGAGTTATTCATTTATTATTATTGAACTAAATTCACATTATGAAACTGATTCAACATTATTGAAAGTACTCCGTAATCGGCCATATTATACATATGTGTGTCTAATCCTCAGTGTCCTGAAATGCGAGACGGACATCACATCAGTAGCTTACTGATGGATGGAGGGAAAGAGGGCAACTTCTGTTGTAATAGAGCACCCGTAGGTTGCAGTCTGACTTGGCTCCGTGTCGATGAAGAAGGAGAGCAGTGTCATACGGGAGGACTTTTAGGGGAGAATGTCCCACATATGGGGGAAAACCCGTTAAACTCCCACCAGGTAGTCCCAGTAACGAGGCAAGATGCTGGACATCTCAAATTTCATCGAGTTTCTTCGTTTTTTGAAACAGTGTCTGCAACCATGCCGCCAGCGGATTGAACCTCAACCCTAATGTTCACCAGCGGCACACGTTGCCACTGACACATGAGCCGGACATATTATACTCACAAGAGAAAAGGAAAAACCGGACATTATTCACATTTACAACCAACAGACGGACAGTAATGCAAACATGTACATAATCAGAACAATTTCAAAACAGGATGAGAAGCAAGAAATTGAAACACAAAAGATACAAGAAACTTTTATCAAATTGTAAAATAATTCTATGACATAGATATCAAATATATCTTTATTTCTATCTCTCTCTATTAAATATATATATCGCTTTTTCTAAAGGAAAAGCATTCTTATATTCGTAAACTATTTAAATTTTTATACTCATTTTACGAAAGCACTATTTTCAAAGAAAATGCAGATAAATTCAAATTTTTACATTATAGAATTTATTTTTTTTTTTTTTTATTAACTATAGTCATAAATTATGCAACTGCCTTGAGCACTTTAATTTTTTTTTTTTACTTGAAGGCCTCTCTGACTGAACTTTATGCATCAAAATTTATATACAAATGTATCTTTTTCTCTTGCATTTTTTGCATTGCAATGCATTATGAAGTATCTAAATTGTGTTTTTTATAAGGTCATCTAAAAGTCACGTCTACTAAGTTGTAATAATAGCGATATTTTTCAATAAATGGCATCACTATAGTGTTACGTGATATATCATGCTTTGAAATTTATGTCGCAGTTTTTGCTGTTAGCTTTTAAAACTATTTGTTTGGAGCAACATCAGGATGAGTGTTTCTCCAAGTAGATTGAATTTTACAAGTGATCATTACTTCGCAATACATTTTTATGGAAAAGTTGCTGAAACGTTTTAAAAGACATTTCCAAATGTTCGTGAGTCAGACAAGACAACGATTTTTCGCTTTTTAACCGATTGAGAGAAACTAAAAGAGTTCATGATAAAAATCGAAGTGGTTGCCCGTCTGTTCCGACAAGGACGAGTTGTAAGAATAAAATCACAAAGAGGGTGAGAAAGCTGGAATCGCAATCAAGTGATCACATGGGAGGGCACAAAAATCATTAAAGAAGTTTCATCTTCATCTGTATTGTGTTCGTGCCATTCAAAAAAAAAAAAAAAAAAAAAACCCGACAGACTAGCTTAAGTGGTTGTGTTATTGTCGGCGGTTCAAATTTGCTGGTATCTTCTTCTTCTTCTTCAGTGGCACAACAGCCCCATGGTAGGCCAAGGCCTACTGGCAGATTTCGAAACATGAAATATTTTCCTTTTTTACAGTGTAGGATTGTCAAGCCTATGCCCAACAATCCTATTAGACCAGGACCTACGGTTTAAAGTAGATTCCGAACCACTACAAACATCCATGACACAGAGAGCCAGAGTCAGTCGGCCATCAAGTCCCATTTGTTGACATCAATAGAATAGAAATTTTTTTTTTTTCTATGGGTAAAACTTAGTTTCATATCTTAGTGGATATGCCAACAGCCAAAACATACAATTATGGAGCACAGAAAATATGCATGTGTTTCACGCATGTGTTCTACATTCATCAAAAATTAGTGACACGGATTAGTTGTCCACATTCCATTTATAAACTCAAAGCAAGAGTTGAGAATAAGAAATAAAATTTTAAAAAACGAAAAGGAGACATCCTCTTTTTTCGTTTGTACATCGAAAAAAGTGGTTTTAAATTTGGGTGTATTGTATTCGTCTATATATTCGAGAAAAAACCTCACATTCTCAACATTTTTGAAGATTATAAAATTTTTGTCACTTTTGATTTTCAGAATAATTTCTTGTTTGTAAATCGGTCCATTTTAGTATTTTTGTGGTAAAATTCTTTTGCATAGGTTGTACGACTTTTTGATCACATATTTACAACTTCAAAATATGACTTTAATAGACCCTTGAGTTTCTAATCACCCTATATTTGCAACTGATAAATATGGCTTTAATAGACCCTTGACATTTTGATCATTTTATATTTACAATTTCAAAATATGACTTTAAAAGACCCTTGACTTTTTGATCACCCTATATTTACAACTTCAAAATATGGCATTAATAGACCCTTGACTTTTTGATCACCCTATATTTACAACTTCAAAATAAGTCTTTAATAGACCCTTGACTTTTTATCACCCTATATTTACAACTTCAAAATAGGACTTTAATAGTTGCTTGACCTCTTGATCGCACTTATTTTACAACTTCAAAATATGACTTTAATAAAACCTTGATTTTCTAATCACTCTATATTTACAACTTCAAAATAGGACATTAATAGACCCTTGATTTTCTAATCACCCTATATTTACAACTTTAATAGACCATTGACTGTTTGATCACCCTATATTTACAAGTTTAAAAAAGGATTTTAATAGACCCTTGACTCTCTGATATCCCTATATTTGCAACTTCATACGTAATATGATTTTAATAGACCCTTGACCTTGTGATTCCCCTAGATTTACAACTTCAAAACATGACATTAATAGACCCTTGATTTTCTAATCACCCTATATTTACAACTTTAATAGACCATTGACTTTTTGCTCACCCTATATTTACAACTTCAAAATATGACTTTAATAGACCCTTGACTCTCTGATATCTCTATATTTGCAACTTCAAAATATGACTTTAATAGACCATTGACTTTTTGATCACTTTACATTTACAACTTCAAAATATGGCTTTAATAGACCTTTGACTTTTTTATCATCAACTTATATTTATAACTTTAAAATACGATTTTAATAGCATTATGTACTAGATGTACTTCAAACCATTCGTTTTTCATAATCTCATCATTTATATTTAACTTTATTTCTAAATCACTGGCTGAAAATAAATCTCCAAATCCGATCACCTTGGCCTTCAGAGAACGTTTCCGCGATTACAGATCATGCGTTCCTTTGCGAGTTCCCAAGATTTCTCACACGTAAACAATCCGTTTCAATACGAAACACATGGCCGGGAGTCACAGACCTTCCACCAGTACCACGAGGAGGGATTTCTTTATGAGAACACAAAGAGGGGTGGCTTTGTTTTGACCCCGCATGTCAAACGTACTCCTGCACTGCTGCGATATCCGTGTGTTTACCTTATCTGCGGTTCAGTTCAGTTACTATAAAATAAACAGTTTTTATCAGAGGGGAACGGGATGAGATTGGTGGAGATGCTTGACATGCACTGGTGCTCCAGACAGCGTAAACAATAAGGGATGGTTTAATGCATACTTTAAACTGTTAAGGGCCCTGGAACTTTCTAAAAGTATTATTTAAAAAGTCATTAATAGAAAGAAAGAAAATTCTGTAAATCTAATATTTCTCTTATGATAGTATCAATTATATTTATTTTATTTATTTATTGCATTCGTACTTGTGACATAGAAGTAGCAGATTGTTTTTTTTTTTTTTATTACTTTCATAAATTCATTCAAATTAAACAACCTCACTATAAAGCTTTGAAAACATTCAGTACATTCAGTAGAAATTAATAATTTTTATTTGTTTTATTTAAATTAATAATTTAGCTTTTAATAATTAAAAACGTCTAATCTATTAATTTTATTAATTAATGAAACCTATGTATTTTTTTTTTTTACAAAGATAATAAAAATTAGTAGTAGAAAGAAAATTTTTATTATCTTCTAATATTTCTCTTATAATCGTATCCAGTAAATTACAAATTCATTCAAATTAAACAACCTCAGTACATAGCATTGAAAACATTCAGTACAAAATTAAGAATTTTTATTTAAATTAATAATTTAGCCTTTAATTATAATTAAAATCATCTAATCTAATTAATGTAATAAGTCTATAAGTTTAATATATATATACATATATATTAAATTAGGAAATAAATTGTAAATTAGTAACTAATTATACATACATAAATATATATATATATATACATTATTATCAGCAAAAATATATTATAATACATTAGCCTTTTCCTCAATATAAATAATATTAAAATGCTTCATAAAATTCAAATAATGCAAATTTTCTACTGTATGTACTGAATATTTTTAATGTTATGTACTGAGGTTGTTTCATTTAAATGAATTTATAAATGTGATAAAAAAAACAATATGTCATTTTTATATCATGGTAAGTATGAGTGTATAAGTATAAGTATGAGCGTATAAGTATGAGTGCAATAAATATGTTTTATGGATACGATCATAAGATATTATTAGATAATATCTTATGATCGAATTATTTTGATAAATATTAGATTTACAGAGATAATAAAAAATTTCTTTCACAGCTAAAACTTAGGACAAACTTAGGACTTAGTTTAAAAAACCCATATTCTCACAATAAATAAATAAATAAATAATAATAATAATAGACAGTGGTCTAACTGCATTGAAAAGTTAAATACTACGAAGTCACTCATCAAAAATAAATAACTTGTTATGCACTGAAAATATTTTACTCTATTTACTTTGTAAATATTATAATTTTATTCCTTGCTTTGTAACTTAACACTAAAGATACAAAGACTGCGCTCCGCTGTAGCATGTGGCCGGCTGTTACTTCGCTAGATGCTGGCTTCACCATATGTCATTTAAAGTCATACGATAGGGGAATTAAAAAACGAAAACAAATTCGGATTTCGAGAAAAGTGAAAAGTAGGGAACGTGATCTGACATTAATTTAATAAAAAGAATTGTAATAACAGAAAAAAAAAATTATTGCTAAATATTTATAATATAAAATTAGGACGTAAGAACTGTGTTTTTCTGAGTTTCAAAAATTTCTTGCTTATTATATGGAGTTTCCAAAAATATGTTTTGGTTAAAACTGAGCTGTATGAAGTAGATGTGGTGGTAAGTGGATAACGCATTGTATGCACAAACATGTTTGATGTTGATCACACGTATTTGTGATCAGATTTTTTTTTTTTTTTTTTTTTTTTAAGATTATTATTAAAAATTAGAAATTTAGCTAATATATTTTACGCTTAGTTGATAGAAAAATTTATTTAAATATTGGTGAAGTCAATATAATGCCGAATCAGATTCTTTATTTTTGTTTTATAGTGTACTGTTATTTATTTTGAATTATATTGTTTTTATTTTATTTTTTGTATAACTAGTTGGATTTCTGAACTAAAAGCGCTTTCTTTGAAAGCCCACAAAGGATAGTGAATTGAAAGCTTCAAGGCTTATGTCGGGATGAGGGCGGTAATGCAGAAGGCTGGAAAGTCCTGACCGGTGTGCTTGAGGAGAGGTTTGGTTCGGTTTATCGTTCTACGTCTTTAACGTTCTTTATCGTTCTTTGTGCACACTTTAGGCTAATCAGGCCAGTACCTACAGTTTCACGAGGATTCCTAACCACTAGCAAACCTCCATGTCACCTCTCCTATTCGAACCTGAAGGGTGTGGTATCAAAGGCCAGAGCGCTGGCCAATTGGCCATCAGGCCGCTTAAGCAGAGGAGAAGAGGAAGCGCACCTACTTGCACTACTTACTGCTACTTGCTCACCCTTGGGAAGATCTGTTCAAAATTACCCAGTATGAGTGCAATGTAATTCTGGATAATGCTGAATCTGTTACGTATCTACAGTTAAAATTATGGTCTAGTGACGAAAAACAGGCTGGTATTTGTTATTCCGCCTTCATATTAACGTTAATATATAAATGGCCTTTACATTTTTTTTTTTTTTTTTTTTTTTTTTTTTTTTTTTTTTTTTTTTTGCCTCTCTTTTTACATTGTATATCTCAGCTTCCCTAAAAAAAATTGTTTTTCAAAAATTCTGAGTTAAATCATAGAAAAATTATATTAGATGAATAGACCATAATAGCTTTGAATATTAAAGAACCGGTATGTTCTTGAAAGAAGAAATTTTTTACATTCCTAATTTATCATTACAGCTGAAATAACCTATCTGGATCTTATCTTGTTCGTATTGACATACTTTTGTTTACTCCATTCGCTATTGATATAAAATGAATAAAATGCAATGAAACAGAAAACAAATGTTAGATCAAAATTAATTAAATCAAAGTATTAAAGCGATCGTTAATATGCATCAAAAAAGATAAATTTTGTTTTTTCAAAAATTGTTTTGTGGAAGTTAAAAATAATGGCGCTAAAATTTTCTTAACGTATTCAAGTTGATACAAAGATATATTCCGCACTAAATTCAGGGTAAACTAAACTTACGAATGTTTGTCAAAATGCCAGCGAAAAATAGGGCCCGAAATAATTATTGTTTTTCAATAAAGTAAAATTTAAAAGAAATTAAATTCTCATTATCTTTAGATTTTTAGATACAAAATTATTATTTCATAAAAATGTTGCAATCCTTTTGTATTTCGAGAATTAAAATTTTCGTATATATTAAAAAGCTTTATGGAAAAACGTACATATAGAAAAGAGAAAAAGGAATATTTACCAATATATAATATGTTATATATAATCGATTATTAAATATTTTATAATTGTATTCGACTAAATCGAATAATAATAATTAATTCGACAAATATAAAATGATTTTAAAAATAAAAGATATTAAAAAAATACATATTCAAAACTCAAATTATCAATGGCAACACACATTAAAATATTTTCTTATTGAATTTTTTATGAAATAAATATAAATTAGTTATAAAATTAACATTTTTCCCCTAATTTTGAAAAATAACCTATAAATGAAAAAAAAATGGTTAGATAGAACAAGTTATTTAAAAATTTTATAAATATTTTTTTAATATGAAATATTAAAATCATATTAATATTGATATTTTTATATTGAATTTTACGTTACAAAATTTATTATTAAATTATCAGGAAAAGAACATAAAATCCATTTATTAAAATCCATTTTCCATTTTATTAATTAATTGCCTCAAATAAAATTCTGGATTTACTTTTACAACATGATTTTATTTTTAGCAGTTTCAAAAGATGAAAGAAATTATTTATAATAATTAAGAAATATTTATAATAACTACAAATTTAATGTTATAATAGCATTTACATAGTTAAGATAAATAAATTTTAATGATAAAAAAATTTCAAAAATTTTGCATTTTTTAAATACTCGAAATAAATTTTTAATTGTTTATCTTAAAACAACTGACTAGTTTTTTTTTAATATTGTAGAACATAAAATAAATATATAAAAATAACTACTATTATTTCATTTTATTAATATTAATGAAAAAATAATGTTTATAAAATGTTGACTTATATGTCTGAATAATCTATAAAACAATTGTAGTGAAATTCATTTTGCGCATTATAGAAAAATTATATAATTCAAAATTCATTCAAGCAATTAAATTTAAAATGAGCAAAAAGAAGTAGAATAAAAATTAATAATATTTTTTATGTAATTAAAAAACTTAAATATATATTTTTATATTATTAAGGAACAAGACTAAGAATTAAAATAAATAATATTTTTTATATAGTTAAGGAACATAAATTTTTTAGAAATTGCCAATATGATGAAAAAATATTTTTTAAAAATATGATAATATTGAATAAAATTTTTAGAAATGGTTTTATTTCAATACAGATTAGATCTGAAAGAAATATTTTAAAAATTTAATTGTTGTGAAATTCATTTTACGCATTATAGAAAAATTATTATAATTCAAAATTCATTTACGCACATAAATTTAAAATGAACATAAATCAATTTTTTTTTAAAAAATATTTTTTTGTTATATTGACAGTTTCTAAAAAATTTAAGTTCCTTTATTATATAAAAAATATTAATCTTATTCTATTTGATTAATATTTTTATATTTAATAAATAATTAAATAAATAATTGATAAATAAATAAAATATTAATTTTATTTATAAAATTATAATATTTAATATGAACAAAAATTTTTAGAACTTTGTTTTATTTCAATGCAGAGTTGCAAACAGCTTAGATCTGAAAAGTATTGGAAAAAAATTAATTGTAGCAAAATTTCATTTTACGCATTATAGGAAAAATTATTATAATTCAAATTTTATTTAGCCAACTAAATTTAAAATGAGCATAAATAAAGTAGAATAACGATTTAAATTAATAATATTTTTTTAAATAATTAAGGAACTTAATTTTTTTCAGAAACTGCCTTTATGACAAAAAAATATTTAAAAAATGTTAATGATGAACAAAAATTTTTAGAAATGTGTTTTATTTCAATGCAGATTTGCAGACAGCTTAGATCTGAGAAGTATTGAAAAAAAAAAAAAAAAAGAAAGAAGTACTGAAAAGATTTAATTGCAGCGAAATTTTATTTTACGCATTATAGAAAAATTATTGTTATCCAATATTTATTTACGCAATTAAATTTAAAATGAGCATATATCTGAGTAGAATAACGATTACAATTAATAATATTTTTTATATAATTAAGGAATTTAATTTTTTTAAAAAACTGCCAATATGATAAAATAAATATTAAAAAAAATAAAGATAATATTGAACAAAATTTTTAGAAATGTGTTTTATTTTAGTACAGGTTTGCAAACAGCTTACATCTGAAAGAAATATTTAAAAATTTAATATCATTTATTAAATTTGTTATTATTTTACGCGTAATAGAAAAATTATTATAATTGAAAATTTATTTAAGCAATTAATTTTAAAATGAGCATAAATCATGTAGAATAACGATTAAAATTAGTAATCTTTTTTATATAATTAAGAAATTTTTTTTAAAAACTACCAATATAATAAATTTAAAAAAAAATATGATAATATTGAAATAAGTTTTAGAAATGTGTTTTATTTCAATATAGATTTGCAACAGTTCAAATTTGAAACTATAAAAAAAGGCTCTAACCTCATATTGCACTTTGTTGTAATAATTACACATGATAAACATTAAGTGTTTTAATTTTATATCCCTTTCCTATATTTTTACGCCAGGAATAATAATTTCCCCATAAAAACTCTCTGGCAGGGGACGAAAAGAAATACTCACCCCTACTCACCTCATTGAGTGCGGAAAAAAAGGCCCTGTGGAAGCCGCTATCTCACGTTCACGATCTAGTACGCTGTGCTCACTACTCGGCGATCCTGGAGTACTACGTAAAAAATAAAAAAGGGGGGTGGTAAAAAAAAATCACGCACTTCTTACCCGCAGACGAAAATTTTCTGAAGGATTTCGGTGCGCACAATCACGGCGCAACTTTTCCCGCCAGTCGAGACCAAGTCACAGACTGTCCGGCAGCTGTGCTCTGCGCGTGCGCGAGGTGATGAGTTTTTGTTTGAAAGGAAGAGGGGATTGCATTTGCAAAAGGGGATGACCCCCTTTTTGGTTGATAAGTTTGTTAAACACTGAACACATTGGAACGGAAAATAAGAGAATACAATGTATTGGGAAGAATGTCGAACGTGTTTACTTCAATTTTAGGATGTGGTAAAGTTTCCGAATTACTTTGTAATATTAAAATATCATTTACAGCTAAAAGGATAAAATTACGTAAAAAAAATTGCCTTAACTTAGCCTATTACTTAAAAAATATTTACAAGGAGACAATTAATTTAAATACTACTGTGCCCAAAAAGTAAGACCAATTATTATTATTATTATTTTTTTCCAAAATCTCTTTATTTATTCTTCAAAATTTATTTCATCGCCTACAAAATAATCCCCTCCGGACACGATACACTTATGGCAACGTTTTTTCCAATAATCAATACATGCTAAAAAGTTATCGACAGGGATGGCCTTCAAAGCGATCGGCGATTCACGTTGAATCTTTTTAATGGAAGCTTCTTCGAAGAAACAAACAGTGTGAGCTGGTGCATTCAGTGTTTTCGGTACCAATCGAGATTTGACGCGTTTGAGGCCCAAAATGGAATTGATTGATCCTTTTGACATTCCAATATCATCAGCAAGTTCTCTAATTGTTCTCTAATTCTCTATAAGTTCTCTTGCAAGCACAAAATCTTTACTTTTTTGGACGTGAGCTTTGTCGGTTGAGGTGGATGGTCGACCAGAGGGCTCTTCGTCTTCAATGCGTTCTCTGTCTTCTTTGAACTATTTATATCACTTCTAAACATTTCTTTCCGATATAAGAATGCTCACCATATGCATTCTGCAACATTCTACACGTTTCCGCAAACAAAATTTAATGCAAGTTTTTTGCTCAATTAATTCTGGCATTTCAAAAATCGCCGGAATCACTTTAAGCGTAACTCAAACACTAATGAATATTTTGACGTGAAATTTCACACAGATGTCAAGGACAGTGCCAGCAACCTAAAAAAGAAAAAAAAAATTGAAATTCCATAAGCCCCGGGAATTTAAATTGAAAATTGGCCTTACTTTTTGGACTCAGTAGTAGCTGTAATGACATTCGTTATGTTGTAATTTTAGCATTTGAAACGAGCTAAAGAAATTATCCCTTTTTTATTTATTTATTCATAAATTTTCATTAATATACTATAGTATATTAACGATGTCAGCAGCTCGATATGTTCACGAAATGCATCAAAGTAAATCCACTTGTTCTTATTCATATACCTAAGCTTGTATTTCTCGAATTATGCAGAATTAATTTTTAACTTAAAAATTAATTCTTCCTAATTCGAGAAATGTGTGCGAATTTCTGTATATTTCAGTTAATAAGAGAGTTATTTTTTGGCTAATTCGTGTGTACAATTTACTTTATTGATAATGAAGCCTTTTGAGCAATCATTATAACATTATGTTCACTTTTAAATAGAGATTGTATCACCCAAATACAAAGAATTTATTTCATGCTATTGTTATCGTAATTAAAAATTAGAAGAACTGCAATAAAAAAGTAGCTTTTCTAAATGAAAACGAAATAGACTCATTTTATCATATACGAGCTGGTCAATGAACTAGAAACCAGAGATCAAAATTTTATTGAACCTTTTTTTGATACGAATGAATGAACGACTCTGGAACGCTGATCACATTTAGTATTTTGCATAATTTTGGAGGTGCATTTAAGTCTCTAAAATACCACTCATTATGTGTACATACTATGAACATACTCTGTAAGACAAAGATTCCGCTTTTTAATGGCCAGAGAAGATGTTGGAAAGATTAAATTTACATAAACAATTCTGGAACGTTTTGTGGCGATTTATAAAATTATCGTCCAAAAAGAATCCATGACATTTCAGAGGACAAGTGACAAGATAAAGTTGATCTGCAAGGACCTTCAATTATTGCATCGTTGATTGTCTATATGTTTTATATATATAGAGAGAGAGAGAGAGAAACAACATAATACCAACTGAATATTCTCTGAACTGAACTACCAACTGAATATCCTCTACCCCTTTTTAGTAAAAGTTGCGAAAATTTTTACAAAAAAAAAAAAAAAAAAAAAAAAAAAACCCCGAAAAAATTATAAGTTTTCTTGCTGGAAAAAGCCTATAGCATGATCTGTGATTCTCTGCGTTTTGTCTGCATTGATATATGTTCGGCCAAATCTTAGTTGAATGCTTTTGACAATTACAGTACTGTCGAATCACCACAGCTCATGGTTTTGAATCATTTTTATTTAATTTAAAGCATTAGCTTTCATATCATAAAGTTAATGCTTTCACACTTATGAAAGCATCAGTTTTCATATGATATGAAACTGATGCTTTCATATTACTTTTTATTTTGTTTTACTTGAAAGCATTTGTTTTTATCATATGAATAGAAAAAGTAATGATTCGAACTTATTTAATTCGAATATAATAATTACAGGCTAATATAAACATTAATATAAAATAAATTAAATTGATTTAATAAATTCATAAATTAGTAGTTAAATAAATAAATTAGTAAATTAAATTAATTTTAAATTTAAAATAAAATTAAATAAACATTACAAAATAATAATATTGGAAATAATATTGTAAGTAACATTAGTTAGGGTATATTAGTTTAGAACACAAAACATGTTAAAATGCCTTTTTCAGAATATGTTTTATTTATTTAGTTACATTTTAAAATTAATAAACACATTAATATTTATAAAATATAGACAGTCTTATAAAATTATAATTATTTTACCTCTTCGTTGAATTGGAAACTGGTGTTCTTCGGTGGCAATTCGCACACAAACAATTTTCAGCTATTTTTTCTAGCTTTTTTTCGTGTTTAGTATCTATCATCAAGTCAATTCCTCCCTAGAGATACGTGTGATATATGTAGGCTTCAGTCAATCACGAATATTTCGTTATCAACTGATGAATGTTATTAAAAACATGCACCAAGAGTTTCTCACATAACTTATATCATAATTGGGAAAGGAAAAAAAAAATCCTGATTTTTGTTTATTAACAATGTAACGAAATGTATAAAATAGCGGTTAATAATTTTTTCTGCAACTTTAGATAAACCAAATTCTTACAGTTTTCAAATGGAGAAAAATAAGTTAATTTTAGTTATATCGCATTTTTGTATAACGTAGAAAAAGTTTGTTTAGAAAATTATGTAATAAATTTTAATTTTTGATACTAATATTCAATTTTACATTCTTCTTTAAAACTGTAAATAGTTTCTTTAATTAATTTCATAAAAAAATTTGACACTTCTAGTGTTATAGATTGTATTTTATTACATTTCAGATTAACAGTATTTTTAAACAAAAACATGACAATTAATTAAAAATTACAATTATTTAAATCGATTAAAATTCATTCAATTCCTGCATAGAATTCATGATATATTCCTCAATAGACATTTGATTATTAAAAAATTTATATAAAAAATTTGCAGTATCTTTATTTCTAGTAATATAAATAGTACGGAAAAATGAAAATTATGATCACAATATTTAAGTTAGTAACTCTGCAAATATAATTTCACGAGCCCTTTTAGTGTAGTTAAATTTCAAAATCAAACATTAAATAGGTTCTAAAAATAATTTAAATAATGTTAAGGCAAGTCATCATCTTCGGTAAAAAACCATGAAACCATAAAATAATATGACATCGCAATATAACAAGATTTAACCAACATCTGTGATGCCCACAAAAATTCTTTAAAATGCAGGAATGCAATTTCAAGTAACATTCAACACAAAAAAGACTTGAAATCGAAATCAGTTGTGAAAAAGGCAAGCGAATGTAAAACCTCTTGCGCTATAAAGACTTGGAATCATGATATATCTATTTAACAAACGCAACATAAGCAGATGCAACTACAGACAGCGACCATTGAACAATTGGAGCATTAGTCGATGTTCCTCAGAATTAAGGAATACTGCTCCAAATACATTATATACATTTATAACTTGTTTAAAATATATAAAGTAATCATATAATTTGAAGTATACTGCATGAAAATCTTCAATACATGATAAAATACAGTAAAAATAATCTGACATCAATATAACATGATTTTGTCAACATCTGTGATGACCACGAAATTTCTTCAAAATGTAGGAATGCAATTTCATGCAACATTCAACACGCGCGAGACTTGAAATCGAAATAAATTGAGAAAAATTCAGCTGAATACAAAATCTCTTGCGCTATAAAGACTTTGAACCACGATATATATATTTATCAATTGGATTTAAACAAATGCAACTATAACTGATATCTATATATATATATAATTTTTCTGTATATGTGTTTGTCACTGAATTCCTCCTAAATGGCTGGACCGATTTTGGTGAAATTTTTGTGTGTGTTTGTGTGGGTCCCTGGATGGTTAGATTCACAATTGGACCCGACGGTGGTGCTGCAATCAGTTCTTCATTACGTGTGTTTGCTACTGAACTCCTTTTAAATGACTTGGCTGATTTTAACGAAATTTTTTCTGTGTGTTTTACAAAACACGGATAAATGTTTTTATGCTATCCCCTTTGTTGTAAGTCGCTACCAGATGGTGCTGCAGTATATCAACTTCTATACCGTTCAACCAATCGCTATGTATTCGAGTATGAAAAATACGTTCGCGCTATCCAATTTATTGTTGCTTACCACCAGATGGGGTTGCAGTATTTCATATATATACACTCATGTCCATAAATTAAGGATAATGAAGTTCAGGCAAAGAAAGAGACAGAAGCAAAACAAATTTGACTTATTTGTAAAGTCTATTTATTACACAAAAGGTAAAGAGCAAAAAAGATGCTATATGTTTGACATAATTAATAAAATTGCGATTTTTACTCCCTGGAGCAAATTTCAAAAGAACCTATTTACAAAAAACAGTATAACATGGTTAGTATGATGGTTAATATGGAGTATGTCTCCCGGACGATGCAATACAGGCCTTACAACGCCTAGGCATGCTCAGTATCAAATTATCAATCTGATCTTGGGGAATATTACACCACTCATCAAGCAATGCCCTCCGAAGTTCCAGTTGACAGGTGGGCGAAGTTCCTGTTGACGGGCTGCAATTCGTCGGCCACACATGCTCTATTAGATTCAAGTCCGGTGCGTATGCTGGCCAATCCATACAGGTGATATTCTCCAATTGAAGGCATTCGTCTACAATGTTTGCACGGTGAGGACGGGCGTTGTCATCCATAAACAGAAATTCAGCACCCATGGCACCCCGAAACAAACGTACATGTTGTTCCAGAATGACATCCCGATAAATGTGGCCTGTCATCGTTACACTCTGAACATGCAGGTCAGTTCTGGAACTAAGAATAATTCCTCCACAAACGAGCCATCCTGCACCACCGTAACGGTGTCGTTCAATGGTGTTCTCTTGGTGGTAACGGGTACCCGGCGCTCTCCATATGAATGTCCGGCGAGAATCAGACTGCAAACTAAACCTGGACTCGTCGGAAAACATCACACCAGACCACTGTTGCGGTGTCCACAATGCATGCTCTCTACTCCAGGTTAATCGCAGGCGACAGTGAGTTGCGGTAAGTGGAACATATCTGACAGGCCTACGAGCATATAGACCAATGTGCCTAAGCGTCTGTACACGGTCTGCCTTGAAACTGTCGTACCGGTAGCTGAAGAGAGCTGACGAGACAGGTCTGATACTGTGCTCCATCTGTTTATTTTGGCAGTAACTGCTAAATACCGGTACTCATTCGGCGTTGTAACTCGGGTTCGACCTGTGCTGTAACATCTAATCACATTACCATCATCTTGGAATTGTTGCCAAAGCCTGGAGATGACACTCTGGGCGATTTCAAGTGCCTCGGATACTTCCAGCTGGGAACGTCCACATTCCAGTCGTCCGATAATTCTACCACGTAAAAAATCATCCAAATGCTTCCTTTGTGTCATAACTATGCGGTTAGTGCACTGAAAGGCTTTTAAAACGCTTGTGAACAATTTTACTTCTTTGCCACCATTCCTTATATACCCCTCTCTTACACTCTGGTCATTGTGACGTACTATCCGCGCCATCTGGTGGTTTCCTGTAATTTGCATATGCTTCTTCAAGATGTGTGTGATAATTCTACAGGCGAAATTTTTAATGAAACTATAGTACACTGCGTAAAAAAAGTAGAAGGACACTTGATTTTGTAACAATAACCGAAAAATATTTTATTTTTACTAAAATTTTTTATTAGAGACATTTTACAAATATTTTAAAAACACAATTTTAACATCAGAATTATGATATTCAAACATAAAATATTAATGGCAACAAAAATAGTTTCTCTTTTTAGAAACTTTGTAAAAAAAGTAGAAGGACAGCATTATAATGAATGAAAAAATAGTGATTTTAATTAGGTATGTTCTTCCCATTGGCCTTTATAACTTCAAATATTCTGTTTGAAAGTGAATTGTATAGAGATTGAACTTCTGTTTGTCAAAAATTGTCCCACAAGTCATTCAATGCTTCTCGAAGCTGAGTTAGCTAATCAAATTGCCTTCTATCAGCATGAACTCGACGAACTAGCATTGCCCAGATGTTTTCCACTATATTAAGGTCAGGAGTTTTGGTTGGCCATGGTAAAAAACATCCACATTATTTGTTAGGAACCAATTTTTGACTCCAGTCGCGGTGTGAATGAAAGCGCCGTCTTGCTGAAACTTCCACTCTTCACCCCCCAAGTCAGAGCCATAAGATAGAAGCTCGGAATTCAGACTTGAATGTAGTCTGTATGTTTTTGCCTACCATTTAAGAAAACCAGACTTGTTCTTCCTCCGTATCCAACAGCCAACCAAACCATTAAACTCCCTCCTCCCATTTGTCGTGTTGAATAGTATTCGTCTTCATTCCCCAGACAATGCCAGTAGTGCTGATATCCGTCTGGACCGTCGAAGTTAAATTTCTTTTCATCGGAAAATATCACAGAAGTCCATTCTGTAGTCCAGGACATGTGCTCTTAGCCCACACTAAACGGTTATCAATGTGAGCTTGTGTCCACTTAGGATGATGTTTCCGTTTTTTGAAAATGAATTTTTTAGATCTTTAATATAGTTGTAAACTTCTTTGTTTCGTCACATGATTACGTCCTGCTTGATTTCTTGCCTTTGAAACACTTCCTTTGCTCTTCTTAAGCACACGAACAAGTTTTCGTTCATCAGGTGGTGTTAACTTTTTCGGTCTACCAGTCTTCTTTTTCTTTCCATTTTTATAAGGATTTCTGATAAAGTTTGAAACTGTATTGGGGCTCACCTGCAACAATCGAGCAAACTCTCTGACACCTTTACCATCATTTTGACATGCGGAAATTTGGCCTTTTTGAAAATCGTTCAAAGGTATTCCTTTAGGCATTTCTGAGAACGGAGAAACAGCGTAACTTTTAAATAAATTAGATTTTTTTGACCGAAAAGGATAAAACAAAGTACAAAATCACTATTTAACTAAAGAACAACTCACTAAATTAAATATATTAGCAAGTGTACTTCTACTTTTTTTACGCACCGGAAATTATATCTACTAATTTTATTATTAATATTAATAGTAGATGTTTAATTTTTGCCTAAAATGAAAAAAAGGGTCATTAAACTAAATATGCATAAATATCTGGTAGTTAGGAGAAAATAAGAGATATTAATTGGCAAAAAAACACTGTCCTTCTACTTTTTTTACGCAGTGTAAGCGATTATTGAACGTTTGGAGCTATACCCAATGTTTTTCAGAATTAAGCAACACGAATTAAATACATTATATATATAACTTCAGAATTAAATGCAATATATGCATTTATAACTTTTAAAAAGTATGTATGGCAATCATATAATCTAATAATCTGGAGTATACTATATAACTGATACTTAAGATATGTTGTAAGATGGGCTTGAGAAAAACTAGTTTAAAATGAAAAAAAAAATTAAACAAACTAGGTAAACATAAAATTTAAAGTGAAACTTTATTTCTGACGTTGGAAAACATTACAATTATTGAGATTTTGGGCTTCTGAAATGATTCATAAGCTTACGAGTCATAAAGTTTTACAACAGAAAGATTTCGGAACAGCCAATTTTTCTCGTCGTTTTCTTTCATTTGAAAGATTCTGAATAGAATAATAAATCAGATGTCCTCATAAGTCACAAGTTTAAAATAGGTTTTTAGATATACAAAGTCACTACCAGTAAAATCCACGGGCTTAATTTTTTTGACTCATGGGACCTTTTGCCAGTAAAATTGTCATAGATTTCTTAGCCTATATAAACGAAACTTAAAGCTAGCCTTCTAGAATATTTTTTTAAAAAAGGCATAAGGTAAAATCAAATCAATCTCGATTTATTAAAAACAATTATTAAACAAAATGTGATGCATTAATAATATATGTGTTTCCTATGAGGAATGCATAATAATAAAATATATTATAATAGAAAAATTAATATTTTAGTAATAAAAACTAGTCAAAACAAATCTTAGAAAGGCTTTTTTTGCATGAAATTATTATAAAAAAAATATGTTATTTACATTGATAATCACTAATACATATAACAATATTGTTTGCGTTGATGCGAGAAATACTAGATTTAATTAAAGATCGGTGAAAATAAAAATTTCTTTTTTCCAAGCTTTCAGACCCTTGAACTAAGCGTATTTTCCTTCAAGGGGTTCACAGACCTATGATTAAGAAGGAATAGTGTAAATTCTTTCAGGCTTTAAAGTCGCAATTATCATGGCTTCCTTGAACTAATAAAGTTATTCGTTTACATAGTCATTTTTTTATGCATATCTAAAATGTAAATTTATATACCCATATACACTGCAGTGACAAAAGTCATGGGATACCTCTTAATATCGTGTCGGCCCTCCTTTCGTCCGGCGAAGTGCAGCAACTCGACGTGGCATGGACTCAACAAGTCGTTGGAAGTCTTCTGCAGGAATATTGAGCCATGCTGTCTCGATAGACGTCCATAATTGTGAAAGCGTTGATGGTGCAGGATTTTGGGCACGAACAGACCTCTCGATGATGTCCCATAAATGCTCGATGGGATTCATGTCGGGCGATCTAGGTGGCCAGATCATTCGTTAGAATTGTCCAGAATGTTCTTCAAACCAATCGCGAACAGTTGTGGCCCGGTGACATGGCGCATTGTTATCCATAAAACTCCCATCGTTGTTTGGGTACATGAAGTCCATGAATGGCTGCAAGTGATCTCCAAGTAGCTGAACATAAGCATTTCCAGTCAATGTGCGGTCCAGTCGCACAAGAGGACCAAGTCCATGCTATGAAAAAACAGCCCACACCATTACAGAACCACCACCAGCTTGAACAATGCCTTGCCGACAGTTTGGGTCCATGGCTTCGTGGGGTCTGCGCCACACTCGAACCCTACCATCAGCTCTTACCAACTGAAATCGTGACTCATCGGACCAGGCCACGGTTTTCCATTCATCTAGGGACCAACCGATATGCTCACGTGCCCACGAGAGTCGCTGCAAGCGATGTCGTTCTATCAGTAAAGGCACTCGAGTCGGTCTTCTGCTGGAATAGCCCAATAAAGCCAAATTTCTCCGCACAGTTCTAACAGACAAGTCCCTTGTACGTCCCACATTGATTTCTGCGGTTATTTGACGCAGTGTTGCTTGTCTGTTAGAATTTACGACTCTTTGCAGACGTCGCCGGTCTCGGTCGTTAAGTGCAGGCGGTCGACCACTGAGCTGTCCATGGTGGGATGTTATGCCTGAAATTTCATACTCTCGGCACACTCTTGACACAGTGGATCTAGGAATGTTGAATTCCCTAACGATTTCCGAAATGGCATGACCCATGCGTCTAGCTCCAACTAACATTCCGCGTTCAAAGTCTGTTAATTCCCGTCGTGCGGTCATCATCACGTCAAAACCTCTTCACATGAATAACTTGAACAGAAATGAAAGCTCTGCGAAAGCACTGCGCATTTATACCTGTTCTACGCGATGCTACTGCCATCTGAAAATTTGCATATTGCTACCCCATGTTTTTTTGTCACTTCAGTGTAAATTTTTACAAAACTTAAGCCCTTTAATTATTCTTATCTATATCTCGTGGTATCAATATCTCGTGGCTCAGTGGCCATGTGCGCCGCTGGACAGCATTAGGGCTATGGTTCAATCCGTTGGCTACTTTGTTGTAGACACTGTTTCAAAAAATGAGAACGATGGGATGTTCAGCATTTTGCCTCGTTAGGTGGACTACTTGAAGGAAGTTTTCTGGGTTTTCTCCCATACGATACTCAAATGAGTGTAGGTCCCCCTAAAAGTCCTCTCGGAAGGTACAGCCCTCCTTCTTCAGCGACACGGAGCCAAGTAAGACTTCTACCTATTAGTGCTCCATCATAACAGAAGCTTCCCTCCTTCCATGAGATCACATGAATTCATGGACTTCATCTAGATGCTACTGTCAACCAATAAGAAACAACAACAGATATTGCAATAAATATTACAACAGAAAAAATTATGTAATAAAAAGAAATTTTATTTATGGGCTAATTCATAAAACCAAATATACACAAATGTCTCGAAGATTTTTTTTTCCTTCTTCAAATATTCTTTGTATTTTGAACAAATAAATACAGAAAATCTGTATCTTTTACTACCTGCGTTAATTGTTATAATCATTTAGATATTGTATAGTTAAATTGTTCTGAATAATAATTTGGCAAGTTAATGAAATCATTTACAAGTTTCATGTACCCTTTTGAAAAATATATTAAACTTCTAAGACTTTCTGATTATTTACTTTGAGAAGTCATATTTATATATATATATATATAGATGTAATAAAGTTTTAATCAGATTTTTAAAGGTATTGTTACTTTTCCATATGCCATCTGGTTAGTTGAACAAATAAAAACCAGAAAATACCAATGCATCTTCATTCTAAAGACTGGTAAATGAATTAACAATATTTTCATATATGACAGATTTTGTTTTTAATTTCATGCATAAATTAAAAGAATTAATGTCTTAAATGCAACCTTTTTTTAAAAAAAAGTTCAAGCTGAAGGTTTATTTTTCCCCAAATCATTTTTATTTTTGTAAAATTCATAGAAATATAATTATCCACTTTTTATTTTTTCAATTTTGGTCATATAGAAAATTTACCAATTTCTCAATATTAGTATTATTTGTCATTTCATTTGTATTTTGAAATTATTTTCAATATTCAAGTCCTTAATCAAAAATTTCATGAAATGCAAATCTGGCTTAAAAATACAGCGAAGAAAATCTATAGACAAGAAACAAGTCCATTGGAAAAAAAAGCTTTACAGTTCATTTTTAAAGTACTATATTTTTTTCAGAAAATAAACTAAAAAAGTAGACTTGTAGATAAAATGTAACTTTCACTGCACTATAAGCTTACGAATCAATAAGTGAAATAATAAAATCATAATTAAATAAAAAAATTTAATAAAATCATAAAAGAAGTAAACCATAATTTTATTTTACCACCAAGAGATATGAATCGGCCTTGCCCAGTTTCAGCAAAAAAATCCATACATAACTTGATAAACTTAATTAAAAAATATCAGTAAAAGTAAAAGTGAGATCCAAAGAAAATTTTCGGGGAACTTAAAATATCATAATTCGAGACCATAAATAGCCTAATATAAATGGTTAATAATCAACACTTTTATGACATTTTAGTATCACCAGTGTACTACACAATTTTAATTAAAAAAATTAAATTAAAATTATCTTGAAACTTAGTGTTGATATTAATTTTACTTTGTGTATAGAGTTTGATGTGTAAAATATAAGAAATCTTTGATATTGGTTGCATACTATTATTTATAAAAATCTTTTTTTTTCATGTATATAGATATGTATATCAATATATATATGAAAAAAAGAAATATATAGACATATATATATATATATATATATATATAAGCATTCAAAGACTTGGTTTCGAATTGAATGTTTCTTCCCCTGCTCTGGTAAAATTGACATAGGCTATAAAGAGTTAATGATATCCGGTGCTAATTTTCGTCGGAGAAAGTGAAGGTAGGAATTTTCTTGATAATAAAGACTAAATTATCGATGTCCAAATCGTGGGCGTTTTGTAATGCATCTTCGCGTTGATGGTCATGACTAACTTAATGCTGGAGTGCAATCTTGATTAAATCTACGTCTGAAAAAGTGTGTTTACAGCAATATATCTTATTGTATTGTCCAATTAAGAAATATTTATGTGACTTTGAGAGAGCAGATCATCCCCACGATGAGGAGAATCTTAATTTCCGGAAAGGTGTCACAGAAGTGACGAGTTTAACCTTCGAGATGGAAAGATGAGGAAAAAGGAAGGAGTTGAAAGCCCGAAACAGAAAATATGAAAACGATGGTGGGGTGGGATACTTATCTATAAGATCTATTAAAGAAAATTCCATTGTAGATGTTTTCCCTCAAACAGAAATGATGTACCAGAGCCATAAGAACATACCTGTCAAATTATAGTGGGTGATTATAATTCGTTTCGAAAAAAACCATTGTCAATTAAACAGTGATGAATTGTAGAAACACTAACCATAAGGAAAAAGGTCTGATAAATTGGCTGCTACGACTTGCTCAAAAATGTTCAATTTATTGCCCACTGTTTTTTCCTATGAGCTGAAAGTGCACAACAGATAGAAGGGCATCAGGGGTGACGATGTGAATGTGTTGCGTAACGCGGTTTTTCAACTCAGCTAACCACTGTACACAACATTTTTCAGATGACCTCACAGCCAGAAGTCACAAAGGGTCAAGTCAAGCTGTTGGAAAAGGCGACTGATAATCTGTCATTGCCAAAATGGAGATTCAGCAGTTACTTCAGTGGTGTTGCAATAATATATGGAGGAGTGCCATCTTACGTAAAAATTGCGTTATCCACACATCCGTGCTTTTGAAGTAAAGTACTTGAATGAGCTGATTATACAAAAGAGATTCATAATATGTTTCATTGACGATAAAGGTTACAAGACCCAAAGGACTTATTTCCTCGAAAAAAATGTTAACAATAAACGCTGCCTTAAACACGTACCATGCTGTCACCTTTCCAAAATGAAGAGGCAATGGTTGCATTTGGAACCGATTCCCTTTTGCCATATCCTGCAATTTTGTGTATTAAAAAAACTATGGAGATGGAAATGGGCTTCATTTGTCCACAAAATGTTCCATGATCATACATTGCCGACTTCCACCCAAGCAAAAAATTGCAGGAAGAAATGTTCTCGTATTGGCAAATTCTCAAGAACCAACTTTTGAACATGCGTAATTTTGTGTGGATAACATTGCAACATGTTTCATAAAATTCTATAAACCGTGTTGACAGGCATGTCTAAAAGTTCGGACATTTCCCTGAGCATTGCACTTTCCCAAATGACTGATTGATGTTTCCTGCAATGCTGAGCCATAGTCACTTGCTCCACACAATTGCAATGTGCGGTGCGCATGTCATTTTTAATTTGCACCTGACAAGTACAATGCCATTTATAGGTCATTTTTTGAACTATTTTTTCTCTTTTGCCAGTTTTATTAGTCAAGTGAAATATCAGAGGGGTATTCTAGGTCTATCTAGGCTATTCTGAGTAGTGTTTCTATTTTTTAAAGACTTTTCAAAAATGAACTTTATTTATAATCACACTGTATAAACCAACCATCATTTTTTAGAGAAAAGTTCCCTCACAGAAACGTTTGACCGGATGGCCTTTTGACAATTCTACTGTTTTACTCTATAACCAAGCGCCAAAATAATAAAGCTTCCTCCTCACTGACATTGATCCCCATGCTCTATTTCCCTGAGAATGGCATGTATCTTAGTTTGTCAGTAATTTCCATTATTTTATTTGGTGAACCCTCAGTACTTTGCCCGTGGCTTCTGTAATATATATGTGTATATGAAAAAAATTAATTTAAAAAATTTTAAATAAATATTAACAATTTGAAAAAAAATCTTAAAATGCATAAATTTTTATTATACCAGTTTACTTTATATATTTACATGAAAAAGTGTTTTATAATATTATATTTCACATTATATAGTGCAATGTTTTATAAATGTCTTTCAATAATGTATTAATTTTTGGTCAGCAATGGTACTGTCTTTTAGTCTCTGAAGTTTTCAAGTAGGCATAGTTTGATCATAATTGTAGAAAACCAAGCAAACTTGCAACGTATAGCTAAAACAGCTATTTACTTAGTACCTTCCTCAAAATATTCAATCTCCCATTTTCTCCCCTCCTTACAAATACCTACAAAAATTTCTAGATTTTCATCAGACTTTTTAAACTTAATATCCATTTTGAATTTACTTAAGAAAAAAACTATTTCAAACTGTATAAATTCCCTAACCGAGCACAATTTGTGTAGTTATAAAAAAATAATTATTTACTGTAGGACGAAAAAAAAAAAAAAAAAAAATACTTGCGACAAATTAAAATTTTTTTTTTTGAAATACACTGAAAGATACTTCTCCAAAGAAATCAGAATGATTAAAATAAATTACATAGTATAACCATTGTATAACATAAACACATTAACTGTCAAAGCATCCAACTAACTAGATTTCAGATCTCTCTCGTATAATCAGTTACCTATCACCAATGTCTTCCGTCAAATCCCATTTGACCACATTTCGAATCTATCTTCTTCATACGCTCCATTTCTTCCCCCCTTCCCTTCGGTACTTTCTACAATTCCCTCCGCAAACTGATCTCTTTCCTTCTCGGAATCAAGAAAGATAAAATACGTATGAATAAGAAAGGAAAACGCAGTCTGTGAACTATTTGTTGGAAAACACTGGGCGAAGTTCCAAGATATCCAGTTTCTTCCGCGCCTTCCCATCGTTGTCTCGTGTGACTCAGACATCCAGAAGTTAAAGAAGAATAGCAAACCCCTTTTCGAAGCCAGGTTTTCTAAACTTATCGATTGTTTGCAAAAAAAGAAAATTTGCATCATTCGAGTTAGCCACCCAGAATACTTTAATTTGATTTTTTCTCCCTAGATTCGATTTTTTCAAAGAAACTTATATATCTTATGGAAAAAAGTACTTTGTAGATTGTACCCCCTCCCATCCACCAAAATTCACGTTACTGAATAACATTCAAGAACATGCATAGTTAAAACAATGTTATTTAAACTTAAACCAAATGAAACGCGAATAAATTATATGTGCTATTATCAGACTACTTAATATGAATTAATTCAATACGCATAATTATCATATTTTTTATATGAAACAAATATTAAATGAATATTGTTGGAATATTATTTGGAATATTAATAAAGTGAACAAATATCTCCTTTAGGAAGGACAGTCCTTCTTTTGTAAGTTCTGCATTAAATGTCCTTCTTTTCGATATTTGAAGACTATTCTGTAAATCTCCATATTCAATTGACGCCGAGCCAATACGTTGCATGTGAAGTGACATATTTGCATTTGACACATAATTATCATGTTTTTTTCACATGAAACAAATATTAAATGACTTCTATCATTTAGAATATTAATAAGAACAATCATCCTCCTATAGAGAGGACAGTCCTTCATTTGTAAATTCTGTACTAGATGTCCTCCTTTTCGATATTTGAAGACTGATCTGTAAATCTCCATATTCAACTGATGTCGAGCCAATACATTGCCTGTAAAGTGACATATTTGTATTTGACATAGCAGATAATTATCCTGTTTTTTTACATGAAACAAATCTTAAACGACTTCTATCATTTGCAATATTAATAAGGTGAACAATCATCCTCCTTTAAAAATGACAGTCCTCTTTTTGTAAGTTCTGTAAGACTATTCTGTAAATCTCCATATTCGATTGATGCCGAGCCAATACTTTGCGTGTGAAGTACATATTTGTATTTCACATGGCACATAATTATCATGTTTTTTTTTTTTTTACATAAAGCAAAGATTAAATGACTTCTATCAATTAGAATATTAGTAAGAACAATCATCCTCCTTTAGGGAGGACAATCCTTCTTTTTAACTTTTGCACTAAATGTCCTCCTTTCCGATATTTGAAGACAATAAATACATAATATTCTAAATAATAATAATAATATTCTGTAAATCTTCGTATTCGATTGATGCTTAGTCAATACATTGCGTGTGAAGTGGCAGATTTGTATTTGGCATGACACATAATTATCCTGTTTTTTTTCACATGAAACAAATATTAAATGACTTCTATCACTTGGAAAATTAGTTAGGTGTACAATCAGCCTCCTTTAGGGAGGACAGTCTGCACTAGATGTCCTCCTTTTCGATATCGGAAGATTATTCTGCAAATCTCCATATTCAGTTGATGTCGAGTCAATGCGTTGAGTATGAAGTGACATATTTGTATTTTACATGACGATTCGTCTAAGCTAGGGAAAGTATGGCGCGATGCGATTATGTGATTCATGAGCTCTACACAGAAAATTTACAGACTGGAAAACTAAGCAGGAAACTTTGAGAAAGTGCATCGTGCGCAAGTAGCTTTGTTTCATACCGAAATACGACACAGCACATACGCAGGCTGTATTTACTTCTTTCTCAATGAATATTCAATCATACACAGGTAAGCACAAGTCAAGTTTTATTTATTCATCATCTATTTGATAATTTCCAAATATACACAATTTGATTCATAAGCTAATACAACTCTGTTATCAAAAGAAATGTAAAATAATTTAAATCTAAAATTTAGTGGGATTTATGCACAAGATGATGCTAATTAAATCTTCTCTAGGGATGAGAGATTGTAAACTAAACGCCTTTGAAGTAATAGCTAATTATAGAGCTGTGTTTTATAGTATTATGTAATAATAATATTATTATGTAATTTTAATAATTAATTTCCTTTATTCACAATGTGCTAACATTGCTCATGTAGTTTTATAATTATTTTTTAATTTTTAATTTCCTTTAGGGATAGGGAAATAAAAAAAAATATTTCTACAATAAATTGAAAAAAGAATTTCCGTACCTCAGATACCATTGTTTTCTGCAATATTTGCAACGATGAATTTTGTAATGCAGCCGGGGACAGAGCAGATATTACGATACAATTGACCATCAACAAGCAGAAGCAATTATTAAGCCTCATCCAGATGAGAGTACATGAAGGCCCATCCAAATGAAAATACGATTCGAGTCGAGTCACCCCGAAGGGATCTCGCTCCGATCGTCTCCGTCTGACCGCGAAAAGCAACCCGCGTTATCTCTGACTGTGAGTGACAGCTGGTCATAAATGGTGGCCCCTTTGATCTGAGGAAGAAACCGACTCTTGCCGGACAGAGGTCGAAAGACATGATTTTCTGTCAAACCGGTTTTTAATGGGTTAGCGAAAGCCATTCGTCCCTTATACACTCTCATCTAGACGAAGCTTAAGGGACGAATAGTTTTCGCAAACCCATTAAAAGCCGGTTTGACAGAAAATCATGTGTTTCGACCTCTCTCCACAAGAGCAGGTTTTTCCACACATCAAATGGATCCCATTTACGACCAGTTGTCACTGACAGCCTGAAGTAACGTGGGTGGCTTTTTACGGTCCGATGAAGACCCTCCGAGCGAAAGCCACTCGCCTTTTGTGTGTTCTCGTTTGGACAGGCATTTAGATGCATCAATTTAGAGTTGTAAAATCATAAGCTTTCCTAACTCTCCAAACTATTTTAAAGATAAAAAATAGAGGGGACATTTGCATGTCATACCGTAATCCACATTCAAAATTTTCGTAGTTTGGATATTATAACTAAATTATTAAAAAGGCCTCACAAAGCTAAATTTTCATGACTCAAGACAAAATACGAGGCCTTTTATTAAATCAGTAATTAAAAATTATTATATCTGAATACATACAGAAGACTTGAAAGCTGCAGCATTTGTAGCAATTTTAAATGATGTATTAAATCAAAATGAAACTAAATTGTATCTGATCTTTATCATTGGTGCAACAGCCCCATTGTGGGCCAAGGCCTACGGGAAAATTTCGAGATAGAAGATGTTTTCTTTTTACGGGGTAAGGTTGTCAGCTCTACACAAAATAGTCATATAAGACCGGGATCTACGGTTTAAAGTGGATTCCAAACCACTACAAATATCCATGGCACCGCCGGGCCTCAAGACGGAAGCCTGTGGCCCCGAGCATCACAGCACTAGCAAATCGATCATCAGTCCCCTTATATGTTCTAGTAAGATATTAAAGGTTAATGTCGTACTAGTATTAAATACAATTCTTAATACTAGTAAGATATTAAAGGTTAATATCGTACTGGTATTAAATGCAATTACTAATACTAGTAAGACAAAAAGGGTATTGAAATAAAATTTAAAATACATTAAGAGCGTAACTGCTCAACTTTTGTCAAACCCTCTATACAACAAATGAAAACAATTTGAAATACAAAGTTATTACACTAACTGCTGATAATACAAACAGAAAATTTAGTGGCGCAGACGCTAAGAGGTTAATAATTTATGTGTTATATTACAAGAAAATACTACGAATAGATTGAAACATATTTTGTCAAATGCAATCAACATGCCGTTAAGTGCCATGTCAATTGATGTAAACGTAAAAAATAGCAATTTAAACATTTTAACGTTCTTGTGGCAACTTTGAAACAATTTTGTGAAGAAGTGAATCTCGAATAAAATTTATTTTAGGATATTCAAAAGTTAGAGGGCATAGGAACTGCTACAAGGCATGTTCTACAATTACTTGAGCCTCTCCATTCATATTTTATAAGTCTGGACAGACGCTCTAAAATCATGGAATCGTTTTTCAATAATGAAATATCTGTGATATTAGAGAGTTTTTGCATACCGTACGTTAGTTACCGTAGGACGTCCGTTAGCTTTTTCTCCCTAGCGCTCATGCTCATAGGAAACATAATTTCCTATGAGCATGCGCGCTAGGGAGAAAAAGCTAACGGACGTCCTACGGTATGCAAAAACTCTCTATTAATGTATTTTTTACATAATTAAGCATTTATATTTGACCAAAAAAATTCAAAAGATTGAAGGTGAACATATTTTAGTTGTAGAAGTTAATCTAATTTTGAATGACTTTATCCATTAAGATAACAGTTCGATTTGAAGAAGACATTTTTCTTTTGATTATAAAAAGAAATTTTTAGATTTAGATGAATCAAATCTAGACATAAAGGAAAATTTTATCAATGGAGAGCAAAAGGTTTACCAAATATATTTTCAACATATGAAGAATGATCTGAAACAAACATGATGTGAATTAACAGTTTTCATTTGTGCTTTTCCATTTATTTCATCGCAAGCATATTGGATATATTTTGAATCTTGGGTTGAGTTTTTTTTTAATGTCAGACTATAAAATAGAAGACACTTATCTCTTTGAAGAAATTAGAAGACGTGCATTTAAATTTTGAAAAATTGATACGATAAGAAAATAAACACATTGAAATTGATAAAAGATGAGTGGAAATATTCAGCTATTTCAAAAATGAACATATTCCATGTGAAAGTGTATTGATTCTTGAGTGTCAATTTACGCTTTGCTACCTTGGAATTAATGTAGCAGTTCAAAGGATTTTTCAATTGCTAATGGTCTTTCTTTGGATAAGTAAGGAATCGACATTGATTATTGATACTGTAGATGGAAACACTTGCAGTAAAATTCAATATGAAAGATATTTCTTGTACAAATATTTCCAATATATAGAAGAAGAAGAAGAGATTTCCAATATATAGAAGAAGAAGAAGAGATTTCCAATATATAGAAGAGATATTAAAGGATGAGACATTGACAAAAAATATTCGTCCAATGAAAAACAATTCTTTTAAATAATACTCAGTAGGCTGATAAGCATAACTATGATGTGAAATGTTACAAATGTTTTATTATACATTATAGTGTATTCTGTATTATTGAATAAAATGTTTCTTTTATTTATGGTATTTTTTTCTTCAATTTATTTGTATCCTCTTTTTCATTGTAAAAAATTAGTCACTTAAAATATTTTTTTTTCTTTCTAATGCAGCTGGCAAACACTTAGACAGCTTGGTCTTGGATGCCTTAAGGCAAGCGCTGCACAGACGTTACTCACTTTGCATTACCCAAACGGCTCGTGTAACTTGATAGTAAGCCACGGACGCGGAGTAGCAATGCCTCCGCAACGCTCTACGATCCTATTAGACTGGGACCTACGGTTTAAAGTGGATTCCGAACCACTACAAACATCCATAGCACCACCGGGACTCTAACCCGAAACATGTGTTACCGAGCGCCAGAGCGCTAGCTACTCGGCCATTCAGGCCCAGTCACCTAAATATTAATAATGAAATTTTCCAAACTTTTGAAAAGATATTGTAATTATCTTTCGAGACCCTTTCTAATTATCTTAATATGATTTTGCGTGATGTATAATAGTATTAACGTAGATCAATCGACATCGAAATCAATTATACATGCATTGTATATTTATATATATCTTCGGCTGAATTTTTCAACTGATTCGGATTATAAGCAAAAGATAAAACTGTCCAGCTCGTTTGAATAACAAAAAAGTATTGTGTTCTATGATATGATACTCTAAAAAAAAAAAAAAAAAAAATAGAAGTATGTTAAAATACTTTTGTTAAATCAAAAATGTTATATTAACTTATGCTATATAAAATGATATACTAATTATTTTCCTCCTAAATCTTATTTAGAAAGAAAAATCATAAAATATGTCATAAAGATATACATTGCATATACTAAAATGTTATTAAGCAGTATATACTAAGAATTTTTTTTTTAATTCTGTGCGTTTAATGTAAGTTATAAGACATGCCCAAATGAAGATAATCAGATTACTCTTATAATTTGGTTACTCTTATCATGCAATGTTTAGAAACACGGAATAAACAAAATATAAAAGATATAACTAGAGGTTATCGCACTTTTTCTATTCCCTATACCGATGTGTTCTAGAAATGGGATGGGATGTTCTAGACCAGGGGTCTCCAAACTACGACCCGTGGGCCAAATCCGGCCCACCAGTGTCATCAATCCGGCCCGCGTCAGCGAATAGCTTATTGTTGCTTTAATAAGTTGGATAAAAAAAAACACAGGATTATAATAACTCGGTTTTATTTACTTACTAGGTAAAGCTTAATGACATGCATAATAAGCTGAAAATTTAACTTAAGCATAACAACTAACAAATAATTGAAATGAATCCCATTAACATTATAAACTAGTAAACATCCAGCAGTTACCCTCGGTAGTTATACCTACCTATTTCCGCTTTTGATCACTAGATGTGGTCAAGTGTCACGGTCGTATCCATATACACAATAGTAATTGTAGTAATTGAACCAGCGAATTTAGCAAGCTCAGAGCACGTACTGGGCGACTAGTCTAGAAATTATAGATAATGGCAAAAAAATTAAAAAGGTTTTGGCCCTTGGTACTAACTGGAGTAAATAGTATGGAAAGTTTGGAGACCCCTGTTCTAGACACTTCATCTACTCAAAAGAGGCATAACATAAAGCACATGTATGTTATGAATGGTATAGAAACCATGCCCAGCTGTTTGATTACTAACTGAAATTACCCCTTGTAATGGATTATAGGTATAATTCAACAGCATTTACTTTCTAGTATTTTATCTTTCTTTAATTTTTAATTTCACTTGTCGATTTATAATCGTACTATATGTAGCTTCAAAGAAACTGCATAAACAATACACATGAGAATGGAAGTAGCAAACAGAATTTTTTTTTATCATACTGATGAATATGTGGACTGGGATCATAAAATTTGAAGCATTTAACTGAAGCATATTGTAAAGTAAAGAATTGGACAGTGAATTTCTAGTGAATTTTCCGTCGATAGTAGATTTCTACTATTCATCTTATAATACGTATTAATTATTTAAGTTCGATTCTTTTAAAGTTTTCATAAATTTTTTTAAAACTATCTTTTGTATGAAATCAAATATATATATATATATCTCTTTTTCTTTTTCAATCTGGCTTTATCATTTTCTTTTTCAAATTCATTTTAAATTCCAGTTAAATAATATTCTGCTTAACAAGCAGGCACTTTTTAATATAAATTATAATTGATTCGAAAAACAATATTTAGTACAGTTTAATAGAAATACTGTGCATTCTTTATAATGAAAAAAAAAAATACAGATTTCGTCTCAAGGAAAATCAAAATAAGAAAAAGAAATTAAATAGATAGAGATATTAGAGGATACTGAAATAGTCATGAAAAAAATTTCTTGTAAAAGTAAGGACTAATATGAGTCTTTCAATGAGGATTTGTTTCTTTGGACATTAATTCTCGTATGGTTCTGCTATGAGTGATCTACACTAAACTGTTGATGAGGGCTTTGAGGAATCTGTTATCATCCATCTCTCAAGGCCATTTTGACTCCAGCATTAATCGAGATGGATGATTTCTTTGAGCAACACATCTGGTGAGTTTATCCCATGTTTTTTTTAAGTGATTTCTCTGAAGAATATACTCGTTACTCAACAGCTTCCCTTCCTCGGGTACTATATGGAGAGAAAGTCTAAAACCATTACACAACAACAAAAAAAAAAATTACGAAGATTTCATTGTACATTCGTCAATGGTGATCAGTTTATCTTTATTTCATTATTCCTCTGCCACAATTATCAACTTCGTGGACATCCTGATGATGGTATCAAGTTTTCTTCTTTCTTCATACTAGCTGATATGCATAATTAGTCTTGATGTGAATAGGAATAGAAAATGTTATTATGTTCTATTGTTGTTGATTATATAATAAATCTGTTCGTTACAGCAATGCAATATTTATAGACGACTGTGTAATTTATGTGTACTGTAAACACAAATTACGTTCATATTAATCAACATAATTTAATCACCAAAAAATGGTTCTGTCTGATACGAGTGCTGATGGTGTTTGCAAGATTTGGGACAATCTGGCCTTAAGTAAAATTAGTACTTCTTTTCGTTTCTATGGAGGCGTATCTATGCTTTGAAAGTGTGATATTAGAGAGTTTTTGCATAACGTTTTTTTATCGTCCGATATTTTTTTTCTTCCTAGCTCGCATGTTCATAGGAAACATTGTACCTATTGCGCATGCGTATCTGTAATACTGCACTACTGAGCTATTCCTACGAGCATGCGCGCTAGGAAGAAAAATATCGGACGATAAAAAAACGTTATGCAAAAACTCTCTATTATTTCAAGTCATCCCTATTGTTATCGTAAAGCACTTTCACCTTCGGAGACCTAATTTGAACTTCAAGATAAAAATCTTCGACAAGCCAATTGCCATAGCAACTTGAATTACGTTTCTTCCTATCTTGAGACGACCATTATACATTCGACTAATATCTTATATGCTTCACTGAGTATATACTAGTACCTTAAAAATTAACATTTACAACACTATCTTCAGGAACTGACAATATGATTTCTACCTTTATGCTTGAAATTTGGAATAAATCTTGGACGCTGCCTTTTATGTTAATGGTGGGTCTAATTATAACATCCTCTACATGTATTTTGTGGGATTGTGAAGCTGTTGAAAACGCAATTTTCCATAAATACCTTTTACTCTTCGACAAAATGTTAAAGTTTGAAATACGTTTTCTATTAGTTCGCTTAATTTAGGTGCATGTATTAATAAAAAATATTATCATTAACTCATTAATATGTGAACTTGTTTTTCTCAGACATAACCATTAAAAGTAAGAAAAACATACATCATTCTGATACGCTAAAATTGAAGCATCAAGGGGGAGTTATCCAATTGAAAAAAATTTGTACACGTGAAACTCATATAAAGGAAATGATTACTATTTCCAAAAAAAGATTGGGTGATATTTTGAAAAGAAAAACGATACAAAGGTATTAAGTCAATAAACTTTAGGTCCACTTCTGGCTCAATGCAAGCAATTTGCTACACAGTAAGACTCAATAACATTAACGGATGAAGTTAGACTATATTTGTTCATAAATTATCATGTTAAACCCTTTACATTCTAGGGAAGTTATAAGCCCATGAGCTTTCCAGTCACCCCTGAAATGTGTAAGAGAGATGTGACAATCTAGCTGGCCAAGGAAAGGTTTGAAAAGCATGAAAACAGTGAATATTCGACCAGGCTTATCGTATTGGAAAGTGTTCAAGATTATGCAAATGGGACACAGAATTTAATCGACGTTCCTCTGTGGTATAAGTAGGCCATATATGATTATCAAACATTTTCAGGTGAATTTAAAAATATTTACAGTTATATAAAAATATATTCACCATTTGATACAAATTAATTTAAATAATATACAAATGCAATGAAAGATTTACGTTAAGGGAAAAAAATGTTCCTTAATCTTGGGCTAATAGTAGCGCGAGTAGACTAACATGCAGGATGACAAAAGTTCCATAGCAGCGCACATTGGACACTTTTCAAAGACGAAGGGATTAATCTAAAAATTGAGCTGTCTGTCAGTCGGTTTTTTTTCCCATTCGATTGAAAATATGAAGATAAAACGGACAACTTTAACCTATTCAGCAGCCACACTGTTTCCCTACACAAATAATTCTCGAAAATTGGTTTACGGTCAAAATTCTTCGTTCACCTACATATCCCTTAAAGTGTTGAGCGTATTTTATGTGTGCTTTGGCGGGGAACATTCCTTTTTTAAATTCTATAATGCTAAAAAATCATGTAAATATGAAAATTAATAGTTGAAAACTATAAGTTATAAAGGTACTTAAAAATTGTAGCCTGTCCAATATTCAGAAAAAGAAAAGTAATGAAATTGTCAATTATAGAGTTCTTTTCTCAGCAGACCACACACATTGCGTTGATCCAAAGACAACAGGCTGTTTCTGGCAAGCATGAGAATATTAGCGAGAGAGTCATTTGAACATCGATGAGTTGACACGATCACTTTAAACCAGAACAGCACTACCATTTATGTTTCATTCAGGCCTCTGAATGCCTTAAAGTTCTATCAGCAGGCAACAATCTCTTCTTTTCACAATTATTTATTGAATACATTGAGAAATTTTTCCGCGACATTAAAAACAAAACAACAACAACAACAACAAAAAAAGGAATTAATTATTTTTTTTAAAATAAGTGGAAAAGGGAAATTTTATCACTTGCACATACTTTTTGTTAATGAATATATGTGGGCCTCGTTCCGCAGATCTATGTCATAAATAAACTCCCGATGGGTGTTGAAGGGAAGATATTGTCTTTCCAGCAGGACTTTTAAGGGAACTGACCCAGATTTGCTTGTCGTACAGGAGAAAAACCGGAAAACCCACACCAGGCAGCCTTATCGATGTGAGGCTCTTTTACACATGTTATTCCAATCTTGCTTGCCATACAGGAGAAAACCGAAAAACCTCCAGCTGACAGCCTTATCGATATGAAACTCTTTTATACATATTGTTCTAATTGCGATCGAGTCTCCTCTTTTCTGAAAATAGTGACTGTAACAACGTCACTAATGGATTCGAACCTTCGTCCTCTTACAAGCTATCTGCGCACTTATCTGGATATGGTTATTATACGGATTACGAATTCAGCATTGATTTATATTGCAATATAAAATAACATTAGCTTCTTAAATCAACTCCAGGTCATCCCACACTCTTTTCCAAAGGTTCTTAAAAAGAAAACCATTTAAACTTATCCGAAATATTGTAGCAACTTAGTATCTTCTTTTTTTTAATTTGTGGGTCAGTGGCTGTGTGGACAAAAAGCAAAGGAAAGACAGCGTGACTAAAGATCCTCTCCCAACACAGTGGCAGACTCCAATAGGTCAAACGATCATTGCTCCGTCTCACTTTTGATTAATAGAAAAGTAACAAGGAGAGAATAGAGACGCGCCAACTTCGATCGAAACTACGACATAGATCACAAAAGCAACCAGCCAGCATTCTTGAAGGAGGAGTTGAATAATTTCGCTGAGCAAGCTTCAAGGAGATAGCTGTGCTTGTAGTATTTTTCTTTACCCTGAATGGAGATTAAATTCAATTCTCGAGGAGAAGGGGGAAGTTATTTTAATTTTGTTGTTTTTATTATTTTTTATCAAATGACACACTCTTCTTTGTAGTAGAATTGCTTTACTATACATTCACATTAAATTTTATTGCTTTCTAGGTTATCTAACTATACATAATTCTTTACTATTTCATGTGCCTTTAGAGGTGTTCGTTTCTAATTATGTTGATTTTATATAAATATAATGTAAAAATTCGCTTTACGTGGTGTTGGATAACATTGAATCTATCATACATCTGCTGTCTGGAGTTCGGTTCCAAAGGTTTCGGGTTCGAGTCCGAGTATTTCTGTGCTCCATATTCATATTTTTTGGCATATCCACTAAGAGATGAAACCAAATTTTTCTACTCTATTGATGTCAACCAATGAGGCCTGATGGCCGAGAAACTAGCACTCTGGCGCTCGGTGCCACAGGGCTCGAGTCCCGGTGGTGGCATGGATGTTTGTAGTGGTTCGGAAACCACTTTAAACCTTAGGTCCCGGTCTAATATGACTATTGGGCGTAGGGTTGACAACCCTGCCCCATAAAAACAAAAATCTCCTGTCTCGAAATGTGCTAGTAGGCAGACGGCCTTGATCTACCATGGGGCTGATGCGCCACTGATGATGATGGTACATACACTGTTCTATTAGCAAATACCCTAAAGTCAGATACTCAGTATTTGAAATAACATCATTTTGCATGAAAATAACTTATCCAGAGTTTCTTTAATAGATTCTGTGAGAACATCTAAAAATCAAACATTTGCATGTTAAATAAATTTTCTTGACACTAACAAATAAGTTAGTATTCTCTGTTTGTATCCTCAATGATTATCAACCACAAAAATTTTATCTCATCAATTTAAAATCATAAAATATTTACAGATTATATACGATTGAAGATATTAAAGATAGTTTAGGCAATTTTTATTGCATCTTAAGTAAAAATATAATTTGTTATCCATGAAATACATATAAATATTATATAAAATAAATTGAAAAATATTTTTCTTAATTATGTATGATAATTAAATTAAATTCTCGAGGAGAAGTGGAAGATATTTTAATTTTGTTATTTTTATTATTTATCAATCTTCTTTATAGTAGAATTGCTTTGCTATACATTCACATTAAATTTTATTAATTTTCCAGGTTATTTATTTTTACATGATTCTTTATTATTTCGCATGCCTTTAGAGGTGTTCGTTTCTAATTATGTTGCTTTTATGCAAATATAAAGTAAAATATAGCTTTATGTGCTGCTGGATAACATTGAATCTATCATACATCTGCTGTTCTAGTAGCAAATAACCTGAAGTCAGATACCCAGTATTTGAAACAACATCATTTCGCATGAAAGGAATTTATTGAGTGTTCTTTCAATAGATTCGACGAGAACACATAAAAAACAAGCATAAATAAAAATATAGATAAATAAATTTTCTGGACACTAACAAGCAATTTTCAGTTAGTATTCTCAACGATTACCGAGCACAAAAGTCTCATCTCATCAATTTAAAATCATTAGAAAATATTTAGATTATATACGACAAAGGATATTAAAGTAAGTAACATTAAAAAAGTAAAAGTAAGTAACCAAAAAGTAAGTAACATTGAATCTGTATGTAGTACCACCTTATGTGGAATCTGTCATACATTTGCTATTCTAGTAGCAAATAGAATACTGGATAAGTCAGGTACCCAGTATTTCAAACAACATCATTTTGCATAAAAGTAACCTATCGAGTGTTCCTTCAATAGATTGAGTGAAAACATGTAAAAATCAAGAATTTGCATGCTAAATAAATCTTCTGGACACTAACAAACAATTATCAGTTAGCATTCTCGATGATTATCCAATATAAAAATTTCTTTTCATCAATTTAAAATCGTTAGAAAATATTTGCGGATTATATACGATAGATGATATTACAGATAATGTAGGCAATTTTTATAGCATCTTAGGTAAAAACATAATTTATTATCCATGAAGTACAAATGCAGTCTAAAGAAAAATTGTCAATGCGTTTTTTTATTTTAATCAGATATTCCTCTGAAAATCATCAGTTAAATAAATGAGCATTAATTATTATCAAAAGGTAAAGTTAAAGGTAAAATTGAAGCCAATTCCAATTGATATTGAAATTAATAATAATAATAATTAAAATTGAGATCTGTAAATGTGTTTGCTATATCTTCATTATTAAAATTTAATTATCTTCAGTAAACTCTGGGTTTTTAAAGTCTCCTACATGTAGTGTTGGTATATTAAAAAAACAATTGATTAAATATTCATCAACTTTTGGACAGCTAAATAAAAATATTATTCGTGTTATAAAATCATTCTGGTGCTCAGGTCCGACAGTCCGGGCGTGCCATGGATGTCTGTAGTGATTCGGAATTCACTTTAAACCGTAGATAATAATCCATTATAGAGTGCACTTTAAACCTTAGTCTAATACGACTGTAGTGCGCTAGGCACAGTGCCCTATCCTGAAAAAAGAAAACATCTGTTGTCTCGAAATCTGCCATTAGGCAGGCGACTTTGGCTCACAGTGGGCAGTAGCGCCAGGGAGTTAGTTAGTTAATTATAAAATCATAATAAATTTTACAATTTAATGGAGACAGTATCAAAAACAATAAAGTTATCTCAATACATAATATCGAATATTTTTAAAAATCCACATTGTACTTTCAAATGCAAAGAACAAGTATGTATCTCGAAAAATTCTCTAAATCGAAGTCCATCCTTTAAGCACTTTTATATACTCTTCACTAAAAAGTTCTTGAAAACAACTTACATTTCTGTTATAGGCTGATTGCAATCTTAATATATATCATCATCATCACCGGCGCGATAGCCCCGTCGTGAACCAATGCCGTCTACCTGCTGGCAGATTTCGAGACAGGAGATGTTTTCTTTTTGGAGGGTAGTGATGCCAGCCCTACGCCTAACAGTCATATTGGATCGGGACCTACTGCTTAAAGTGTATTCCGAAGCACTACAGCATCCCTGGCATCGTCGACATTCAAACACGTAACCTGTGGCACCGAGCGATAGTCACTCGACCATCAAACCCTTTAATAAGAGGATAACTCAGAAATTTTTGAGATACGGCTAAATGGTACAAGTTTAACTTACTAAATTTTAAGAGTGTTCAAAGTAGTCCCCTTCAACGTCAATGCACTTTTGCAGACGATTTTTCCAAAGATTAAATGCTTCACGCCATTCATTTCTTGGAATTGATGAAAAATATGCTTTTATAGCCTCATCAATCTCATCTTTGGAATGACCACGTAAATTTGGCGACCACGTAAATTTGTATTGAGATTAAAAAAAAGTCAAAAGTCACACATGGCAAGATCAGGGGTATAGGGTGGATGTTCTATCACTTTGATGTGTTTTTGTTTAAGAAATTCGACTGTCGATCTTGCCGTATGAGAAGATGTATTATCATGGTGAAGTCCCCTTACATTCACTTCTTGAAGAATTTCTGGAAGATACTTAGTGGCGTAGCAGTTAGCTGTGACTGTCTTCTGTCCCTCCAGCTTGATGGCTTTGACCAGCCCCGTACTTCTGAAGAAAACGGCATACATTATTTTTTTTCATTGTTCGTTGTCTTTTCACCATTGTTGGTTTGAGGTCATTTTCAAATACCTATACTTTATTTTCTTGTCGTGTTGGAACGTCAAAAAACGGTATGCAAGTTTCATCACCAGTTATAATTTTAGAAATAAGGCGGTCTCCACCATCGTTAAGTAATTTTATGGTTTCTTTGCAGATTCTGACACGCTCTGTTTTTTGATGTCCTTTTAAATTATGGGGGACCCAACAACAAACTAATTTTTTCATATGCAGTTCTTCATGAATAATTCTATGTATAGCTGCGAATCCAATGTTAAGTTTCTTCTGTATCATTTGGTAAGTGCAGCGATTATCATCGACTAACATTATTCGTATGGCCGACACATTTTCTGGAACTACAGCTGATGAAGGTCTTCCTGTGTATTCTTGATCCAGCAGAGAACTTCATCCTCTACGAAATTCTGTAAACCATCTAAATACAGTAGCACGAGACGGAGCTTCGTCTCCATATGCTAGTTGTAGACATTCTTCTTGATTTAAAATCCATTCTTCCACTTTAAAATCATAGCGCGATAATGCTCTCGCGTCAATTCCATTTTCCTTTCTTCCAAAGTCTATTCTACGACAGCTAAATTGCAACCGTTGCCACAAATTATCGTCTGCAGCCATAAAAGACTTCAAATTTACAAATTTAACGAATATTTTTTTTCCTGCGTTTGTCGTCTGCCACTGTCTCAAAAATTTTAGAATTATCCTCGTATCTATTGGTAGCAGTTAGAGAATTTAAAGCAAGATTTATTCGGTAACGATCTGCATTAATCAATATGAATATGATTCTTCAACAAAATAACGCCTGGTTTCACATCGCACACATGATTTAACAAAAGCTGAATGAATTATATTGGGAAATTTTACCTCATCTGCCTTATAGTCCAGATGTAGCCCCCATCAGATAATTTATATCTGCAACACTTTCTTATATGCACAAATTTCAATAATAAACAGGAGATAGAAAATTCTCCAAATTGGTATTTTACTGAAAGACCAAAAAAGTTCTTCCAAGACGTAATCAAAAAGTTGCCCGAAAGATGGCTAAATGTCATAGAAAATGATAAAGAATATACGTAATTCTGTCTAAATCCTAAATTATTTTTCATTCAACCTAATACTTAATCAGGGAGGCAGATTCCCCCACCCCATTCTTTTTATCCACAAAATTATGGGTATTATTTTGTGAAGTCAGATTTTTTGTGTCCCTGACCATTTTCACATTTTTTAAAAAAAATTCTTTCACGAATCTTTTATACATAATATTTATTACCCATAAAACCATTTCCATTACCATTTCATTTTTGGGGGTATTTAACGTTATTACTAGGGATTGCAATATCGGACCAAAAGTTCGATACCGGTATTCGGTATTTTTTATATCTTAATACCGGGATACCTGTTTTCATACCGGTAGTAGAAGTTTTAGAAAAAGAAAAACACAGGCGTTTCTTTGTTTCACTTGCCAGTTTTATTAGAGAATGTAACTGGAATGTATCACAAATTTTTTTTGTAATTTAGAAACTATGACAGTGTATAAAGAATCGCAAAAAAGTAAAGAAATATCTTATTTATTTAAATCACAAAAAAGTGTAAATATCACTATTCAGTCTATGGTACTATTACAAAATTTTTTAATGTGATCTTTAAAAACATAAGGCATCAATTGTACTATCACTAAGCCTGGAACGTAATTTTGTGCAAAAATTACCAGCTGTTTAAAACGCTCTTTCAGCATCTACGCTAGTTGGTGGAACTGTTAGCAATGCGCGATAAACTTTTTCCAAGTATTTACCTCTAAATCCCTCATCTTCAAATAAATCTCTTATTCGTCGGATTGTTTTGGATATAGCTGATTTCTGTATTTTATTTTGGTTTGTTGGAAATTTTTTAGTTACCGCCAATTCTAATTTATTTATGAGTATATATATATATAATAAACCTGAAAAATATTTTGAACTCTAAAATATGATATGCAAATACAATGTGAATAACGAACTCACCAATTTAAAAACTATCGAAATATTACACACTTTCTTCACAACTACAACCTTGTTTTTACAGATAAGAATTTCTAGTTTTCAGATAAGAGTTCACAGATAATAATTCTTTCACAGTTAAGAATTCTAAATTTCTAGTAAATACCCAAAAAACGGTATTTAAACTTGTGAATACCAGTATTACAAAATTGTACAAATGGCTCAAAATACCGGTATTCGGAATGCCGGTGTTGCAAACCCTAGTTATTACCAATGCCTCTAGCACATTGGTTATTACAAAAAATTCAATCCAGGACGCAAATATAGAAATTGAAGAATTTATTGTAATATGAATCTGAATATTCCTTTTCTACATTCGTACTTTTAATTTTTTCCCTCTGAAAATCTTGGATCAATGAATGAATAACAATATGAGCATTTCCACCAGTATATTAAGGAAATGGAAAAGCGTTAACTGTTGTTCAGTTATAAATATAAGATATCACTGTAGGCATTTCCATTGAGAAATACCATAAATATAGTATAACAGAGCTTTTAATGTCAAGAAATTAAAAGGCGGGGAGGGGGCAAACCTTTGGATTACTATGAGGAAGGTAATACCTAGCCTAATTTTAATCATCACAATATTGACAAAAAATGTATTAAAGCGCATTTTTTCTTTCGCTTCATGAGCACTTTTCAATTTACTACATTGAATTTTAGAGTAATAAAAGCCAAAAATTAATGGAATTTGCAGAATAAAAAGTAACGTGCGTGATAAAAAAAAATTGCATGAAAAAGAATCACAGAATATTAAGCCACATTTTTTTTTAATCCCTTTGTACATTATCTATTAACCCTCTGGATGACCTACATTGGTATTCAAAATTAACAAAATTTTCAGTTTTGGTCTATTATCTTCAAAGCAATTCAAAAGATTTTAATAAAATTAAGTATCAACATTGGTGTAAGTATGAAGCAGTACATTAAAAAAAACAAAAACATATTATGGTGCTCACGAAAAATTGTGTGTAAGACTACTCGGCCCTAGAAGTTAAAAAACAAAGCCAATATGAAACAGAAAATGTGTTAATAAGGTGTATGGTCCCTCTGAAAATACAGCTCTCACAGCGTTAATGCTAATTGCAGTTCTGGAGAAGTTGTTTCTACTTCCCTAACAACTGTTTTCATGCCCTGGATGATTCTCGGACGTGGAAGGTTAGTTGCAATTACCTTCCCAAAGGAGCGTCCTACACATGTTCTATGGGATTAAGTCTGGAGATCTGGATATGCTAGCCTTCCAGAAATTCGTCGACCAAATAAGCTATATATGGATGTACATTGGCAATTTAAATTAAAATTAGAACCAATATATCAGATAAGGCAAATATAGCGATCTATATTTGCCTTATCTAATATCTATAACTGTCTCTATCTTATCTGAGATCCATAACTGATATGGACTGTACAGGGATATCAGTTACATATCCCTAACAAAGACAAGGCAGTCAAAGCGTTCTTCCAATATGATCATCAAACTTCCACTGCCATAACAGTAATTTTTTTTTGAGATAGCAGGAGAGATGGCGAATCTGTTTTGTTTCTGTATATGCATCACTCAAATACACGTTATGTATTCGACATTAAAAATTTGCATCTTTGTTTGGAATTATTCATCTTATCAAAAAAATCGACTAAATATGTAAATTCACCAGTGCATTATTAAATTAGATATTTTATGTGCAATCGGAGATATTTTTTCTTCTTCAAAATTCAGTATAAGCAGCTAAAACGTCGGATGTTCCTGCCGTATCTATAATAGAATTAAGGAAATTGTTACACATCTGCTTTTAAAAAGATGAAGTTAGAACAGGGGTAAAAATCCTGCGCCTACTTGAAGAACGAACTTCGCTATCGTTTCATGGATTTCTGACCCTGATGGTGGCATGGATGTTTGTTTGTGGTTCGGAATCCACGTTAAACTGCAGGTGCCGAAATATTTAGCCCAACAAAATGTACACAAAATGACCATAGAGAGACAAACCAAACCATTGATTTCTGCAACTTAAACAAGAACAGAAGGTGCTCTAGAACGAGATCGATCGCATGTACAACCAGTTTCTACAAATTTACGTATCAAGCCCGTACAGCTTTTACAGTATACAAGCTTCGGAGCAGACCATGATTTCTTCGGTAGACGCATACAGTTTCTACGGCATTTTGCCCGTTCTAAGTCTTCACAATTTTCCTTGTAAGTGGCATGTTGTCCAGAGTGCAAGAAACCAAGATACGCGACAAGCATTTCACAGTACCTTTTCTTTAACCTAGAACGATGTCTTACACGGAACCAGGAAATCTGGATACCTTGATCGCTTTTTCTAATTTCGTGGGAGATAATAAGGAGAGCCTCGTAATAAGAGCCGTGTTTTGGTGAGGGCACAATTGTTTCTTCGTAGTCTGCCTAGTGAAGGCGATTTTGTGCAACAATCACAGTTTTAACGTTCTTTGTAATTTTTTACTAAGGAGATCACATTTCCATAAAAAAAAAAAAACAACACTGTAATTTTCCATGATTCTTGAGTGCATACCTCAAAATACCTGAAACCAAAATTTTATTCAATTTCTGTGAAAAGCATGGTAGATAAGGGGTCTTATATAGGGACCTTTTTTTTTTTATATAATCACAGTATATATTCAATATTTACTCTCTATGCAATAAAAATTTAATAAAGAAATATATTTGATTTAATTAAATTCATTATTATTCAATTTAATTCATAAAGTCTGACATTTGGTCTGTTCTAAATCTGTACAATTTCCACATTGTTTTCTTGTAAGTTTTATAATAATTAATAAATTTATTTTTATTTAATTATTTAAATAAAAAAAAATGATTCTATTAGTTAAAAATAAAGAGCCAATGTGCTACAAGCTAACCTTAAAAGTCTATGGAATCAGTGGTCGAAACGTACAAAAATGCAAATATATATATATATGTAAATAAATTTGTTAACCAGCATAATAAAACAGAATTGAGATTTTCTATGAATTATATTTATGATAAAAAATGTTAAAATTAATTTAAAAAAATTAACACTGATACATTTTCCCATTTTATTTCACTGCAATTATGTCCACAAGGATAATTTACATCTTTGGTCCTTAAAAACACAACATACATGCAGCGATCAGACGAGGGAAAAAGAAACATTATCTACAAAATATCTATAAATTATTAATAATTCAAAAACACAGCACCTAAAATCTATACAATTTATAATCTCACACAACTATTAAATTAAAATGTATTTTGATCACACAATGCCTAAACCAAAGAAAAAAAAATATTTATATGAGAAATTTAATAAAATAACAAAAGAACCTGTGCAAAATGAAAATTTTTAAAATCAAGCAGTTAGGTATTATTTGGCACTGTAAAAGCATTACAGAATGGAGGAATATTTTAATTATAAATCTTATTTTTAAAAAAATTAAATCCATAATTTTCTATAAGTGAATTTTTAACGTTGCACCAGGTTGGTCCTCATAATACAAATTAACAAATAATATGTGAAACTAGGTGTAAATGGAATAATACAATCAGAGTTCTATATCCAAATGCAAATAAAACATTTAAAATATAATATATTGCACTTATAAATTTGAAAAAGATATATTGCTTACATTTTATACATTTCTGCAGCATATTTTTGAATTTTTTTTATACGTAACATCTTTATATATGTTTATTATTTTTCCAAAATATTGAAAGAATTTAAAATATTTTTTAAATAACTCAATAAAGTTTTCAATTTGTAAAAGAAATTGGTAAATTATGTTACAGCATAGAAATAGTTAAAAACATTTCTTAATATACCTTAATAGTCTGTATATTAAGTAACACTTAAAGACTAGTCTGCGATGAAAAACAAGAACCATTTGTACCTGAATATTTAGATAAAAAACTAAATATGTTGTACATTAAAAAGGACTAACGGAAAAAACAAGTATCAACATTTTTTAAGTACAATGAACTTTCTGTCAATTATATTATTGTCTAAAACTATATGTAAATTTGTAATTATGTGGCTCAATTGATACTTTCAAATGTCTCATTAATATGTATCAATTTATAATGTGTTCAGTCAGTGCTTGGATACATTATAAAAACATATCAAGATATTTGCATCTCAAAATTAGCAACTTTGTATAAAACATTTTATTAACACAAATATAAATTTGCAAGCAATTTGGTCCTTTCTACAAATGGAGGAATGCTACTACATAATGCTAAAACAAAATATTTTAAAAGTTGTAATCCTTTTTTGTATAAAAGTTAATGTATAAGCAAATTAGCAATAAAAGCACGAGCAAAACATTAAAATTATATAAACTCTTTTTTTTTTATTGTTTTAGAGAACTTACATTTAAAACATATTATATTCAAAATGTTGCTTTTATGTTAATATTTTTAGGTTGTACATATAGGCTGTCAACATAAACCTATATGTACAACATAAAAATACAACCTAATGAAAATCCAAGCAAAATCAAAATATCACAGTCCCATGCAGAAAATTCAGGAAGGAGAGGAAAAAATCTGTGTTAAACAATATAAAACAAGGAAAGCACAATACCAAAATTTAAAAACAACTTAACTTATCAAACAAAATTAAAACTATTTAAAGTATATAGCTTTATTTGATTGATAGATTTTATTATTGTTGATTTCATAATTTTATGGTTCAAGTAAAAAAATGTTTTGAAAATATCTTTATTTCTTTTATAAATAACATAAAAAATCACATTCTGATGTGACTATTTCTTGATAAAAATTCCTTAATTAAATAGCATTATATTAAAAGAATAATACAATAATAATTAATAGCCCCCTTTTTTTTGTGTTCCCATGAAATGTTCTTTAAAAAAAAAAAATCTTATAACTAAATAAGAAAAAAAAAAAAAAAGAGTTGACAATAAAATACATACATTGCAAAACATAAAATATGCAAGGAAAAAAAAAAAACATATTTATAAATATGACTTAAAAATGTGTTATTTAATGACTGCAAAATGGAATGCTAGCATTGACAAACCACAAACTGATCTGATTTTTAAATTAATTTCCAGAAAATATAAAGAAGTACAGGAGTTTAAAGTTCACGGGTTCATAAATATATTAGTACAAGGAATAAGAAAAGTAGTAGTTCTACATTTTTATTTACAACCATTGTTTTGAATCTTTTTTTTCTGCAAACTGCAATTAATCTATCACACAAATTCACAAAATAATAAATACTTCATCCTATACAGGAACTATATTCTATGACCAGTTTTTAGTGTATCAGTAATTATATAATTAAATATTAGAAATATTTTTTAACATTTTATGACACACTTCTTACTTTACAACTTTCTATAATATAATAAAAGCAATCTGTTTTGAACCTAAATACACTTCTGCATCAGACTTCATTTAAGGCAGAAAGACCACCACATTTCATTTTGTTGAAAATTTCACAGATTTAAATAAATATTTATCTCCTTTTTATATTTATATATACATAGATATATTCTATATATTTTGTATATATTTATTCTGTCAATACCTAAATGTTTAAATGCCTTTTCCGATCTAAATATAACCTCCCTTTCTCAATGTTCGCAGTGTTCCAACTGTCCCCACATCAGGACAATTAGGTCTCATGCTGCGCAGACTGTTCAGTTGCAACACAGGGTTAGGCATTCTAGATAAAGGCGGGGCAACAGTAGGTGTAAGACCAATTGCAGCAGGACTTTTTACAATTGTGACAGAAGATGGAACATAACCCCAAGGCTTACCCAATGCAGTCTCTGGGCTTATTGTCTTTTTGGCAATATCTTCTCTTTTGATATTGGAAGCTGGAAATGATACAGTCTTGGAAGATTCTTGCCTCTTCACTGGTTCTTCAAACTTGGCAGTAACTGTCACAGTTGAACTGTCTGATGACAAAGTGTCAGTGCTTACAGTACGTTTGATACGAGCACATTCACTGGTTGGTAGCAATGTTTTCAGTCCAATACCTTCAATGCTTTCCATTAGATCTAAATTAAGGCCAGCTGATGCTTCTCTAACACTTCTTTTTGGAGGAGGCTGTGAACGTGATCTTCGAGGTTTCCGGAATAAATGATATCCTTTAGCGATGGATGCGCTACCAACTAAATCTGGAATCCTAACTGCTGTAAATGGCAGAGGCGTTGAAGGTGGAGAGCCTTCAGGTGAAGGAGCTGGGGTGGGTGTTGGGGAGATAGACTGAAATTTAAGGAACAATTAATATAGATTACCCATTAAAAATAAAACGGTACTTACATATTAATGCTACCTTGGCTACAGATTTGGTGGTTTTTAAGTGGCGCCAATCTAACAGCTACAAATTTGCTGATTTTTGACGCCATTTTTTAGTGCTACGAAAATGCGTATTTGGGATTTGCCAGAAACAGAACAAGATGCAATTTTATTTTTTCAGGAGCGAAATATTTTACCAAAACAATGAAAATGTCCCAATTCCCATGACATGAAACTTTATTTTGGTGAGCGTAAGTTTTGGAAATGCAATTTCAGTCAGTGTGCTTATCGTGTGGGACTTAGAAAAGACAACTGGTTTGAGGAAAGCAGAATTCCATTTTGTACAGTTTTGAGATTCATATGCTGCTGGTGCGAGGAGTTGACGTCGAATTTTGAAAGCGTTTTGATTTTAAATGAAGTGTTTTATATATTTTATTATTTGGAACAAAAATTTGAAGTGTAGATTGGCGCCACTTAAAAACCGCCAAATCTGTAGCTGCGGTTGGTGCTTGTGCTCTTTATTGGCGCAACTGTTGCCAAGGTATCGTTAATACGTCAAGTACCAATAAAACTAATTAAACATGATAAATTTCTTCAAATAATTGATTAAAACCTATCATATATTTTATTTTCACTTAAAGATACAATGAAACTGCTTTTAAATTAAATTTGATCCTAAGAATTATGTATAAAAAGAATTCAAATTAAAAATTCTGCAGAACAATTGAGGAATTCCACAAATTGTTCTAGAATTATAGATTATTTCCTACCTTTACACTTTGGGTTAATAGAGTAAGAGTAAATAAGACATTTAAAAAAATGACTTTTGATACTACAGTTTGTGTAAAAAAAAATTGCATCCAAAGTTCAGAATTTGATACGAGATATTTTTGCAAAAATATATGAGACATCTTTATACGAGAATAAATGTAAAAGATATAGAAAACAATGTCTTCTCTTATAAGTACTTTGATAACTTGTTATATCCCCATATATATATATATATTTAATGCTTTTTCGAAAAACTAATAATTTTTTAAAATTTCAATGATTTCAATTTTTTTTAACTCAATTCTAACCTGCTTGAATCATTTCAATGCCAAAATAGTCTGAAACAAAATATAAATGTGAAAAAAAAGTGAAATTTAAAAAAAATTTCTTAATACAAATTTTTTAATTTTAAATAAAACAAAAATTAAAAGACTGAATTAAACATTAAGCTTATTTATTTATTACATTATAATAAGAATATAAAACATGCTTCATTAGCTTACACACAATAACTATATAGTTTGAAAAGCCAATGAAACAATTATTATTATTATGTATTCTAGAACAGTAAAAATAAAACAGTCATAAAGTTAGTCTAAAAATGTGTGAAATTCTATCATAGACAGTATACATTATATGAATATAAAAAAAATTGATTACACTGCAACATATGAATTAGTTAAACTTCAAAAAAGACAGTGCAAATTTAAAAACACCCCTTTTTTACAAGACAAAACATAATAAACATTTCATCAAAAAAATTTACATACAGTTAAGCAAAGGCAGGCAAAACAAAACATCACATCAATAGACAAAAATCTTTGAATTTAATAAGTGTCAGCAGAATAATCTAAAATATGCATGATTTTAATTAAAAAATTATTTGTGATAAAAGGAATGGTTAATAAACTAAAATCAGCTATATTATCTGATAGCCTAATTAACTGCATGAACATCTGATAAAAAAAAACTAACACTTCAGATGTGATTGCTCTTATTTCAGATCTTAAAATATTAAACATGATCTACCAAACTAATCTCTGGGAGAAAAAAAAAGAACCAAAAACATTAATACAGGTAAGCTGTAATTTACACTTATAGATATAGTTATTAAAATATCTAGAATGCAAAGCTAAGCAAAGCTTTTTCTAACCTTTACCGAAGAGTTTATGGCAGAAGGTACCATAGCGTGTATTCCTCGTTCAGTCAAAAGTTTTGCAAGACTTTGACCAGTCAATGAGTAGCCAGATGCTTTTGGTTGGGGACTGTTCAGTGTTGATGGGGGCAAGGATGTTATTCTTGTGGACAACTGGACACTAGGATAGCTAAAATGTTCACATGAAGTGAAACATTGAGGATAACTATGACAGGCAAAAAGCAACTTTAACAAACATTCAAAACTTCATGAAAAGGAATACACAAAACAATATATTAGTAAACATTATCATTTTTTAAAAATTATATAAAAGTTATAAAAAATAAAACTGTTACAAAAACAACACATTTAATAAAATATATTCATGCAATGATAGGTAAAAAATATATTGATAATGTTTTTCTTTTACTTTTAAAATAATGGAGGAAAAAGGAAGGTCAAATTTTTTTCCTTTAAACTATTATTTATGAACAAATAATAAATGCATAAATTTGACATAATATTCTAAAATTTAGCTTAAATAATAAAAATTTAAAGAACAAAATAAAAAACAATTGGTATTAGACTAAGACAAAATTAGCCCACTAAATATAAACAATACTTACTTTTAAGTAAATTAAATAAACAATTTTTTAATTAAATTTTCAGAAATATATCGAATTAAAATAATCAAACCTTTAAAAGTAAAGAATTAAATAATGGAGAAGAAAAAAGATTAAAACTGTTTTAGAATATTATTTTAACGTATTGTCTAATAAACCAGAAGGGAACATAATAAGCAAAATTAATATAACTCAATCACACAAAAACAAAGGAATTCTATCAAGGAAATAATATGATAAAATAACCCTTTACCTAATACAGTAATGTTTTCATGAAACAGTTATATCAGCATTTTTTTTATTGAAAAGAAATATAATGGATTATAACTGGTCACAATTGTTAAACATAATAATTGAAAAAACATAATGCATGTTTTTTCATCATCATTATTGATTATTATTAACCTGTTTAAGAAGATCCAAAACCTATATTCTTAAATTTGGTATCTTTTCAGAATTATGTGCTTTTATTTATAACAGAAATTGTTATAAAACTAATTTAAACAAAAAGAAATATCGAACAACAATTAAAAAGAGATTAAATTATAATACATTCATCTAAAATATTCATAAATATAGAAAAAGGAAAACAATGAATGTCTGTATATATATGCACAAACAAATTGAATTTCAAATTTAAACAAATAAAAATCACCTGATATATATATTTTTAGATCTCCTCTAATTCTCAAACTTGAATTAGAAACATTATACTATGCAAAGATATTCCTATATTACTTAAGAAATGCAATAATAAAATTTACTAAAACATATTGAATGAAAACTGTAGTACACCATACAAAATATATCTTCTAATCATATATATAATTTAAATAAGCAATAGAAATATATAAAATATAATGAAATAGAAAATTGATACAGCTATATTTACCTCTCCAATATTATATTTTAAGTTAAATATAGACAAAAAAGGACTTAATCGCATTTAACTGATATAAAACTTTAAAATAAACATAACTACATAAAATACCAATATAGAAATATTTCAAAGAATTTTTACACTAAGTCATACATCAAAATAATAAATAAATATTAAAGTTTTATAATATTTTTTACATAAATAGAAATAGTGTTCAATAATAATAGGAAATGTTAGTAGAATTTTTCCCAAATCATAATGCACTTGAAACATACACATAGTAAAAAGGAATGTTGAAGACAATGTTGAGAGGAAAGAATATCAGATTTACAAGATGCAATAATACAAACCAAGCAAAGCAACAGACAGAGCTTACTGTGAATGTACAACCAGCAAGACACAGAGGCATTACAGAGTTTAAATTTGCTCTAATTAAAATACTGTAGAAAAATTCATAAGCATTATTACATAGCATTAAAGAGAAATAGAGCTAATATTAAATGGATTTATTTATTATTAAGGTAAAAAGTTAAAATATAATTAATGAAATCAAATGAAACTTACCTAGGAGTTACATTTGTTAAATCGGCTGATTGCAAAGCAGAAGTAGTGAAAGTATAAACTGATGATGTATCCATAAAACTTTTTCCAGGATTAGAATAATCTGCAAGTATCAAACACAACAATGCAATAAGAATTTTACCGAACACACATTTTTTGATATTAGCAATAAGGCTACACTTTGCAAAAGAAAATATATTTAAATAAAACTAAATTTTCACTTATTTTCTACAAGGAGAGTAAGGCTTAATAATATTGGGATAAATGAACACAGATTTTAAATTTTTCTTCTGTAAAATAATTTATAAAAATAGTAGATGCATTGCTAAAGACATATTTTAAATAACATATATTTGGCATAATAGAATTAAGTGGGCAATAACCATTTCTTAATTATAAGCATCCTAAAATTATTTTTAAGTTACAAAGACATCTAATATCAAAGAATAGTGACATATTTGACCGACCCCCAAATATTTTTAATAATTATTTTCTAGTATAAATAATGTTCATTTTTGTTTATTTGACCTTTCATTTTGTTGTCTTTAACACAAAATTATTTCATTTTACGAAACAAATTATCTTTTCCCCCCCATTTAATTATGCATATTTCATTGCTAAACATCTTATTTAGTACTAAATAATTAATTGCCTCTGTTTAATTTTGGCCAAACATTTTCAAAGTAGTATAGTACTTTTTTCTTGCGCAATAAATAAGCAAAATGTATAGCAATCAATATAATAAATTTGACTACATAAAGGTAAAATGGTGGAGATGATGAGATGTTTACTAGTGAGCTTATTAGAAAGGAAAGGGAGGGGAGGGGAGATGAGAATTAAGCTTTAATTGTTATTAAAGCATCCCTCTCTCTTCTAAAAATAAACAGATTGTAAATAATATGATGTATATTATTTCAATGAAAAAAAAATACACAAGAATAGATCGATATATAACATTAAGGAATGTTTAACTGTATATTTGAGCTTATCCTCATAATTAAAATAGCAATATGCAAGTATCACCATTGATATCTCCAAATCAGTTATATTGATTTCAAACACTGACTATTCTGATTTTAATTTGTTTAATAAAATTTAGATGTTAGACATTGAAAATCGCTTTTCTCCCTTACAATGCTCAGAATCGCAAATTAACTTTAAAGCTGTTATAACAGGTTTTGAAAGTCCTTATTTTGTTGTTTAACATCAATGTCTTAAAATTACTTTAACTTAAATGTCAATAAAATATCATCTTGCCTTTGTTAATGTATGAATAATGAAATTGAATATGTAATGTTAAGACTTAAATTGTTATTTTGATATACACATATTGGTTACATTTAAGTCCAGGTTTAAATTCTGCATTCTTATTTTTAAAAAAAGTAAAAAACAGAAGTGAATTCGTGAACATCTGGTTCAAGAATAAAAGGTTATCTAATTATATAATTGAAGAAACTTCTAACAAATGCAAAATATTAAAGAAACTTTATTTAATTACTAACCATCATCTTCTTCAAAATCTCCAAGGCTAACTTTTTCATCAAAATCATTTATTCTCGTTTCTCCCCTAATTTTAACTCCTGGTCTGGATTCAAAAATACCACCTAAATGAGGAGTAGCTAGTCTTTGCCAATGATGCAATGTCTGGGAACCTTGAAAGGATAAAAAATTAAAGAAATTAAAGAACAAATTTCATGCTTTCAATAATTTCTAGTTATTACAAATGACAGTAATATTTTTTACAGATTTTTAAAAATTATTATTGATTAATTTACTCAGCAATATTTCGACAAAAAAATTATAATATAACAGCACATATAACCTGGTGTTGGAATGACTTCAGAAAATAAAATTTAACTCTTTATATCAAAGATATAAGTTGGTAAATATAATTAATAATAAACTCCTAGCAAACTTTTCTATGGAATTCAGAATTTTAATTAAAAAGGCCCCCCTAAGGATTGCGAATCCAAAACACATAATAACAATAAAAAATAAAAACAATGAACATAAACAATACTAAAACATGAAGGAAAATATCAAAATGGTATTGGATGCAAAAAGAGCTGTTATTCTCTAGAAAAAAAAATTCCTTTTTTTGCCATATATAAAACTTTTCTTTGAGCAATACAAATATATAAATAAATTGATTTTAAAGTAAATTGCTTTAAATTAATATAATAATACAAATAACTATATTATCTCCAAATAATAAATACATTAAATAAATTTTAATCTAAAATAAAATGTTATTTGTAACTTCTTGTAATTAAAAAAAGAGTACAAATATAAAAAAATTCAAATATTTAAAACTTAAAACAAGAAATATTTCTAAAGCAAATTTTAAACTCTTGTTCATTTACAAATTATTTAATAATAATAACAGAAAATTTTTAAACTAATAGACTTTAAGAAACAAATTTATTTTATTATCACTTTATTAATACATCAAATAGTTTTATATAATAAAAAAATTAGAATTTGTCATATTTTCTTTGCATGGATCAAATAAAAATACAAAAATTCAGGTTTGCTTCTGATAAATTTTTAAATTATTACTCCTCAAAATCTAATTAATTTTGCATTTAATTATTATTTTCATTTTTTGATAATATTAAGCACATGCTGGGGCAAGCAGATGATTATTAAATGAAAAGTTCAAAAAAGAAATTTTATTTAAAAAATTAGTTTAATTTTGATGAATATAGCATAAATAATAAGATTATATTTGTGATTTTTGGCAACACATCACATTAAAAAATAATAAAGTCACAAAAACTTTAAGTGCCATAGTTTTAAAGTTTTAAGACATACAGATTGACACAAATCTCTTGCATTATTTATTAAAAATTTTTTTTACTAAATAACATCCATAATTTATTATACACCAATATAAAATAGAACCATTTACCTTCAAGTGGTTTTATAATCTGTAATTTTTCTGGAAATTGATATCGTCGGATTGTGCGCCCATACAATGATTTTCTGAGATTTCCAGTCCAAGAGTCTCCAGATGCCTTACAAAGTTCATTATTTAAATCTGTGGTTGTTCCAAAACCACTGCTAAAAGTATGTAAACCAACATCCAATTTGTTTGGCCGCATTCTCTCAACTTTTCCATCAACATATCTAAAAAAATAACGAAAATAGGATTTAAATGGCAATTGAATGATACTTTAAACTTGAGAGCTATTCCAAATTAATGGATTTAAACAATTTTAACATTCGTTTTTCACAAATCAAATAAACTAAAATGTTCCAAAATTAATGTGAAAGAAAGAATTTAAAAATAAAAATTTTCAGAAAGGAAATAAATGAATTAATAAATATGTTTAAACTATAATTTCTTTGCACTAAGCTATGGCAAGAAACTTCGTTAGATCCATCATTATTTAAAACTGTGTTTTGTTTATAATAACAAATGCAACAATAAAAGAAAAATATAGTGAATATAATTATTAGAGCATTATATTTTAAACAAATACTTGAAATATCAAATTATCAGAATATAAAATCTTTAATAATTGAAATTTTTACAAAGAAAAAGCAAACCTACGTATCTGGATTCTCGTCATCAGTAGTGTAACTTTCAGCATATGCAGATTCACTATCTGATGCAAGATCATTGAATCCTGATGACAAAGATGATAGTTGGCTGAGAGATGAGAAACAAGTCGATGTTAAACTGGGACGGCCTCCAGCACCACTCATTGTATAGTGTGAATGAGAAGAACTGAAACGATTACGTGCTAACACACCATGATTAGCACATCGTACAGTATTGAACACTTTTCGGCTATGTGATCTGCAATAAAATTTTTAAAATAAGAAGGGGAAAAAAAAAATACGATATTTGAAAAAAATTTATTTTCAAAGAAGTATTTTAATAATTTTTTTCATAAAAGAATAAATTAGAATCCTATTTAAATAAACCTTCTTTTACCACAATCAGATTTGATGTAGTTCAACCAAAATTTCATTGATCTTAATCACAACTAACCAATATTGTACTTAATATGTAAAATCTTAATATAGAATCCAAGTAATGTCAGTAATGGCAAATTTCCTTGCTATTTCAAATTCATAAAAAATATTTTTACCATAACTTTTTAAATTAAAAAACACAATTTTTTATACATATAATAATTAATGGCAATATAGGTCAAGTTCAATAAATAAATTTTTTTTATATATTTGGATCTAGTGAATTATATAATTAGTTTCTATTCAACACTATTAATACTAACATTTCTTACAAGTAATTCATTAAAACCATTGTCATGATTATTTTATTAATTTTTTTTCTTCTTTAAAATGTAACAATACCTTTTAACATTATATTATCAAATTCAAACAATATTTCACTCTTTAAGATATGTTAGAATCAATCTGTCATTCCTTGAAAATAATTAGATTGTTTTTCCAAATTATTTACTATGCTTTCTAAATGCTAAAGATGTTCCACCACTCCCTAAATTTATCAATTTTAATGAATTGTAAACACTTTTTGCTCCACAAATTCAAATAAAAATATCTTGGATGTCTTCTCCATTTGCAAGTAATCTAAACTGTAACAAAATCCAAACAATATTCTAATTATTTCATTCTAATTTTGAATATTAATTATTATTCTTTCTCATGATGAATCAGCTCATTTTTACAGTTCTTATGTGTTTTGACAGTTTTTCAATCAGAAAGTATAAATAGCTGTTTTTGTATAATGCCACAATGACATTTCTCTACAATATATAATTTTGTTCAATACTTTTTAGTTAAATGCAAATACAGAGATACACAAAGGATAAATATACTGTAAACTACAAAAAGATTAACTAAACTCAGCTATGCTTATGGTAATACATATAATTTTTGTCAACTCTCTTGTCAAACCTACACCCCAAATTGTATTGATATGTCTAACATTTCTTTAATATACAGTGAATGACTGTATATTAAAAATAAAGACATTTTTAATAAATAAATATATTTAAAATACATAGTTATGAAAAGATTTATATATTCACAAGAAAATTTATCTGCATGAATCTTTTTTTTTCTTTTTTGCCTATTAACAGAAAAAATTAATAATTAATTCTGCAATGGAAGCAGAATGACTAATGTGAATATAGTTATACAAGTCATACATACGGCTTCTCATCAGAAGAGTAGCCATCACTGTCTCTCCCTCCCAAAGACTGCTCAAGCTCACTTGCAAGAGAATCAGGGTTGATATAAGAACTATACATTCCAAAATTCTGCCATGTATTTGCACTAGGTAAACGATTTCTCTGGGCTTGCTTAGCTTCAGCTTGAAGTTCTTGAAATGCAGCCATAAGCTCTCCATATTTTTCTTTCATATCAATAAGCTCTTCAGAGAGTTCATGTTGGCATTCTTCAGCAATTTCCAATTTAGTAGATAAACATTCGTTGTCAGCAGTTATCTAAACAAATAAAACATTTGAATAAAAAAAAAGCCTTAATCCATTTTCAAAAGTAACAAATATAGATTCAACTGTTTACAAATTGTTTTTTCAAGCACTATTTAAGTAATTATCATTATATAATGAATTGAAAGAATGAAAAAATAAATGAATTATTTCCATATTCATACAGTTTCACACTTCCAAATTTCAACATTGAATTAAAATAAACAGCAATTAAAAATATTTTAATAATTTTCATGAAAAAATTTAATGACTTAATAAACATATTTTTAATTCATTTTGAAATAAAGAAAAAAGTTATGTATCTCATTTATTTTAGCTATTAATTCAAAAAGTTAAATACTATGAGAAGTTAATGTAGATAAAAATACATACTTGAAAAGAGCAAATTTAAAATATATTTTATAAAATGCATTCTTACATCTCTAAGTTTTCGTTGCAAATCGACAATTTGTGATAATAATTGAGTAATTTCTTCTTGCTGCCTAATGCTGTCTTCACTCTTCCTAGCAACTTCCTCCTGAAGAATTGTTAGCTGCTTGTTTGCTTCAGCTAGAAAATTTAAAAAAAAAAAAGTAAAACAACTATAAATTATATTTCCATTATTTTATGTAGATAATTCCAACTACTTACTCAACTGCTTCACACAGTCTGTTATAAGTTGCATTTCTTTCTTTTCTTCTTCTTCAATATCTTCTGTTCGTGACACCGCCTAAAGCAATATATTTATATATTGTAGATTCATAAATAATAGAAAACTATACATTTTTATTATAATAAAAATTGTGAATTGTATTATACCAAAGTCCTTATTACCTCAGTTCTAAGCTGGATATTTTCTTCTTGTAAACAACTAATTTTTTTGTTGAGCATATCCCAACTGATTGAGAAGGCTCTTTCTTTACTAAAAATATATAAAAAATAAACTTCAGCAAAAAATGTAAACTTAAGAAGAAATAAAATTCTTAACTATCTGAATTGTAACCTTATTCAAATAACTGATTATAGAAATAAGTTTTCATTTCAAGTATTTAAAAATAATAAACAGAACTCACCTGGGTGAACCAGACTCAGAATCTGTATCCAAGTCTTGTGTGTATATTTGTAGTAAGCCATTTTTTACTGATAAATCATGCTTCAACTGAGTTATCTGAAAAAGGAAAATATCGATTAATAAAAAACAGCTTTTTACATTTAAATAAAAAAAGATCTTTTAAATATTCATAAAAATAATGACAAATTTTCACAAATGAATTTATTACAGACAGAAATACAGCTTTTTAAAAGTAATTTAATATCCTATAAAGTTTCTCAATGAAAAAGCTTTGATTTATTTGCTGATTACTCTTTTGCTAATTATAAAACAATCAACTCAATTTTTAAAGAATTGTGAGCCACATAGCTGCAAGAAAATCATATTAAAAAAAATTATACTGATCGAAATATTCAGTGATGTAGTTTTAAAAAAATAAATGCATTATAAAAATTGTTTAGCTTTGTATACATAAAAGACTATATATTTAAATAAAAAAAATTTTAAAATTATTACTACTTAATACTAGCAGATCTCTTTTCTTCTGCTATAGAAATTGCAGTTTGCATTTCCTCCAAATTTTTTTAAATAAACACATCCATATAATCTTGTTAAGGAAACTCATGCATTACCAGTCTATATAAATTACAAATGCTCACAGTGAAATTAATTCAACAAGATGTTAAACTTTATGATAAATTAAACCTCTTGTTAATGACCCAAATACTTAACATGCCTTTACATTACAATGCAAGTTGCAGAATTATTAAGTCTGAATATTATAAACTACAACAAAAAAGTCAGTAGAATCAACATACATAATGTTTAATTACTGATTTGTCAAAGAAAGAGCACAAAGAATAATAATGATGTTTGTGAAAATCCATCACCTTCACCAAAAACATTTTTGTCTGGAGGCTGTCTTTTCTGATGAAGAAAGTGATTTGGAACCAATTCACAAATAGTGCCGCTCCTTATCAGATACAGATAATAATTGCATATAAAACTATAATTTTTTATAAAATAAAATTAATTCAGCTTGGAAAAATTTATTTTAAGCTTTTAAATGAATTTTGTTAAAACTTTTAATGGAATTTATTAAACTTTTAATTTCCACAAATGTTTTCAATGTGATTTTATGCTAAATCTACTGTTTTGATTCTATATAATTTTATAAAATTATAAGACTTATTTCTCATTTATTACGGTAAGCAAAGTCTTTATTATGCAACTTTTTTACAAGGACATCATTATGGTTTCTTCTATTGAAAAATATACCAAAATTTAGATTTATTCAAATATTTGTCAAAATAAACTTTATATGTTAATATTTTAAAGAATTTTATATGCTTGATAGCACTATATGATAGCCTTCTGAAATCTTTTGGTTTTGGGCTCATTTAAAATTAAAATCTTCCTTTTAATGTATAAATACATAGATTTTTAGCTAAATCTATGTCTTGATTGCACAATAAAAGTTTAACTTATAAAAAAATATTGTGTTCCAAATTTCTACTGAAAATAGAGCAAATGCATTCCAAGAAATAATAATTTATTCAATATCGAATAAAATAGTTCACTTCTCAAATGCAAATAAAATGTTATATATACATAATTCTGTTATTATTTGATGCTTTTATAGACAATTTTTTAATAAAACCATAATGAAAATTGATGATAAAATGAAAACTGTCACTAAAACATACTGTTTCAGTGGAAATATTTAATTCTTGTTCAAGTTGATCATTTCTAACACGCAAATCCTTATTTTGATCCAATAAAGATTGTCCAATACGGGCAGCAAGTTCTAGATCACGTTCTTTCTATAAAATGAAATAATATTTAGAAATGGTATAAGAAATATAATATTTTTTTAAGAAATTATATTACATTATGAATTAAAACATGATTAAAAATGATTTAACCTATTTAATATTATAAATTTAAATAATATGAAAAGTTCAATTTGAAGAAAATCAATAACAATATTGGAAAAATAAGTAAACTAAAATAATAATTTAATAAAGAAATAAATTCTGCATCTATTTTCACCCTCATCTGTTAATATTTAATGAAACATTCTGAAAAGAAAGCAAAAAATTAAGACTTACTTCTTCCAATAATCGAGTTACGGCATCAATGTCATTGTACGTCTTTGTCATCTGGCTGAGACGATCAGCACATAGAACTAATGAAAAAAAATTACCAAATTTTAAATACATTTAAGTAAATTTAATATACTAAAGTCACATGTTATAATGTGTTATAAGAAAAGAAACTCATTATTAAACACAATAAGAATTTTAGAAGAGTGAGAATAAATGTTTTATTTGCATGCTGCTTCGGAGGCTGGATTACAGTCTGAATACCTAAATTAAAACTCACCCAGTTTATATTTCATTGAATTCATTTTAAGATGTTCAAACTTTTTCTTCCTAAATAACAATCCATAATACAATGACATCAAATAAATTGCTACTTTTTAATTTTGAATGGAAAACAAATAATAAATTTAAAACAAAGTAATTATTAGTTGGTGGAAAAATGTTACAGAAAATATGGAATATATTTAAAAGAAAAAGTCATTTATTCATATTACTAAAAATGAAAAATAGAAAATTATAATAATATAATTATTCATCTTTTCAGGCAATGAGTTCAAAAATAAATTCTTTCTAACTAGTTACATGAGAAAAAGAAAATTAAAATAAAAAATTCTTTTTAAAAATTACTTGCCATATTAAATTAATTTGTAATATACATTTAATAAAAAATACCATGCAAATGAAGATTCATGAGAAGAAAGGAAGCATGCCAGAAAAGTCAGTAATCATGGTTACCAAAATATTTAAGAGTCTCTTCAACAACTTCTGGACTAAGAGGAATATCAGTATCAGGGCTTAAAACAGGAGTTTGGATGTACCAATCTTCGTTTTCGTAACCTGAGTTACAAAAATTATTCACATTAAGATTGAAATAAAATTATTTAGCAAAACTATATATATATATATTCACTTTAAAAGTAAACAATGAAAGAATTCTTTTAACAAATACAATAAAATAAAAAATAAAATGCATTTTTTATGAATTATTTGAATAGTAAATACATTTAAAGAAAGAGAGTTAAGATTTAATCTTTAATCACTTCTCATGTTAGAAGCAAGCAATTTTTGTTTCAATTAATTTCAAATAACAGCATTTTTAATTATCATAAATTTTCATAATTAACAATTAAAAAAAAATACTTTTGACATAAAATGCAACATTACTTTTAATAAAATTGAAACAGATATCAAGAATTCCCTGTATAATGTTTATTACACAAAAGTTGTAATAACTTAAGTTCTCAATAACTTAAGAGATTAATTATTAGTACAGCATAACATAATTGCATTAAAATTATAATGGTGAAAAACATAATGAAAGAATTATAAGTTTCAGAAGGAAGTCTTAATCCATGCATATCATATAAATATTAAAACTTTTTCTGACTGAGATAAAAAAAAAATCAAACATAACTGTAAATGTAATAAATTAAGTTACTATTTTATTAAATCTTAATAATTTTAACTATTATTCAAAAAATTTAAAAATTGAATGTAATGAATTAAACAAAATAGGATTATTATTTCAAATTTTACGTAAAAACAATCTCTTGTGAATATGCATAAAAATCTGAAAAAATTAAATAAAATTTCTAGTAAGTTACAGCTTTAATGTTAAATTAGGTTTAAAAAAAAAAAAAAAAAAAAATCGTTTTAGTTGTAAAAGTTTGTAAAGGTTTCAAAATATTCATACATATAAAAATTTATTTACAACAAATATAAAAAATATTTTTATAATTCTGCATATCATAATTATAAATTGAGAATATTTCAAACATACCACAAAACTCTGTTAAAGTATCGGCTCTAAGTTTGTAATGTGGAATGTGCTCTTCTAGTAAACTAACTAGTTCAACTTCAGTATTATCTGCTCTACAACAAATATCTGAAAATAATGTATAGATTAAAAAATATAAATTAGTCATTAAATTAAAAAAATACAATTAAATGAAAAAAATTATGAATAAATATAGCAATTGTACTACCTCTCATTCTTGTATTATGGTTTTTACAAATTAAAAAAGATTTCAAACAGAAATAAAAGAATTAATAGAATATTTTCTGAAATATGATATTAATTCCAATTAGAAATTAATAGAAAAATAGAAGTATATTTTAACAGTTTTACAATTGCATTTTCAAGATATGTCTGCTTTTAAAATAGCAAATTTGTATTTATACATTATTTTCATGAGCGGATGTGCGCAGAACGTGTGAGGACATTATGCTTTTGGTAGACTAAATGATAAATATTCAAGCGTAGTAAAATACATTCACATTCAAATATATTTAATAAATATATATTTGTTTGCTTTTGTTAAATGTGTGCATATATATATATATTATATATGCACACAATTAACAAAAGCAAACAGTATGTCACAGTTTACGTGAATAGATTTTTTTTTTCTGAATAACATATATAACTGCATTACCATTATTAAATTGAGAATGTTCTTTGCTTGTTACTTCAATAGCACAAATAATTTTAAAATAAAATAAATTTAGATTTTTTTCCCATGACTATACCATCTCTGCAAATTATACTGAAATTTAAAATATTTATTTGCAGCTTGATATACATTTATAATATTAATTATTACTATAAATAATTATTATTCATCCGTTGTAATATATAACTGATAGAATCAGAAGATAAAAAAATATGGATTTTTATTGTAAAAAAATTAATTAATAATTCTAAGAATAAATATTCTTGATAAGGCTAATAATTTCATGATATAAATTCTTTGCTTGTTATTTGTTATTCATTAGTTTACATAAATAGATTTTTTCCTGAATAACATATATAATTGCATTACCATTATTAAATTGATTACTTTTTGTAATTAACTTTAAAAAAAGTGCATTTTTAAAAATTTATTTAATAGAATGTATGAAAAATTTAGAACATATAATCATGAATGAATTATTATTAAAATAATAAGGTGGCAAAAATTTAAGCTGAAATTAATTTTTTTCATGAAATTAAAATATCAGTGTAGTTTACAAGTGTCACAAAAATTAGATATTATAAATAGGTATTAAAAAGTTGATAATTTATCTAATTGACTTATATCCAGTTTTAAATAAATTTTAATCAAGCAATTCTATAAAATGCTTATAAATATCTATAAAATGTTTAAGTTTGAAAAAATAAAACACTCATTTCTGATTCTTCTTCATTAGCTCTATAGCCGGTTTCCTGTCCAAGACTGTCTCAGTTAGCTTTCACCAGCTAGACCCATCTGAGTTATCATCCCCTAGTTTGTCGTTCTATAGTTATTTGTTGTATACAAGGATTAATTAGACAGGTACCTACGATTTAAAATGGATTCCAAACCACTACAAGCATCTATGGCATCACTGAGATTTGAACCCGAAACTCGTAGTACAGAGTGCCAGAGCTCTAGCCCTCAATTGTTAATTATATACTAGTAAAATTAATTAACAAAGATTGTTAATTATGTACTAGTAAAATCAATTAACAAAGATATATTTTTAATGCCAAATTTTTTGAACTAAAAATAAAAATAAATTCAAATACTAAATAAATTGTTTTAACTTTAAGAAATTAATTTAAAAAACATAAATAGAAATAATGAAGGCAATATAAATGTAAATAAATAATAAGTATTAAATTGGTAAGAAAAAAATAATTTTTGCTTTCTTTGCTCTGCTCTACAAAATTTATTATTTCATAATTTTACAATATATACTGTTATGAGCATATACAGCGTTTACAAAGGTAAAGGCAACATAGAAAAAAAAAAAAAAAAAAACCCTAAGTTTAAAATAAAATTATAGGTGTTCTAATTTTTTTTATATTTTCATTTAGAGATGAATTAGGTAGAAATTTAATGTAATTTACTTATTTCATTTACAATTAATTTGTTCATTTCATAAAGTCATTAGAATTCTGCAATGCTTATTTTCTTTCTTTCAATGCCAGAAATAGATTATAAATTAACATGACTGAATTAAACAATAAACTTATTTGGTATCTTTAAATATATAAAAGCTTTTATTTGGTGCAAGATTTTAGAGAATTAAAGCTTTTATTTTGTGACCTAGATTTGCTATTACTGTGGTTTTCAATGTAATGCTATATAAATAGCTAAAGTGATTTGAAATATATCGATTGAACATAATACTATAAAAATCCTTCTACACTTTTTTTAACTGTAGAAAATAAAATGATTTTTATTAATTCATTGTGCATTTTGAAACAATTTTTTTCCTGTATATTTATATTTATTATTTTTCCTCATAATCAAAAAAGAAAAGTGATATATATATTTAACACAAAATTAAATTACACATATAAAATAACTCACTAATTACTCTTTACAGCCCAAACACACACAACAAATTTTCAAAAAGAGAAAAAAATCTTATTGCACAATTGACAGGAAAATTAACTATCCAATGCTCTAAGCCAAATAAAATGAGCAATTATTCAGTAAAGAGCTAACAATGGCAAAAGATAAAAAAAATAATCATTTGTTTTGTTTTTACAAAGATACAAGCGTTATCAATTATTTTTCCAAAATATTAAAACATATTTTTATCAATCACAGAAAATATGTTGATTGGAATAGCATATTTCTAACAATGCTTGGTCATCCTAATGTTTTACGCATATATTTTAAATTTGAAGTAAACTTTAATAATAAGCATAATTAAATTATTTCCATCCAAATTATTTTTACAAACTTTTTCGAATTTTATATTTTCATTTATTAAATAGAAGGAAAGGAGGAAAAACTGGTTATGTTAATTTAAGTAGCAGATTAAAATAGTCTGAAAGACAATAATGTGTTATATTTTTATGCAAACTTTTTAACTGAAAAATTTCTTAAATTAACAAGTGATATTTGACACTATTGCATTGATTTATTGAATTCCAAAATTCAGAAAACTTTTTATAAGGAAAATTGATGATTTGGTGTATAAAATCCTGAAAATTTGTACAATAAAGTGATAATGGATAATGTAAGTTTTAAAATTTTATTTTTAGAAATGAAACATTTTAAAGTAGACCTCAAAATAAATAAATATGTATTAAAATTCTTTTTAAATTTCACTGAATTAAGATATTTATTATAAATAATTTCAATTCAAAATAATAGATAATCTTATAATGAAAAAAAAAAAGTTTATAAAAGTTTGATTAATAAGCACATATTTTTACAAACAGATGTAGAGTTGATTACAATATTAATCAGAAAAATAATTATTAGTGGAATTTTCAAACTATAGTATAATTATCAATTAAATACACAGTATATAAATAATTAAAAACTATTTTTTTAAATTCCAAATATATTTACCATTTCAAGACAACAATTTATTTATCAAATGCTATTGCACATTTTTTAAAGGAAAATTCAGATTTTATAAATCAAGAAAAAATCTTAAAACTTAAAAGAAAATTATTCATTAAATCATGAAAAGCAATTTCCATCCCAGTAGAGCAATAGAAGAAATTACAATATTTGAAGTTCTTTTCATAAATAATTAGTTACAAAAACCATATATCCACTTGATTAAAAAGCAGAGAAAATTTGGATTTAATTTTTATAGCTAAATTATAAAATATTGATCAAATATGAAAAACAAACAAACTTTATAATAATTTTCATCTAATAATTCTAAAATTTCAAGCTCTGTACTATTAGAATAGTTTTGTATGAAAACAATTCATAAATTTAAAATAAATATTTGTTATAATTATTAAAAAACCTTTTAGCATGACTTTATTGTTAAAGTCTAAATTTAAAATTTATGCAGATATACACTTAAGTTAGAAAGCTGTATGAGATATAATACTAATTTTAGAGTTAATGGCTTCAAAATTTACTACATTTTTGCATACAAATCAAAAAAATTGTCAAAAATCATAACAAAATTTAATGACATGATTTCAAACTCTTGATAACAATTTGCAGATAATAAAGTAATTAAATGTAGTCAAAGTTATAGTTAAATGTATCTAAAATTCATACTAAATTTGAAATTATATAATATATCTGCAAAAAAATTAATTTTAAGGTTTTTTTTTTCCTACCAAACAATTTTAGAGCTGACTTTATTTTTATTTATGCTACAATAAATATTTCACTAGAAAAATCAATAGCTGTAATTAAATGATGAATAAAATATAATTTATGACTTGATAGTAATTTGATTTACAAAGCATTATTTTAACCAAATTACATATAAATCAATCATTTTTTTTTTTCTTATTCAGCTGTGTTCATAAAATTATATTTCTAAACAATTTAAAATTGAATGATAATAATTTTCCAATATTTTAAAAAGCCTTAATTTATTACTTAATTTATATTGTAAAAACTATTAGAATTGTGGCCAGAAATTATTCAATTTGACCACTACTAAAATAAACAATTAAAAAATTTAATTTTATAGGAGTAATATACATTTTTAATTTGACACTATAAATTTATCTTTCATAATTTAACATTAGATCATTTACTTCTCAACATTTTTGTCAAATTATGAAATAGACACAAATAAAGCATGCAACTAAACAAAATTTTCTTGTAAGAAAAAATGTCTTTAAGGATATAGATTATAATGTATTGAATACAAACAAATTCAACAAATTCATACATACAAATTTAATATTAAAATATGAGTTATTTATATTGTTTATTTATCAAAATAAATTTTAAGTCCCATGCATGATTTAAAAAAAAATCATCCTAGTAAGACAAGGAAAAAAAAAAAAAATGAAATTTTTACCAGCAACATGCATTCTTGGTATTGTACAAGATTTTTAAAATTAGATCTATACTTTCATTTGAAATAAACTGAAATGCTAAAAAATACAAAAACAAAACCGTTTTAACGATACAGAAACAAACCTCAGTATTTCACTGAATAATTAACATACAAAAAATCAGAAACTTAATGTAAGTACAATATGAATCAGTTATGTGAAATTTATTAATGCAAAGTTGTATTCATTTTTTAAATATTTTATAATCGATTAATGGTTATTTAAATTTTTTTTCTATATTGTTTGTTCTTAGATTGTCAAATAAAGATTTCTTATTTGCTTACCTACAATATTGATATATATATATATTGTTTTTTTTTTTACTTTTTCGGTATATTACAGATTCAGTTTCTGTAGAAGATATACTTTATTTAATAACTTTTCCACTTTTTAAAAAGTAAGTAAAGAGGAGGGGATTGTAAAATTGAAAGGGGAGGGGGGAATAATTATTTGTAAAACAACTGAATTGAATGCATGAATTTTCCAAATAAAAAATAGCAAACATAAATTGACAAAGATTAGTAATTTATCAAAGACTAGATTTTAGATTTGAATACTTTTTTTGAAGTTATTAGTAAATTGTACAAAAATCTAAAATTTATAATATTTTTTTAGAAATATATATTTTTTCATATTTATTGCAATTAGAAACTTCTACAGTATATAAATAGGCCCCATGTTCCTCTTAAGCATATCATCAACAGCCTACAGACAGGTGATAAAAAGAGGGCATTTGTCTGTCACTAATTTGAATATAGGAGAAATACTATATATATACAACTTATACAGAAACTGAATCTGTAATATAATGAAGAAGAAAGAAAAAAATAGTATTCATACAACTTAAAGATTAGTAAATTAGCTTAAAAAATTTCAGATTTCCAACAACAACAACAATAAAAAAAATTTATTTTCAAAAATGAGTAAAAAAATATTTCTGTTAACTCAGCTAAATAGGAATAAGTTAAAATATAATTTTAAAAAAAATGATTTTGATAATAACCTTCTCTAAAATAAATTTAAGGATTCAAAAAATATCATTATTTCATAAATTAATAAATATTTTTCTTTAAAAAAAGTACAATTTTTTGCATATTGTTAATATTAAAAATTATGGACTATTAAAATGCTTATGTATTAAACTTTGAATTTTCCACTACTGAAATGCAAACTACAGAATATTTACCCTGAACAGATAAAAATTACAAATAGACAATGTATTTTTAAAATTAAACTACTTATTTCAGAGAATATCATAACCGAATTAATGATTTAAAATAAAAGAAAAAACATATAATAATAGCATAAAACATTTTAAATGTGTAATCATAAAATATGACGTAATCCAACTGCCTATAACTACCAATTATTTTGAAGAGTATATACCTGTAAGTGTTGATGAATTACTAAATTGTGTAATTGGTGGTTCAGTCATCTCATCTTGAACGTTATTTTTGTAATCCGAAAGCGTCTTGTCGGTTTCCAAACTTTGAAAGGTTGACGCTTCCTCATGGGGTTCCAGTTTGGGGCCTCTATAAAGCTGCACTGATACATTCACTTCTCTAACCCAATGCCATTATATATTAACATATAAATGCTGCAATTCAAAAAGATTTAAACTTATGCCTTTTTTTTAAACCATTATCTACTAGAACTTAGTAAATAAAATGTTTATGATGCAAACAAATAATTGGATATAAAAATATTCAAGCAAAAAATAATAGAAAAAAGATGTATAAAAGTATTAATAACGACAAAAACAGTATGCATATTTTTATATGTTAAGCCAATCATAGAAATGAGCATATTTATAAAAGTTATTAGAAATATTTACTTAATTTTTATAAATTATCATTATTATACAAACTTTTATTTAAATGAGGATAGTATAAAGTGGAAGATAAATAGTGTGTTAATTTCAAAATATAGATTTTATATGAGTCCATTTATTACAAACTGAGTAAGCTGACTTACAGTATTTTTTCTGAATATTTATTTTTTAGAAATCCTTATTCATAAAGTCATAATAAAATACCAAAATAAGAATCCTGAATGTAAATATAGAATGTCTATAGGATTGACCTTGAATTCCTTAAAACCGAAATATTAATTATAATTCTTTTCAAAGCAATGTGCACACATTTAGAATTTAATCTAAATCTAAATTTATAGCAAATTAACTTGATTGAGTGAAATTCCAATCAATGTAAATAAACATTGAAAATAATGTTGTTTCAGTAATTTCAAAATAACTTTTTTCAACACTTTAAAAAACTTGAATAAGATAATTCCAAATATTTTCATCAGAAAATATTACTTATTCTTGAATAATGAAAACAAAACAATTAAGAATATGGATGAATCAATAAGTTTTGGAGAAAAAGATTTAATTTTCAATCACTAATTATTTGAAACTAAAAAAAAAAAAAAAAAAAAATGCTTTAAATAATAAGTAAAACTTATAACTAAATTACTTTTTTAGATAAATGTATCACAAATCAAGGCAAATTTAAAATTTAAAGAAATTAAAACCTCAAAAAAATGTTTGAAATAGAATGAACAAATATTAGGAAAAAAATCCTTATTTTCTGTGACAACAAGCACTCAATAAAATAATTATGTGAAATACATGGGGAAATATACTATTTTTAAAAAATGTTGAAGAAAAATGTGAAAAAGTACTATTTACAAAATACTGCATGTTGAAAATTATAGTTTTTATATTAAAAAATAGACGGAAACAATAAATTTTTTAAATAGTGCATTAAACATTAGGTACTCTAACAGATTGCATAAAAACAAAGCAATAAATTATTTATCATGTGTTCAAATAATGTTGTATTAACAAAAACAACAAAACTCACTTATATGCAGGTTCTGTTTAAGCATTATATGTAGTTGCTGATTAATGCAAAATATTTGTACTTTTGAAATTTATTTAATTTTGATCTGTAAAATGCTATATGCCAATTAATTTCAGTATTAATTTGGAGGACAAACCTAGTGCACTTTTCCCGCTGTGCTGATGGTTACTCATTTCGTCCGCAAAAGGGTAAACTTCAGAATCGCTGCCATTTCAATGAAGAAATTTTAACAAATAGTTACACAATATACAATGAATTATCGTAAATATTTTGAATGATTATGATAAAAGAAAAATGTCACTTCTTGTAAAAATAACAAATTGTTAGTGAAAAAATTCATCATAATTTGATATTATGCTATCATGCATAAATGCATTTATGAATCCTCAAAAACAAAAACATTAGCTTTAATATGCAGCATTTATTGAAAATAATTACTATATATATATATATATATATATATTGATAGAAACATTTATTATTTAATCGCCATTCGTCCAGAAACTATTGATAGATGAATGCAAGATTCTAATGTTTCTATTTATTAGCTCTGTTACAGTTACTTAGTACTAAATTAAACTCACAAAAATAGCTGATTTCATAAGTATTTAAGGATATAACGTAACTAATGATTGTCTTTAATAAATCTGACAAATAACAACTAATATGGGTATCCTTGCCCAGGTGTATAAACTTTTAGGTGATAAAGAAAACTAGGAGGCTTGCAATCACATAGTAATACATGATCAGAAAGGCTTTCTTAACTTGATAGTCTACACCGAAATTTCAGAAATGAAAGGATACCAAGTAAGTAAAATATGCAATTTATAAATCGATGTTCATTAAATAGAGTAACATGATCAAGAATAACAAAGGGAAGTATATTATTAACAAAGGGAAATATAATGTTCAACAGCCACCTTCAGACACTGTAGAAGGATCCTTGCAAGGTGATTACTAGGCCTTGCACAGTTTTCTCTAGGTCCGAAAATTGTATAATTATTTCACAATTTATGGCATGTTTCAAGAAAGAACTTCATTGAGATAACCGCAAGTACAGCTCTCTAGAGAGACAATTGCTGGGATCATCCGTCATTGGATATCGTTGAACTTACAAGTGTGGTTAGCTTATTATCGCAGCCGACAGTTTTCTGAACCGATGTTTTAGGGCCTTAAACTCATAAATGGTAATAATAAAAATATTACATCAAAATTACTCAAATATATCTTCTAGTTGTTAATAAAACCTATTTCTGAATGCAAAGTTGGTCTTAGCAAAAGTAGGCCCCTGTGCAAAATTAACATGTGGGCCTTGAAACAAATGTCATGATAAAAAAATAATTATTTCTTCCATTTTGTTATTTATTATGTAAAAACGGGTATAATAAGAGTACCAGAAAATGGTAAATAATTAAATTATTTTAATAAAACTAATATTTTATTCACACAAAAAATATTTAATAAATCAAATAGCAGAAATAATTGTTTCATTTATTTATCTAATTTTAAATAAATTTAAATATGCGATTTTAAGAGATTCGATAAATAAAATGGTTAAGGGGGTAAGCCGTTTTTAACTAATGTTAGATCTCAAGTAATTTTTTATTATTAATCAGCAAGGTTAATATAATTTTCAGAACAGTACCAAATTTGGATACAGTTCTAATAAATTAGTTTCATTAAATATTGCAGTATTTGTAATGTGTATATATATATATATATATATATATAGTATGTCTCATGTTGGGGATAAATATAATATATATATATATATATGTCTCATGTTGGGGATAAATTTCAAATTTTTTAAAAAAAGAAATAATCACAGTAACGACTATGAGTAAAAAAAAAAAAAAAAAAAAAAAAAAAAAAAATTGCCAGGTCGAATCGACTGATCGGTTTCTATATGACAAAACAGTTTTGTTTTTGCCCAGTTTTTTTTTTCTTGTATTAAATCGTCCTTTTTTTTTCTGAATTATTAAAAAAGATTTAAATTTCGATTTGTGACCTTTTTTTATCGATTCATGATACTTTCTTATCATTTGAAATATCTTATTCACAATATTTACTTTATTCGTAAGTCATACCCAACTACCAAACTTAATAAAAATTAAAATGAAATATGTTTATTTTCGATTGATTGTATTGCGTTTACATGTCATTCGTTTGTTCATAAAGATATTTTAAAGCTAGAGAAAATTGTGGTACTTATTACCTCACAGATCTCACACTTTCGAGATGTTGTCCTATTACGTTTCTAACAGTAGTTTTGGAGTAAGATATTTAGCATATTCTTTTAATATATCCCAACGTATGGCAGAATTGACTAAAAATATTATCTATATTTTATAAAGTCCTAATAAATGAATTTGAAAGAAATTATTTTGAAATATTTCAGTGATGACTTATTACTCCATATGACATATACTGTGACTTGCAATTCTTTTGAAGGATAAGTTCTTGCACGTCTTTATAAAAACTTCTCATATTAGCTCCACTATCTTGCCTCTGTCTTCGACAATACCCTATATCTAATTAATTCTTCGATTTTGACTGATAACCCTCTTACAAATTTTGTATTATTTCAAGGCAAATAAATAGTTATTATACTTGTAAACTCGCATCACTTTCAGAGTCCTTTACATTACATATCTTAAAATAACAAATAATTGTACTGGAGGGCGATTTAATAAAACTGTGAAATAACTTACTTAGCTCTCTTGATTATATCTATTATTTCCTTTTTAACTTTTTAAACCAGAGTAGAAATCTGTTCATTTTGTATTTCTTGATATAAATAAAAAAACAATAATAATTCTGTTCAATTATTTAAATGTTGTTTCATAATTAGTGGAAATTTTTCATGTTGTTCTGTGATATCTTCGAAATTAAGTTAGTTTATATATGGTTTATATATTTTTTTGCTATTTCTCCTGGATGTCAAATTATGCTCTGATAAATATAAAATTGTGAATATGTAATTGTTCACAAACATATTATAAACTGTTAAAGCATTTAATTATTTTTTAATTATAATTTAATTTTTTAATTAAATTTATTTTTTAATTATTTTTATTTTTTAATTTTTCATTTTAATTATTTTTTCATGTTCTTTGTCAACAAAGTTTCCTAGTTTTAAATTCTATTCAGGTTATAATAATTTTAGCCATAGCTTATAAATCACATTTCGATCTTATAACACAATTTAAATGTATTAACTCATAAGTCCAGTTAAATATAGAGAAGTAGTATTTGAGAATAATAACTTATACTATACTCCTAATAATAACGCAGCTTCTTTATGTTTTAAATAACTACAATTGTTCTTGACTTTGCAGATTTGTTGATTTTCTTAAATGAAAATTTTTCAAAAAGCTTGTGTTATATTTATCTTTAGGAAAATCCCATTTGTATTACGCCATTTTGTATGATAGCTATTCTTAATTAATTAGTTATAATTACAAGTCAAACATTAGATCATCGATACTAATATTTTCGTCTTCGTCGCATAGTTGATATTCTTGAACCTGAGGTGTTCGGAATAATTCATCTTGAACTTGTTTTTTTTTTTTTTGTGCCGTTATTATCTTATCGTTCTTCAACTCTTATTATCACTTTCCTCTTCCTTATGATAAAAGTTGGCTTTATGATGGTGAAGATAATTTCGTGGATGTCACACGGAATAATTTCACTTGACTTTGATCTTCTAATAACAATGAATTATTCGTTTCTTTAAGTTTGTTGCGCATTTTCAGTTTTTAAAGAATGTTGCGAAGAATTTCATCGATTTTTTTTCCCTTCAAAATTTCTCCTTTTTTCTTTTTTCTTTTTTTTCTTTTTTTCTAAAATTTTTCAGAACCACGCAGATATTTTCTTTCTCCATCTCTATTTTTTATTAGTTTACTACTATGTTTTACTATTATTAAAATCGTCTAAAAACAATATTATAAAAATAAACAAATATTACTAGAAGTATAGAATAACATAATAGACAAGGAAATAAAGTAAACAACACATAGGAATCGATTTTATACATAGGAACAAGTCATTTGTTTTTACACATTGAGATAAAGACGTATGAATAACTGTCAAACATCTCCAAGCAGACATTTGGAAAAACATCTCCAAACGAAACATTTGGTTTTTACTCAAAGAAAAACTGATTATTTAGAATAAATAACATTCGAAGATCGCATTTTATTTCTACCGTATTCCTTCAAATAGGATATATTTGTTTTATATTATTAGTTTAGTCTGTTTAAACTGTCTGTTACTATTCTGTTTAAATTTTTATTACATCTATTTAATATTCCCGAGAAATAATATTTTATAAAATTTAAAAGCAAATATTTAATTAAAGCAATTTAAAAACATTCAAATACTATAGGTTAACGGCAGTCGTCAATAGTTCGCCAATGACACTTTCTCTACACAAAAAACAATAGACAAAGTAGCTGTATTTAAACTTTAATTATAAACACCAAAGAATGATATTAGAATGTAAGGGAAAGAAAATTTTTCATATTTTTTATAAAGGAAAATTAGTTTGACGTCAAGGAAATCTATTTTTGCGTTCAGAATTATAACGGTGTTTTTATTTATTTGAACACCTTCAAGGTCTCATGTTTGTTAGTTTAAGATACGGAGTTGTTGCCACGATTGATAAAGAACTTTTTATTTACTGTAATTATCTGTTTCTATCTATTTTGATACAAAATATCTGCTAATATCAGTTTATTCTTATATATATTGTTTTTATATTTATTTATTATAAATAAAAAATGTACTTTGAGAAAAAGGAAAAATCCAGATGTCACCAAATTGTAAAAAATAAATTTTAAATCGACACAATATTATTTTTAAAAATAAATATTGCTTGTCTAGATCAAAATAGATCTAGACAGACATATATTAAATGCAAATATTTTTTATTTGTTTATATTTTTCTAGTATTATTTCTCTCAATATAATGAAACTAATTATTGCCCTTTTTTGTATGTTGGGTTTTAATAGAAAATGTATGTTATTTTGATTGTTGATAGAATAAATATTGCATACTAATTTTTGTTTGGTTTTATTAAAATCATCAGTTGAGTGATTGTATGTTTTGAAGTAGTTAAAATTGATTTTTGACTATTGTTATTCCGTTTATTATTTAGTTATTTATTTTCGTAAATTCGTGCTTTATTGTGTAAAAATTCTTTTTTTTTTTATTGATATTAGTTTTTAAAATTTATCGTGTTCTAATAGGTAAATAATAATAACAAAATTTATACAAATATTATAATTTTTTTTAAATTTGTTGTTTAGATGTCATTTTTATCTTGTAAATAAGATTTCATTAAATATAAAGATGTTAAATTTTTTTTTCTAACAAACTTAAATGTTTTGGGTACAAAAGTTTATAATTTATCCTATTTTACAAAATATTTTTAATTAATATATTTATAAAAGTGTATGAATAACAAATTTTTATCCACATACCCAATTTGTAAGCAATATTTTATTTAATTATAAGCAATTTTGAATATTTTATGAGAATCTATTAATTCTTCAAAGTTATATAATATATTAAAAATTCAAATGTTTAAAAAAATAAATGTAACTTTCTTTATTTATATAAATTAGAGAATATATTTTTAAATTTAGACTGAAAAATATTTACAGAATATAATGGACCCAAGGATATATTACGTACACAAAATGAAAAGCATTTTTAATTTTCAGATAAATTTGTTAAAAAATTTTTTTCTTTAGAAAATGGAAATAAAATCATTATATTTAAAATTTTTATTGCAATTTTCAGAATTTGACGAAATAATTAATATTGTTATGTTATTTTTAACTTCAAAAAAAAAAAAAAAAAAAAAAAAAAAAAAAAAAAAAAAAAAAAAAAAAAAGAAGAAAAAAATAATAATAATAATAATAATAAATAAAAAAAAAAAAAAAAAAAACAGAATTAACCAAGTTATTGAAAATTCAAAATTCTGTTTTTTAAAAAAACTTGAAAATATGTAATAAGTTCTTGGTGGATTTTAATTCAACACAGAAAATATTAATATCTAATAATTATTAAATAAGAATAATAATTGAACAAGTAATAATAATAATAATTAATATGAAATAATTATTATTATAGTATATATAATAATTATTATAGTATTTAATAATTATTAGAACTAACAAAACATGATAAGCAAAAATCAATACTCTTAAGGCGAAATAAAAATCAATGTCTAATCCAAAATTGCATACCAAATACAACATAAACAGCCGGTAAAGTAAAGTAATATGCCCTCTTTTTAAAAAAATTGTAATAATAATGCTATCATAATTACCCTGCTACTTAAGCAATTCAATCAATTCGTATTTTTTATTACTATTCTCTCTCATTTACTTCTCTACATTACTATTAGGGAATTTAAAAAATTATTTTCATTAATTTAGAAAATAAATCTCCTCCTAGAGGATTTGAATTGAACAGAAATTTTAAATTATTTTATTTTTTATTTATTTATTGTTTTAGTATTTTTGTGATTTAAAAAAAAAAAAAAAAAAAAAAAAAAAAACCTGTACTGCCTGAAAAATTTGCAAACTACTCTCGTGTGTTTTACGAGTGAATTATCATTTACTTACAAATATTTCAATATCTAATAAAAATAAATATTCTTGAAAAAAAACACGAGTATAATAATTAAAGATTATTCATTTTTTTTTCCAATTTTTCAATGTAATAAAATAATTTTGCTATAGAATAATCCATTGACTTGAACAAGCTTTTTCTTGTAGCAGCTTTAATTTAAAAGTAATTAACTATTTTTATTTAGTACCAGTGATGTGAAAAACAGTGCAAACTTACATGTCAATATTAAAAGTCGGCAGAAAAGTAAGTTGCTTTTCATAAATATGTTTTAATCTGCATTGTATCATTATTATTTAATTAATAATTTAGCCACAAAAAAGCATTTGAGAGAACTAAGAATGTAAGTATCAACTTTGAAATTATTATAATTATAATCACAAAAAAATGGTTTAATATACTGAAACCAAATTTTTTTATTTTTTTATTTTTTTTATTTTCTTTTTAGCATGATAAGCGGTAATATTACTTAATAGTCAGGTAAAACTATTTTAGAGTCAAAACTATATGGGTTAAAAAAATATTGTGTATAAAATTACGAATTGTGTATAAAATTTAGAATTACTTTGGGAGCGACTGGAATACTTTTCTTCTGTATATATATATATATATATATAAAGATATATATATATATATATATATATATATATATATATATATATATATATATATATATATATATATATATATATATATATATATATATGGTTTTATATTAAATTCTTAATAAGTGTTATTGAAACGCCTGCTATCAGTTGTTAAACTTATTTTGTTTAAAGTATTATAGGTTATTATACAATAAATATCTTCCAATTTTATATGTTATTATACAACAAATATTATCCAATTTTAAGTAATTTTTTTATTAAAATATAATTTTTTTTTAAATTTTTGTATCGCAGCGAATTTATTTTGTATAAAATTTATATTAAATAACAATTAAAATAAGTAAAAAATAAGTTAATTTATAACTTATTTTTTCATTTTGTACTCCTTAATTTAGAAGAAAAAAAATTTAGAAAATAATATATAGGGAATAGAAATAAATGTTAGGTAAATTATAAGAGAAATTTTAATATATAATCAATCGTCATATATAGGGGAGGGGAGTTTATTTAATAAAATAATATTTTAGGAAGTTTTAATGAAATAAAATAACAATAAAAGCTGCAAAATTAGAATAAAAAAAACCCTACAAACTCCATAATAAAAACATTTGATACAAGCAAATGCAAAATTAATTTAAAAAATGCATCATATAGAAAATTCAAAATACGAAATAAAAAAACATTTCATCCGAAATAAAAGTTATATATATTTAAAGCCAGTTTTCAGCTGACATGATTACTTATTACAAAATTTAATGATTACGTATGACATGATTTAAAAACAAAACGGTAATTCTCAACGATAAATTGAAGGACTAATAAAAAATTATAATTATATTACTAAATTAAGAGTTTCTTTATTCAATATAAAAGTATAAATTATAAAGTTCAGTCAAAACTTGAGATTGAAATTTTTTTGAAGAAGGAATATTGTAAAAAAAATGTTTTTGTTGTAAAAAAAAAAGTTAAAAAATATTTTTATTGTAATATATAATATATTTTGTTGTAAAACAAAAAATGTTAAAATAAGGTTTTTCTTGTAAAAAAAAATGTTAAAAAATGTTTTTGTTGTAAAAAAAAATGTTAAAAAATATTTTTGTTGTAAAAAAATGTTAACAAATATTTTTGTTGTAAAAAAAATATTACATTTTTTTGTTGTTGTAAAAAAATGCTAACACATTTTTTTGTTATAAAAAAAATGTTAAAAAATATTTTTGTTGTAAAAAAAAATGTTAAGAAATGTTTTTGTTGTAAAAAAAATGTTAACAAAATGTTTTTGTTTTATCATTTTATTATTTATTAAAATAAAATGATAAAAATATGTACTTCTATTTCATGAAGACATAAAAATAATTTACTTACATTATAAAATTCACATCAAATTTCCGAAAGCTAGTTAAAAAGCAACTTGAATGAATGGAGCTGTTACAAAACAACTTTCTTTTTAACAGTTGCGCGCCTTTTATTTTTATTTGATCACCTTCTAGGTACACATTTTTTTCGCCTAGGATGCGAAGCCGACACTATGATAAGGATTTGTTATTTACTGGACTAATCTGTTTCTATCTATACGGATACCAGCTACAGCCAACTTAGTGCTGAGTATTTAAGATCATAGATATATTATTTTATTATATTTGTTGAAATAATAATGTATTATGAGAAAGATAGAGAAATCAGAATATCGCCAGATTGTAAGTGTTAAATTTTCTACAGAAACAGTATTATTTTTAAAATTTATATTGCTTGTCAATAATTCATTATTGTCTATTATACATATATTCGTTTATTCTATATAATTCGTTATATTAATATTATATTGCTTGTCAATAATAACATTGTTATTATATAATATGAAAGTATTTGCAGTTTTTTTCTGTTTTTCTAATATTAATACGGTTAATATAATAATACTGTTATATATATATATATATTAATTGTTACAAAATAAAATTATTATTATATTATAAATTAATATATAATAATAATTTCAAAATAAAATTATTATTATATTATAAATTACTATATAATAATAATTTTTTATATTTAATTTGGATTTTAATTGGAAAAAATTAATTCAAATACAAATTGCACTATTAATAGAATAAATATTGCTTGTAAATTTTTTTAGTTTTATTATAATTTTTATTATATTGCCAATTGGTTAGCTAAGTATTTTCAAAATAATTGGATTTTATGTTGAACTGTTATGTAAATTCAGTTATAAAACTGTTTAAAGTGTGTTATCTTCATAATATTAATGCATGCTTTGTTGCATATAAGTTTATTTTTAATTACCATTAAAATTTATGGAGTCATAATCTGTAAATAACAATAACAAAATCGATATAAATGATACATTTTTAAAGCAAGTTTTTTGTTTAGATTTCGTTTTTAATTGCGTTAAGACTTCTTCGAATATATTAATACTAAAGTACTAATACTTTGAAGAAATAAAAAATTTTCTAAAAAATTTAAAAGGGGCTTCTCAAAATAGTTCTTAGAAAAAATAGTTTAGAACTGTTTCTTCTTTAAAGGTAACTTTTAAAAATCATACTTTTATACAAGTGCTATTGCTGAATTTTTAGCCAAATTAGATTATTTGGAAGTAATACTTTATTTAATAATAAGTCGTTTTGAATATAGCACGATATTGTTTTGAATATAGCATATATAGTTTTGAATATAGAATTTATTAATTCTATAAATTTATAATACACATTTAAAAATTCAGCTATATTTCGTTTTCCAGTCATCCGTTATCTCTCCCTTTCGTTATTTATATGAATTATATAGAATACTTTTAAAATGATACTTAAAATTTTTACAGTATATTATGTGATATGTGTAACAATTCAAGAATATATTATAAGCGTAAAACAAAATACATTTTTCATTAAAATTCACACATTTATAAAAATTATATATATATATTATTTTTAAAATTCACCTATTTATAAAAGTGTGAATGCTGAATTTCTATCCAAATTACATAATTTGTAAATAATACTTAATTTAATTATAAGCTGCTTTGAATATAATTCGTAAATTTATTAATTCTTCAAATGTACAATATATATTTAAAAATTCAGATATATATCCTTTTCCAGTTATCCTTCGTCCATTCCTTTCATTATTTATATGAATTATACAGAATACTTTTAAAATGCTATTCAAAATATTTATTTATATTATGTGATATGTGTAGCAATTCAAAAATATATTATAAACATAAAACAAAATATATTTTTAATTTTTCATGCCAATTTCTCGAGATTTTTTTTACATTTTTGATGGAGAACAAAACCACTAAAAGCAAATAATATATTGATTTATAAGCATTGAAAATTATAATTTTCCAGAATTTGAGAAAATAAAGAACTGATCTTGTTATCTTATTTATTATTTTGAACCTTTCTTATTTATATTTATTATTTATATCATTTTTATATAATCGATTAAAAAATCTTGAGAAAATATGTAAAATTTGCTGCAGAGTAAAAACAAGAAAGATTTATGAAAACTCGAAATCTTGCTTAAAAAAAATCTTGAGAATTTGCAATGTTTTTAATATCTCTTAATTTGACAAATAAAAAAAAAATACATATACTAATAATTTTATTTTAACTATTATTATTAACAAATTAATGATTATTATTAAGAATTTATTTATCAATATTAAAAATAAGCTTTAATTCTAGATGAAAAGTCAATAATATACAGGTATTTGTTTTCAATTCTAAAAGGTCGTAGTACTGCTATTATCATAGGTAAATTTACCATAGAAAATTTTTTTAATTCTTCTCTTCAGAATAAAGTGACGTTTTTTCGTAAAATATTTTTTAAAATTATCATTCAAAAATTTAATTTATTTTTCATTTCACAGAATTTTCTCCTTTGAATATAACTCTCCAAAAATTTTTGTGATAAAAATGAAGAAAAATATTTCCTATTTTCCCTGTCGTGAACTAATAAATTATTTTTAATCTGTTATCCTCTTAATGTACCAAGAAAGGCAAAATTTATTAGTTGATTTTAATGTTAATAATAACTTTTTGCATCTGATTCGTGGCTCAATGGTAACACGCGCAATTGATGAGCATTAGGGTGGAGGTTCAATCTGCTGGCGGCTTTGTTGTAGACTTTAGAGAGTTTTTGCATACCGTATTTTGGACGTCCGTTAGCTTTTTCTGCCTAGCGCGCATGCTCATAGGAAACATTATTACAGATACGCATGCGCAATTTCCTATGAGCATGCGCGCTAGGGAGAAAAAGGTAACGGACGTCCAAAATACGGTATGCAAAAACTCTCTATTGTTTGAGCACACTTGCCTCGTTAGTCGGACTATCTGATGCGTGTTTTCCGGTTTTTTTTTTTTTTTTTTCGGGGTAGTTCCCCCCAAAAGACCTCCCTGAAAGCACTGGCCCTCCTTTTTTTAGCGTCACGGAGCCGAGTCAGGCTTTTACCTACTGGTGCTCCATCACACCATAAGACCACACGGGTTCTTGGGCTTGGTCTAGTTGTAGCTGTTTACCAAGTGGGATAAGGAACAGCAAAACATTTTGCTAACTAAAACACGAAATCTTTACAAACTTAAAATTAAGATCCAAAAATTGTATGAAAAATTTAGTCTCATTAAATTTTTGACAAACTTATTTTAAATCTAATAAAAATTTATACGTAATAATTATACTGTTTTATACAATGTAACACTTTATAGTTCTTCTGCAATAATGAATATCCGATTAATTCTTTGCTGTTGAATGCTTAATGCATTTAGATACATTTAACTAAAATAATTATCAATTAATGTCTAATTTTTTATTCAGACCTGCTACGAATTCAGTGTTACTAATTTAATTTTATGTCAATGAAAGCTTCTCTTGTTCAAATTATAACTCTATATCAAGTTTAAATATTAAATTAAACCATCTGTTAACAGTTTTTAAGCAAAAGTAGTTTTTCGTGATGTTAAATTAATTTTCGGTTTATCATATCAAAAAAATCTTTAGCATCAAATTCTAAGATTATTCGTTTGCTATTAAAATAATTCCAACGCGATTATTGATATAATTATTAAATATTATAAGATCTATTATTTTTATTTTATAACAGAAATAAAATGAGTAGCAGGATTTTTTAATGATGTATTGCAAGTTTTTAAGTTGCAAGTAGTTAATTCACTTTGAAATGCAAGTCATGGATAGCAGCCAGTAATGAAACACCTATGGATATAATATAACTATAAGAAATATAAAGAAAGTATTTATATTTCTTATAGGTTTTACGATGTTGAGAACAAAACTAGGATTTTAATTAGTTTCAGATTTGAAATTATGAATTTGTTTACAATCACAGAATAATCTTTAATCTATATTTTTGTAGTTAATAAAAATTTAAGTTCAAATTTATCCAAAAGTTCTTCTGTATTATTTTTTGTTAACTTTTTAATAACTTAAGACATTTTAATTTTTGTGTAGTAAATACATCGTTCCAAACGTATCTCACAGCTTGAGAACCAATTTTTGTAGGCCTCATACTCAACTCCCTTAAACACAAAACAATATTGCATTAACATTACATAAATATATTTTCTAGATATTAATAAGACTTACTACTGTGTCCAAAAAGTAAGACCAATTTTTCAAATTATAATTCCCGGGGCTTATGGAATTTCAATTTTTTTCTCCTTTTGTATGTTGCTGGCACTGTCCTTGACATCTGTGTGAAATTTGACGTCAAAATATTCGTTAGTGTTTGAGTTACGCTTGGCTTCGTGAGACGCTAAAACTGATTCCAGCGATTGTTTATATGTCTGAATTAATTGAGCAAAGAACTTGCACTAAATTTTATTTGCGGAAACGCATAGAATGTTGCAGAAGGCATTCCTATATATTCAATTTCTATATGGGAAAAAAATGTTTAGAAGTGGTATAAACAGTTCAAAGAAGGCAGAGAATGCGTTGAACACGAAGAGCCCTCTGGTCTACCATCAACTTCAACCGACGAAGCTCACGTCCAAAAAATTAAAGATCTGGTGCTCGCAAACCGTCCATTTACAATTAGAGATCTTGCTGCTGATGTTGGAATTTCAAAAGGATCTGTCGATTCCATTTTGGGCCTCAAATGCGTCAAATCTCGATTGGTACCGAAAACATTGAATGCACCAGCTCACACTGCATTGGTTCTTCGTGACTTTTTCGCCAAAAATGAAACCCATATCGTTCCATAACCACCGTTCCCTAAACTCAAAAGAATATTCCGAGGACACCGTTTTGAGTCGGTTGAAGAGATTCAACATGAATCGGCGAGCGCTTTGAAGCCCATCCCAGCCGATAACTTTTTAGCATGCATTGAGGATTGAAAAAAAAGTTGACATAAGTGCATTGTGTCCGGAGGGATTACTTTGAAGGCGATGAAATAAATTTGAAAGAATAAATAATGAGTTTTTGAAAAAAATAAATAATTGGTCTTTACTTTTTGGGCACAGTAGTATATCTATATGTGTCTGTCTGAAATTCATCTGTAATCAATCAAGCAACAATATATGTTAAATGATTGTAAAATTAATTGCTATTTGTAATGATTTGCCATTTGTAATTTTATTTGACAACAATTGGTAAAGAAAGTTTATCTACCTAAATAAAAAAAATTATGGAATCATTATTATTTCAAACTTAAATTCTCTTTAAAAAAAGTATGTGTAAAAATGGGGGGAGGGGGGAGGGGAGGGGAGGGGTGTAGGTAAATTCTAAAGAGAATATTGATAGTAATAGCTGCGCTGAAATAATTTTAGTCATAAAAAGAAAAGAATCTGAGGGGAAAATGTTTTTCGTACAGTATGCGAAAAATTAGTTTGACATCATGGAAGTTTATTACTGTACCAAAAATTTTTTTGTTATTTGATCACCTTTTATGAACACATTTGATGCCATAAGATACATAGCTGACATGAATTGTTGAGAATTTTTTATATTGTGTTTTTTATATCTGTTTCCATCTATTCGGATAAAAAAGGCGAGCTGATGTCAATTTATTGCTATGGTCTTAAGATTATAGTGGAAATATATTTTTTATATATATTGTTTTTATATTTCCTTAAAATAAGAAAAAAGTATTGTTAGAAAAAAATAAGGATATCGCCATAATGTAAGTATAAAAATTTGCTATAAAAACAATTTTAATTTTTCAAATAACAATTTTTTGTTCTAGATTTAATTGTTGTTGACACAAAATATATAAAAGTTTCTGAGGCGAAGTTTTAAAATGTGATCTTTTTGAGAATTTTTAATTAATATTTTATTTATTATAAGCTGTTTTAAATATATTATTGACTTTTCGAATTTGAAATACATATTTAAAAAAATCAGAAGTATATCTTTTGAAAACTGGCTTAACTGTTTTTATTTCTATAAATTCTATAAATTGAAGAAAATATTTTTAAATTATTGAAAACATTTACGACATAATATGGCGTAATCATGCATGAATATATTTACATAAAATAAAATATTTTAATTCTTCAAATAAATTTTATGGGCTTTTTTATGGGGAGAGCAATAAAACCAATAAAAAATTGATAATCGATCTTATACATTTAAAAACTTTTTAAAAACTTTTCAGAATTTGAGAAAATAAAAAAATTATCTTGTTATATTACATAAAATATTAAAAAATATTTAGTAAAAATATAAAATTTACCACGAAGTCGGTATTTATATCGAATTATGTCTAATGCATGTATATCGAATCAAACTCGCAATGTAGGATTCGAATTTCGAATTCGATATAACATGCTATCGAATATAATGTTATATCGAATTTTATGTTGAATAATTATATTATATAAAAGATTAAAAAAATATTTAATAAAAATATAAAATTTACCACGAAATCAAAACGGAAAAGCTTGTTGAAAACTCAAAATTTGTTAGATTATGTTATATACTTGGGGCCTCTTAATCAAACACAAAATAAGAAATATAAGTATGAATAAATTTTATTTAATACTCACTAGAGCCAGAAACACAGATTGAGCGGCAAAAAGTAAATCTCTTATGCAGGAAAATAAAAGTTATATCTAATATGAAATGACATAACAAATGAGTGTCAAACAAGATACAAAGTCAACAAAGATTCAGCCATGTGCCTTCTCATAATAATACTGTTATCACTGATAGACTTTACCATTTGATATCTATTCGTTCTAGTTTATCACTCTTTCTATTTATTCTTTTTACTTTCTGCATTATTATTTGGGAATTTGGACGAAATTTATACTGCCTTCATGATGATTGGTATGGAGAGCCAATTTTTTTAATTTAATTTATTTTAATTAATTTATTATTTTTTATGAGTTTTATGAATCATTAAAGTATTATTTTTACTTAAAAGATGTCCAATATTAATTACAAATAACTATTTCAGAAAGACAAAAGTCAGAAATAATTAAAAGCTATTCATTTAAAAAAAATTGCAATGGATTTTGAATATTTAACTGCAGAATAATCCAGTGATTTGAACAAGGTTTTCACCATTGATATTTTAATTTAAGCCACTTTAATTTACAGCTCGTGATATCAAAGAGAGTGCAAACTTACCAGTGGATGATAACAGGTTTATTTTCTACAAACTAGTTGAAACAAATGAAATTTTTTATCTTGCTTTGTTTGCTAACTACGTTCCGCAATTATTTTCAACGTACCAGGTTTCTAAATCTGATATAATTGTTTGATAAACGTGAGTTACAAGGTCATAGTTGTAAAATACAGAGAATGAATTATTGAAAATATTCTGTTTAATTGCGAGCGACTTTTTATAAGCCCTGACACCAGGCAAAAAGGCATCTATATAAAAATGACACTAATATGATGAAAATTTAATGTACCAATGTATTAAAACGCATTTTGTAAATCCTGTATAAGATTTTTAAATAACTTTATAGTTTATTCATATCTGAGGCCTGATGGCCATGTGACACTTATTGCCACAAGTCTACACTTATTGCCACAAGTCTCGGATTCGAATCCCGGAGGTGAAATGTATGTTTGCAGTAGTTCTGAATCCACTTTAAACCGTAGGTGCCGGTCTAGTATGATCTTAGAGAGTTCGCTTAGTGGGGGGTATTGTTGCTCGCTTCCATAGGATATCTTCAAGTTGCACGTGCCCCCTGGGTAGTGCTAAATGAGTAACAGCGTTCGTTGGTGCAACCCACATGGCATGCCTTCTTCAAGACTACTTTGTATTGGGCTGTTCACAGGGACATGGTCAATATGATCCACTCGCGATGCAATTAAAATAAAAATTTGTTTCTATTTGTAAATGCAATCTGTAATTGTTATTAATGTAATCTTCTTTGTAATCTGTAATTGTTCTCTGATTTATTTAATGGTAATTTGAACTTTACGTAAAATGTTATTCTGATTTATTTTACAATATTTGAACATACAAATCAATATGAATATGAATTACAAATCCTTATGACTTTTAAATGACACAGTGTTACAAAATCTGATTTTCAAAACTTTTTTTTTTGCGAGTATAAGCACATAGTATTCTTAATTTATAATACTGAAAATAATTTTTAATGTGTATTTCCATAAATTTCAATATATTTTATTAAACATATGTTGTACATAAGTGATATTAACCTTGGACGTCATTCTGATTTAATTTACAAGATTTGAATATACAAACCAATAGATATAAATCGCAAATTCTCATGAGTTTTAAACAGCACAATATTACAAATAGTGATTTTCAAAACTTTTGCTTTGCCAAGTATAAATGAGAATGTTAATCCTAATTTAGAATGTTGAAAATAATTTTAATGTATATTTTCATAAATTTACATATATATTATTAAACATATGTTGTATAAAAGTGATATTACCCTTGGACGTCATTCTGATTTATTTTACAAGATTTGAATATACAAATCAATTTATAGGAATCACAAATCCTCATAAGTTACACAGTATTAAATCTGATTTCCCAAACTTTTTTTTGTGAAGTATAAATATATATTATTCATAATTTAGAATGCTAAAAATAATTCTTAAAATATTTAAAACTACATTACAGTACTGTTTTGCAACTAAGTTTCAAAGTACTGTTCGACGTTATCTAAAACGATAAGAAAACCTTCAACAGTAAAATTCAAGGTGATTTTCTTATTCTAGCATCTTTTCAGAATTCTTCAACAAGCAATAAATCATAATCTGATTATAAAACTGTGCACATGTACAACAAAATCAAAATTTAGTGCGAATAAATCTTTCTCTCTGACAGGCTTTTGTCATCGCTAATATTTTAAAGCTTTTATTCGGTCTTAACTAGTTGGATACTCTTTTGTTTCATTCTATTTGAACTGATAAAATGATATGATACTATGAAAAGCAATTTCTTTTTTCAATTCCTACTATTAGTTTACACTCTCCCTATACATATTTATATATCTTGTTCTTCAATAGTTAATAAAATACTTTCTATTCCTCCACTCAAGTTTGTATTTTTCTTTTGAACTTGTAGTGGATGACACTTGATGTTAATACATTTTTTTCAAATATTAATTCATTAATCAAATTTAATAAATTAATTTTAGTTTTATATGGGAGAAAAAAAATTCTCTTATATAAGATATTTAGCAGGATATAAATTTAGGAATAAATACCGTCAGTAGCGAAGCGTGTAGATCTCTGAAAAAAAATTTATCTTTCAGATTCTTTTTTTCTCTGGGTTCTAGTCTGAGTCAAGGAGGGAACAAAATAGAAAATGAAACATGTGAATAAATGAGTGAGAGAGATGGAAAGTGTGTATGTGAGAGAGAGAGAGATAGAATTTCTTCTAACTTAAAAAAAGAATGAAAATTATTGTAAGAATTAAGTAAGAATTGACTTTAAAATTTTTTTTTTTTATATTACTTGTTGTATTTTTTATTCTTTACTCTTTTCACTATCTTGTTGTTGTAATTATTAGGCAATTAAAATGGAAAAATAAAATGATAATTTTTGTAATCAAAACTTCAGTTTAAAAAAGAGTAAGCATCAATAAACTCAATCTGTGTGACATGTTGCACCGAGGTTCCAGCTGATTTCATGACAATTCCGCCTTCTTTCAACCTCCGTGAAGATTTGTATAGCTATATTTAAAACTCTCCTTCAGAGAGAAAGTATTTTTAGATCACTTTAATGCTTACCAACAGTGGTGCTCTTCGATGCAGTTCATGGTGAAGCAGAAAAAAAAAACCTTTAACCGTAACCTTTTAAACCTTTATATACAAATAGTAAGAGTGCGAAAAATTATAATAAAATGTTTTATTCATTCTTATTTTTAAAGCAAATAAAATTCTCTACTTTAAAGAAAAATCTCTTATAGTTTAGTTTAGTTATCAACAACATAAATGCATTGAATTTCTCTTTGAGTTACATGATGTTTGAGTTGCTGTGTTGCTGTTGCTAACAAAATTCATATTGTAGAAAGATCTCTTTGTTTTTCATAAATTCATTCTTCAGCGCCATTGTTTAAAAGCAAATACACCGCAATAAAATGCACATCAAAAGGGTAATTGCAGATTAAACATATAATTTTGTATGACTTTTTGAATTGCTTGATGTATAAAATATTTATTTCTGTTTTTATCACTATGCTTTTCATTCTTTTTAAATTTTTCTTTTGTTATCATCATCATCGTCGTCATCAGTGGAGCAACAGCCCCATGGTGGGCCAAGGCCGTCTGCTTGATGGCAGATTTCGGAGAGAGATTTTTTTTTTTCTACGGGGTGGGGTTGTCAGCCCGACGCATGGTATAATATTTAAAACAACACGTTAGAAATCTTTATTGTACTATTAATTATTTGGTATTCAGAAAAAAATTTGAAATAAGAAAAAAACATTAACGGTGTTTCTGTATAGTAGATTAATTCTAAATATTTTTATTTACTTGCTTTTCCTATACGTTTTCTAATAATTGATATAATATTAAGCAATAAAAATTTAGAATTATGAGATTTACAAAAATCCATTGCATTTTTTAAAAACACCAAATTTCTAATTATTTTCAAGGAAGAGAAAACAAATAAGATCTACTACATTAAAAAATTTTATTAAAATAATTAAATGTCAATTCCTCCGCCTCTTTGAAATTTAACGAAACATTCTTTAGAATTTCAGAGCGCAATTAGTTTTTGTTAAAATGACGGATGAAAGATTGAATTACCGTATGTTTTCAAAAATATGTCTGTCCATGTTTGTTAAAATGACGGATGAAAGATTGAATTACCGTATGTTTTCAAAAATATGTCTGTCGATGTTTGTTAAAATGACGGATGAAAGATTGAATTAGCGTATGTTTTCAAAATATGTCTGTCCATGTTTGTTAAAATGACGGATGAAAGATTGAATTACCGTATGTTTTCAAAAATATGTCTGTCGATGTTTGTTAAATGACGGATGAAAGATTGAATTACCGTATGTTTTCAAAAATATGTCTGTCCATGTTTGTTAAAATGACGGATGAAAGATTGAATTACCGTATGTTTTCAAAAATATGTCTGTCGATGTTTGTTAAAATGACGGATGAAAGATTGAATTACCGTATGTTTTCAAAAATATGTCTATCCATGTTTAAGCCGAGAATGCGTCTTTTTATTTAAAAAAATGATCCAAAACTCAAAACTCGTATATAAGCCGAATGAAAAAAATTCCTGTAATGTTCATTATTTACAATATTCTATTATTACTTACTTATTATCCTATTAGTATCCCGTAATGTTATTCATGTCTTAATATTCTGTTATTATCCACCTTTGTCGAGAGTAAATATCGCCAAGATCAGATTTTTTATTTTGAGGATGACATAACAAACCAGCAATATAAAAAAAAAATTTTCAAAAATAAAATAACTCATTTTCAAAAACCGAATTTCATTTTTTTTTTCATAAACTTAAGAAATATAAACTAAAGAAAAAATGCTTGCTATATTTGGCGATTTATCGCTTGTGCCCGGCTAATTGAAATGTACCTAGGTTTTTTTGCGAATTAGTGGGTCCATATAAAAACTAACCCTTGTGATTTTGAAAAGGTTTAAAAATTCTCGGCTTATAAATGAATAAAATGAATGAAAATGAATAAAATAACACAATGTGTCAAAGTATACAGTATTAATATGTGCAGATAACCATGCGTTTAAGTAAAAAAATGATTATTTTAGTGAGGTTTTTTTTTCAAAACTTCTTAAACAGGTGTTTGTTATCATGAACTTCACATTGTTCTATCTCCGAATATCGTGATAAACATAATGCAGTAATTGACTTGAATATGTTTGACACTTTCCATGCTTTCTACAATCCCCAAAAGATTACAAATAAACAATCATAATCAATAAGTTGAAAAAAAAGTTTATTAAAACTAGTAATTCATTGAAAGATTTATATGTGACAATTTCATAATTTATACAATGTATGTCTCGGTGTTTCCTACAATAGTAAATATCTTTTTAATTGTTGCTATTTAATTCCGGAATGATTCACTATATTTTGTTATTGTTCTTCTAAATAATTTAAAATCGTAAGAGATGAAATAGACTATGAGAAGAATGTAAGTCAAAGGTACTTAAAGTTTTAAACTTTGTGTCCCTCTTAGTAAGAGAAAACTTTGTAAAGGCGTCCCCTTGACTTTTTTTGGCATTAAATATCACAGAGTATAAAATATAAAATATCGTTATCGTTTTGTTTTAAATTAGTTGTTATTATTATTGTTATATGTTTTATAATAATTTTATTAGTTTCCCTCTAAATAATTTAAAATTGACAATGATTGAAAATATATAATGTCTGAGATTGGTGAAATGATTGTACCGAATTTAATTCTTAGATATTGTTTCTTAAATACAAGTAATAATTCGTCTAATTAAGAAAAGTATATCTTTTATTTATTAGCAAGGCCTATATTTAAATGTTTTTGTTGGAAAATCATCTCTATAAATCAAAGAAGAAATTAAAACATGGAAACTATATCACAAATGGAATGGAGCTGATTTTAGATAATGCCATTTGTATCAGCATGTTTATTAATTGGTTTATACAGTGATTACATTGTAACGTCTCAACCTATACTAGACCTATAACTATTTCAAGAAGAGGGCCATTTTCAGGTTCATGGGAACATTTTAAATTTTATGTGCAAGCATTATTTCTATATGCAGAACTCTATTTGCAATGAAATTAAAATTAGAGATATAAATTAGATATACAAGTGCAGTTCACTCCAAGGACGAAGATTTTTAGAGTTCTCGGGCCTACGACGAATCTAATGCACCCGGTCTGCGGCAGACTTTAATTATCACACGGCGTAATCCACGAAATTACAGAAAGCTCACTTTGTAAACAGGCGGAATCGACCTGTTCAATCACTTTCAGAAAAAGAGAAAAACAACACTTCTTGTTGACTCGCCGCAGCACTCTTTCCTTCTGCTACAAAGTTGGATAGTTAAGAAGAGTAATGGATCGCGAAGCGATCATTTGCTCGACTTAAAAAAGAAATAAAAAAGTTTGGGTGTAAAAATGATTAAAAAATTACAGAGAATGCTTGACATGGACAGAGGGAGAAAACAGGTGTTTGTATATATAACAAACATATAACAGATAACAATATATAACAAAAATAATAATGAAGAATATTGCCTGAGGGAGAAAAATGTTTTTTAAAAAAAGTTGAGTTGGAACGATGAACAAGCGAATGAAATAAAAAAAAAAGGACAAAATGGATATTTCAATTAAAAAATAATAGACTGTTTAAGGTGGTTTTAAACTTCGATTCCGTTTCGAAGTTGCGTGGGGATATTTGTATCTACCATTACACTGAGTAAAAATTGTTTGAGCTTTAATGATCGGGTTATTGTGATTGGCTATGTTACAAAAGAATTTTCTAGAAAGTTTAGTAATATGGGTGTCTATAGTTTCAATATTAAAGTCGTTGTGAATGGTAGAGCTACGTACGAAGCAGGGAGCCCCAGTGATAATCCGAAGTAATTTATTTTGAATTATTTGTACTTGAATCTCTCCTTCTTCTCCAAAAACCTCCTTTTAAAAATATCCGGTCAAGAGAGGGGAGGGGGCTTTCCTCACTTCTCATTGGAGTAGACCCTTTCTCTGCCCATGTTCTCTCACCCATCACAATGCAACAACTCATGGTGTAGTCCATATTCCATCTGTCATTGTTTTGACCTGTGAAGGTCGCACAGGCAATCGCTAATTTCATGAAGTCTCATTATCTATGCCACTGATTATCTGCTATCAGATTTAAGTGACAAGTTTTCTCATTAGTACAAAACACTAATTGCGTATAATATGACTACTCACAACGCTTATTAGCTGTCAAATTTGAGTGATAGGTTGTTATTATGTACTTGTTAAAAATATACATTCCTTTTCCTGGGGAAACGAAATTCTACAATTCTTTCCGTGGGAAAAATTCAACAACAGTAAGTAAATAAAATTGCAATGTCTTAATACAAGTTTTGTTGAAATATTATAATTTTCACTTTTATTTTTAAGTTAAAAAAATTTAGAAAGAAAATAATTTAATTATAAATAGCATATTTCTAATAATAACTTCTCAGTTGTTTTCAAATTACAATTATAATTTTATAAACGTAAGAATGATCTAGGAATCTGACTACAAAAAAATGTTTTACGTCATGAAAAAACTAGTTTGTTGCCAAATATAAGAGATAGTTAAATGGAAACCTTTTTGATGACAAATCGTGCAAATGAAGTATTTTTAGGTCATAAAAAATTATTTCTAATTTTATATTTGATTCATAAGAATTTTAATTGAAGTTTAATATATTGGTTGTTTAGTTGTTAGGATTAAATTTGACTAAGTGTATTATTATTATTATATAGTGATGATTACCCATTTTTAACCTATTCATAATTAATTTGTCATATTATACATTTTTATGTTATACGAATCGAATTATCATATTTTCTGAGTAAGACACTTTAATTTCTTTTACCTCTTAAAATAATTTTTTTCCCAGCTATGCAACTAATTTTTATTTACAATGTATCGAAATAAGTTGAAAAAGCTATTTCTAAAAATAACAAAGCATTTGTTTTATTTCTGTGTGTGCACTTTTTCATATAACATGACAACAAGTTTAAGCCTTTCGCTTGCTTTATGGCATTTGACACGATCAAACCAGTTTTATGTCATTTTTCATCATAAATGTACGAATTTGACAACTTAATGAAACGATTCTTGAATCATTCACCATTGTACGCTTCACTCATGAATTGTTATCTCACGACAATGAATGATCACATATCTCTAAAAAAACGGAAATAAATTAGCAAGATAATTTATTATTATATCAAACATGAAATACAAAAAAAAGTTTCTGTTTCTTACACAAAAGAAAATAAAAGTATGCATGACATTTTTTATGGACATTCCAGTACAATGAAAAGAAGATGTCACCAATAGCCATAAATACAGTTTGCAGCATTTAGATTACTTCTCTAATTCCAAATAGTAAAAAAGACAATATGAAATATAATTTACCATTTTTTAAAATAACATTTTACTATTTACTTATACAATACTTCAATTAAATAATATTTTACTATTTACTTATACAACATTTCAATTAAATAATATTTTATTATTTACTCATACAACACTTCAATTAAATAAAATTTACTTTTCTGTACTACGCTTTTCACTATATTATATAATTTATCTGGGCTTGAAGGACGAGTGACTAGCGCTTTGGAACTCGGTGCCACAGGTTTCGAGTACGAATCCCGATGGTACCATGGTTGTTATAATGGTTCGGAATCCATTTTAAACCATAGGCCCCCATCTAATACGAGATTGTTGAGAGTTTAGGCGTAGGGCTGACAACCCTACCCGTGAAGAGAAAAACATCTCTCGCCACGTAATCTGTCAGTAGGCAGACGGCCTTGGCCCACCATGGGGCTGTTGCGTCACTGATGATGAAGATGATACAATTTATCGAAAAAAATATTGGGCATTATTTTACAGATACATTATCTATATACATATATTATTTATTTCTAAGATTTATTTATTTTTTCCACCCACTTTTCGTTTAGGGCAGTATTAAGATAATTTCTTTTTACAAATTTATTCGTTGAAAGTGTCTCAATTCTTAATTTTTCAATGATGAACAACAGGCTAGCAAATTCAACAGAATCTGAATCACATGCATATTTCTTATTAATTTGTAAATACCATTCACAGCCACACCTTTTCAATAAAGGTCTTCCACAGATTATTAAAATCTCACATCGTTAAAATGCAAGTCAAACGGAACTTGATATCCTAGCCACTTAAGCTTCTGATTGGCTAGCGTTTTATGACGCAAAATTTTAACATGCAATGGAAACTCTCGTTATGGTTTGAGTTGTGAAAATTTTCTTTTATTGGATATTATGAAATGAAAACTATTAGTTTCAACTTTTAAACAAGACTGAGTGTAATAGAAGGGGATTTACAAGACAGAGAAGATCTAGTTGGCTAAGATTTTTTTTACAGTGAAGGGATATAATAAAAGTAAATAATAATACATAATAATATGTTCACTAAAATGATTAAATATTATTAAAACAATTAGATATTGATACAAAATTGAAAATTGTATGTTACACCGTACTTTATTTTCTGAGAAAGAAAGCCTGTATAATATCAATTTAATGGCCTGAATCGCAACTTCAAGGACTTACTTTTTTACTAAAATTATGAATTTTAACAAATAATGTTTTAAAAAATTGAATTTTTTTATAGTGATAAAAATATATGTATTTCCCTGTTAACCTTGACTTCTTCACTAATTATTCACGGATCCTTATTAATTATTCATAGATCTCCATTACTTATTTATAGATACTCATTCAAAAGATCATTAAATTATCACCTGTTCAATTCAGGATTCAATAAAAGAAAGAAGAATGTCAGAATTATTTGTCTTCGTGGTCATTTTCACATATTTTATTTGTTCATTTGTGCGTTTGAAGGTTTTTTTTCTGTTCCCAGGATGTACACGTTTTTATTCATCGTGACAAAGTTATTTTTTATAACAAAACCTTAATGGACATCTGCAAAACTCTCTTTAAATTTTGTCTCTATTATGTTCCACAATGATAGGATTAATCCCTGTGCTTTCAAGAAATATAGCGTGATCTTTCTAAATCAGTACGAAGTCATCTGCTAATAACTTTTTTTATTATTTGAATAAAATATGAAGTAAATCTAAGGTTATATAATTAAATTTGCAAAATATTTTTACCAAAAAAATATTTTACATTTTCCTGTTAATGCTTACTGCTATCACTTCATTCTCTTGTAACTTCTTACCATATTTTATTTAAGAAAATGCGCAGTAATGCTGTCAACTACATTTTTAATTGAGAAAGAATGTATAAATATATATAAATATATTAATTGGTATACATTTCTCAAAACAAACAAGAATGAAATTGCAATGTGAACTGTTCATATTCTGCAGAAAACACCTCATAATATGGCGTGAGGAATCAATTCTATTGGCAAAAAAATGTATTGCATTTCGAACACTTGCTTTACTAAAATGTTCATGTAAAATTTTCTTATCTTTAAATATCTATCTTTTACTAATTAATTATCTATATCAAAATTTAAAATTAATACAGATATTTATTATAATTAATTAAAAAGTTTAAATAAGTAGTGGCCTAAATGGATACCATCCAACTTTATTTTTTTGGTGGGGCCTGATAGTCGAGTGACTAGAGCTCTGGTGCTTGGTATCACAGGATTCGGGTTCCAGTACCGACGGTGCCATGGATGTTTATAGTGGTTATTAATTCACTTTAAACCGTAGGTCTCAGTCTAATATGGCTGTTGGGCGTAGGGTTGACAACCCTACCCAGTATAAAAGTTAGCGTCACGAAGCCAAGTCAGACTTCCATCTATGGATGCTCCATTAGAATAGATACTGCCTCCCTTTCCCTCCTTACATGAGATCACATGGGTTCTTGGACTTGGTCTAGATGTTGCTGTCTACCAAAGTCGATAAAAAAACCATTTTTTGACATTATATGTCTTGGTATATTACTTGTCATTATATTTTATTATATACATGCATTCACGTATATTTATATTAAAGTGAGAGAGACAAAAAAGGACGTTATCACAAAACAAAAATTTGAATTTTGTTAGTAATTAAGATTTTAATAATGCCTATATATCAGTTTACGTATCTGCCGTGTTGGTTTATGTTGTTTTTAAATATGGCTTCGTGAACAGTTTTTCTTGTATTCTTGTTCTTCTGTGAATCATGCTTCTTGATGTAATTTGTGTCATATTTAAAAGCACGACAATGCAATGTCCAATGTGGATGCAATTTGTTGCGATGACATGTTTTTTTTTTGGGATGTCATAATGTCTTAATATCATTCTATCATCCTACATTGATGTTTCAATCTAGATCTTCTCTTGTTAGAATATTTTTTATCTTTTTTGAAAAATTCTATAATTGGTCTTCAAAGACCACTTTAAAAATTTAGAAAAGTTTTCTAGATGTTTCGTTTAAAATCTTAACTTTTGATAACATATGAAATCTCTTTGGATCTCGATATTTCGACAAAATTATAAAAACATATTATTAAGTTTAAAAAGTAGCAAAAATCAAATGATATTAAATTAGAAGAATAGATATTCTATGAAAAACAATAGGTCATCAAAAACAATGATTTAAAAGAAAAGACAATAATTAAAAATATTTCTTTTTCATTCTTAATATTTTATTATTTTTATACTATTCTTAATTATTACTTCGTGTTTTTTATAATAAATTTGATTAAATCAATAAAATCCTTTCTACAAGTGCATGAATTGTATTTTAGTTTGAATCTTATAAATTTGGGTTGTCGCTCTATGGTCATTTTTTTTTTGCACACTTCAGGCTAATTAGACAAAGATCTACAGTTTAGTGTGAATTCCGAACCTCTAACAAACATTCACTCCATCTCCAGGATTCGAACCTGAAGCCTGCGATATCAAATTACAGAACACTATTGCCCATCAAACCGCAATGTTTTCGGATAGGGTGCATAAATGTAATTCATGTAATTTGATGCATAAAAGAACATGCGTAATTCATGTATAGTGTAAATATATAGTTTTAAATTTAACGAAATATTTTGGCATTAAAATTAATTTAAATCAGAAAGAAATATGCAAACAAACTCTAAAGCACATTTCGATTATTGTGAGAATTAATTTTAATTATTTGATATATATTGACAAAATAAATTTCAGCAAAGATATTAGTATAAATTATTTACATATAATTTAAACATGTATGCAGCATTGACATTATAATTGTTGCCCAAATAAAAAAGTTCTAATTTTGTTAAATAATGTATTAACGATTCATGTATCAACGACTTCAAAGATTTTATGATTTATATTATTTTGTTCAAATCAGTTAATTTGTATTATGATATCATACAATATACACAAAGCAAGCAATACACAACACAACGAGAAAAGAACATTCTTCAAGTCTGTTATTTTTAACATGACCTTTTTTTTTTTAAAAGAAAAAAGGTCGAAGGGTATCGAAAGGAATGGAAAAAAATGCAATTTAAAATTAGTAACATTTGCTCACTTTTGACAGCTTCAGTTGTGTGGGGAATTAAAAGAAAAAACTCTTGTGTTCTCTTTTCTTTGTATAAAGCTTGCTGCCAGAATTAGCTACGAAACAGGTGGTAGCCATTATTTTGTATTATTAAATTCAATATGCTGCCAGACAAATGCATAATTTTCCTGAAATGTTCCCTGATTTTGAAATATTTTCGGTTAATGAGTCTGATAGAAATTCAAAGGACTTGTTTATTCTGACGTTCAATTGTTTGATTTTGAAATATTTTTGGTTAATAAGTCTGATAAAAATTCAAGAACTTTCTTGTTCTCATGTTCAATTGTCTGGTTTTGAAATATTTTCGGTTAATAAGCCTGATATTCAAAGGACTTGCTTATTGTCACATTCAATTGTCTGATTTTGATATATTTTCTATTAATAAGTCTGATAAAAATTCAAAGAATTTGCTTATTCTCACGTTCAGTTGTCTGATTTTGAAATATTTTCGGTTAATAAGTCTGATAAAAATTCAAAGAACTTGCTAATTCTCATATTCAATTGTCTGATTTTGAAATATTTTTGGTTAATAATTGTGATATTCAAAGGACTTGCTTATTCTCCAGTTCAATTGTTATTTTGAAATATTTTCGGTTAATAAGTCTGATAAAAATTCAAAGAGCGATATTTGTTTCTCATATTCAATTAGCTGATTTTGAAATATTTTTGGTTAATAATTGTGATATTCAAAGGACTTCCGTTATGTTTGAGCGTGTCTTGTGTTTTCAATTGTTATTTTGAAAAAAATATTTTCAGGTTAATGAACCAAAAGCTCTATAAAAATTCAACAACTTGCTAATTCTCTGAGGTATTAAAGTGTAACATAGTCTGATTTTGAAATATCATTTTTGTTTAATTATTCTGAACTCAAAAATAAAAAGATACTTCCTTATTCTCAAGTTATTATTTTAAAAATCAAAAACAATTTTTTTCAAAATTTTGAAACAGTTATTTTCTAAAATTGTAATGTATTTTTTAATAATTGAAGTTTTCACTCTTTTCATTATAAAATAAATATATTTTGTAAAAGTTATTGATTACATTAAAATTCAAAGAATAAAATAATTCGTTTATTCATTCATATTTGTCATAGCTGTTTTTTATATCTTAATGTATATTCATAACTAATAGGCTATATTTTTCTATTTTCATTTTTTTATTTTGATAGTTTGTAAAGAAAATGTTATTGTGAAAAAGTGCTAGAAATAAAGATAAAAAAATTACGCAAACATACTAGTGTTTCCGTCAGTACGTTCATGCGTTTCTTAAAAAGAAAAACAAAAACCTTCCATTCACGTAAGTTAAACCAGTTTAGTTGCATGTTTTTGAAAGTTCTCGAACTCGACTCGGCAAATAAACGATACAATAAAAAAAATGGCGAAATCAAGAACAACAAACCATAAAAATAATCCTAAATATCTTGAGACTTTCTAAGGTAATTTGTGCTCTTTTCGTACTGTAAAGATAAAAAAAATCACTCGTCATTCGTGTTTTTTAAGAATGTTAATTTCTTTTTCCTTTTTTTGCACATTTTATGATTCTAATAAACGATTTATTCCCACTTCATTTATTTTCTTTTTTTTATTTCGAACAATTCACACTTTATTTATTTTTCCATATTTTATCGTGGTTTATTTTTTATCAGTCTGTTGAATATAAGAATAATAAAATGTACTTTCATTTTATATATTTTTTAATACATAAATAGTAGCTATTTAACATCTTTCTCCCTATATTTAACAATAAAATTCAAAAATCTCTAATATAATTACTATTTTTTCTGTATGATGTTGAGCATTTATTATATTTATGATTTTTTTTTTATTTTTATTAAAATTATTATTATTGCTTTGAACATGTTACTATATATGCAAAATACTTTTGAACTTTATTGTTTAATATAAAAACAGTTAATATTAGTTATTGTATTGTTTAATAATAAAACATTAAACAATTGGTTTTAAAACTTATTTATTTATTAAACCACCATCCTTTTGAGAAAAACATTTACTCAACGCCAGCTAGAAATCTATCCTCTTTAAGTGAACAAATAAGGAAATACAATAACATATTTGTGCTCTTTTATGTATCTATATATCCACTTACGTCCTTACGTCTTTTCTTTATGTACTACAGTACGTACAGAAAGACGTTGTCAACAAGAAATTGAAATTTGAAATTATAAAATTTGAAATTTGAAATTATAAATCAACCGTAATAATATTATCATTACACACAGAAAATTTTGAAAATAAAAATAAAATAAAAAGAAGAATAATATAAAAATTAAATAAATAATAAAATAAATAAATAATAATAATATAAAAATTAAATAAATAATAAAATAAATAAATAATAATAATATAAAAATTAAATAAAAAATAATAAAATAAAAATTTGAAAATTTTGAAAGGCATTATGGAAATAAAAAAATATGTATAAAAACGATCACAATGAAAATTATGAACATATTGTGCTCTATCAAAAAATTAATCCTCGGTTCCATTTTTGTTAAAAGTATTCTTAAATTACCGCGATTTGCTATTTACCGTCGGGCTTCTATTTTTTTATTGCAATTAAAACTTATGTATAACAATTAAACTATGCAATTAAAACTTATGTATAACAACTCATAACCCCAAAATGAAGTGTAGGTGTCTGATTTTTCAGCCATAAAAATTGGTAGCTTTCATTGAATAGCCGATAGACGATTGAATAGTTTTCTTAATTTTTCTTTTTTCAAAGTTACTTCTTTCTTCACTATTTCATTGCCACCTTACTTTTGCTAAATGCTCATCCCTCCTAAGTACAACCCGAAAACCACTGTCACCCTTTCTTGTTCCCTTGGCCCCTAGGGGGCGGTATCGAACACTTTCCGAATCTTTGCGAGCAGCGTTTCACAACCTTTCAATATTTGATTACCCAAGTTTCAATGATAATTTACCTACCCTATTAAACAATAACAATAAGAATATATTTTGAGTATTTTGATGCTAAAGTTACACTAAGACCTTAATTACAAACGCTAAAACTACTTTACGATCTTAATTACAAAACTTTCTCTAAAACTTTCTTACGACCTTAATTACAACCCAAGAGTAAGTAAATTTGTTGATATTTGACAACAACGAGCAGCTACATAGACTAAACACTGAATTAGAAACAGTGCCTCTCTTCTTACTGTCTTACGTCAACCATATCGAAATTTCGGAGAAGTTTCCATGTGTTTTGAACATTCTGCCTGACCGCATCTGAGACATGTATAAAATGCCACACGTTCAATTCCAGCTAGTTTCAGTCGAGTCGATCCTTCTAACGAATCAATCGTGAATTGCCTTAAACGTATTGTATTCGCGAATCGTAATTACCATGTTGATTGCAATTCACAGTATTAAACATTCACAGAAGTAGATTTACAAAGGATAAATTACAGGATTTCACATGAATAAATTTTTAAGTAAACTTAATCAAGCGTTAGACTATAGTGAAGTATTAAGTGCACGGTTCAGAAAATAAAAAGAAAGAAAACTTTATGAGAATACTTAAAATTTGGTTTATCAGTACTGAAGTAAATGAAGAAAGAATAAAGGAATAAAGGAAAGAATAAAGAAATATAAAGAATAATGACTGCGTGTCATTTGTTAAAAAATTTAGGTAGCAGAAAGTATGAAACCTAATAAACTCAAACGATATTTGGAAGTTCCTTATAGTGACTACGTTAACATATCTCAATAATTTTTCGAATTAAAATTAAAATTACATGAAAAGCAAAAATTATTATTAATAAAACACTTTTACTATGAATGAAAAAGATTTAGTTACAAAATTTTATATAAAATAGCCAGATGTAAAAAAAAAGCTTACACCTTTGGTGAAAAGTTTGTTTTGCTAGTTGCAATTGCGTTTGTAGAAACTATGTTTGAAGATAATTTTGGCAATTAATTACAGTCTATATCTCTAACAAATGATACCGTTTGCCAGTCGAATTGGTGATATAGGAGATGCATAGCATAAACTTTACGGGATGTTGCGTGACAATTGTTTCAGATTCAACTTGTTGATGCTTATACAATATTCTTTTCATTGCCTATATTCGATTTTATAATGGTTTGTTGGCAATAGAAGAACAACTTTTCTGCAAACCAATGAAATTCAAAGCAATAGCATTCGCCTAATTTGCTATCTTAAGTGGTTTTATAAACGATGCAAACTTTGAGTGGAAAAACTACGTTGAAATATGCACCATGTTACTAATTTAATATCTGGAATATTCCAAAGTATGCAAGCACGTGTGAAACAAGAATATCCACAGTGCGTCTGGACACAGTGCATGGACCACAGAGAAGTTTAGGGCTTTCAAAGAAATGAGTCCTGGTCAGAATATTGTTCTAACCCAGGTTGTAACTGTAGTAAATTATATAAAAATGTGACTCCTAAAATCAAGAATATTTTGTTGCACTTTGTAAAGACATGGATACCAGTATTCATCAGCGTTGCTATTTGGTTGCTAAACAAGATAGTTAAGTTGGAAATTTTTGCAACGTATTTATGAATTAAGAAATGAAATCGGCACTTTTCCATAAAAGGAAAACCGACGGGAAGCCAGGAAGTTTCAAAATAGAGAATTATTTGTGATGAAATTAAGCTATTTGATAAACATATTCAAAATGTTAAATATGGGAATCTTTAACCCCAAGGAGCAAATACACATATGTTGCACAGGAGTGATAAAATTGGTGCTTTATGCAGAAAACTGGAATTGTGGAGCAGGAATTTAAAGCAAAAAAAATCTAAAAATGCTTGTAAATGTGGATGAAGGTGTTAAAACTTACAAATCTGAAGAACAACATGAGAAAATCGTTTTTGTAACCATTGAAAACCATGTTGTCAAAAAATGTTATAAAGTATTTCTTTGCTGGCGATAACTTGGTAGCAAGTTATGAATGTGTTAGGGATCCATTTCAAAATATACCCGAAAGTTTCTTAACTCCCGAAGAGGAAATCTTCATAGACTTCACATCAAATAATGAAATCAAAACGCAATTTGCTAAACCCCTCTATAAATTTTGGGTAGGGGTGGATGATGAATTTTCTTCACTGAAAACCAGAGCACTTCGTATACTATTAACATTTTTATCATTCTCTCTCTGCGAAACTGGATTTTCTGCAAATGGCAGCTTTGGAGATAAAATATAGGACTCTACTAAATATAGCAAAAGAACTCCGAGTGTCTTTTTCTAAAATTAAAGTTTCCTTTGAAAAATTTTGTTCTGCAAATCAGGCCTAAAAGAGTCCCTGATGATTATTACACTTAATTTATTTAATTTAATTAATTTTTAATTTAGTATTAATAAGTTGATTATTAAAAACATTTACTGGCTCTCATCTTCCATTTTGTGTTATCACGCCGTATAGGCGAGTGCTCCAAACAGGTTGAGAATCACTGCTCTAGTTTCATTCAACAAGAACGAATCTGGAGCAAAAGTTGTAGAATCAAAAGTTCATCAGAGTAAAGAAAAGGGAACTTGAGGAATAATAATAATCCTCTCTTCTAAGACATTCAAAAGCATTTTTAATCTTATTTTTATGTTGGACGAATATGACTGCCAAATAAGTTTTTAGTAGTTGTTCTCCTTGTTTAAGAATTATATCATATTTTCAAGTTATTTAATAACAGTGAAAGTATTAATTTAATTTTTAATTTAATTTTAATTAATTAAATTAATTAAAATTAAATTAAGTATTAATTAAGTTTTTTTAATTAGTGAAATTTAAAAACTTTTCTAAAATATAATTTTTGAATTTTAAACAAGTATCAAAACATTTAAACATGTAAAAAAATGTATTATCATATACATACATATATATATATATATATATATGATAATAAATCACTCATATAATATTGTTTATATAAAAATTCCTATTAAAATTCATAAAATTATTCATAATAAAACTATTATGGTAAAATAAAACTTTCTTATAATTATTTTTGTAGTATTTACTTAAAAATGGGAAACTATTTCATTTATTCACTTAGAATTTATTACAATTGCTTTTTCTACATATCGGCCAATTACGTTTAAAATAATGTTATTATCATTACATGATAAGAAACCAATAGCAACGTTTACAAATAATCACTGATTGATAAATTTTAAGCTTTGTATACACTCGTAATTATCTTATTCATTTACGTGATAATAGATTATGGAATGAAGTTCAATGTTAAAAAACGTAGATCTTTCTGACAAAGATCTCAATTCATAATGTAAAGGTTTATTATTGTTTATTTTCTGTCGACGGTTACATAACATTAAAATCGTATGAAAGAGAACAGAGCACTGAATATGCAACAGCAAGAAGGACAAAAGACAACACGGCCAAAATTACTAGACAAAAAGGGTTGGATTAAGATGATTGAAAATACTGGCTATATTGAGTTGAGGAACACGAAGTCGTCACTGCTGTTATCGGCAAGTGAATGAAAGTGGCTTTGAATGTATTCTTAGGGTACGTGAATTCATGCTCCTTCCACACTTTGCCAAGTAGTGGTATACAGCTGGTAGTATATGTGTTTGATGAGCGAGTGATTAGAAGAACTGATAGGCCATGGCAGCAATACTTTCTAGTGTGGCAAAGAGGAATTATTAAATATTGCTATTCCAAGTGATATCGATTTGTTCTATTGAAATACGGAAAGTAAGGTAAGATAACAGTATCTAAAACCTCAGAGATATAGTACTGATTGTTCAATGTACTGCAAATGCGTATTAATAATAATTGAGAAAAGTAAATTGGATGAGTAAGATCCAATCCCACTTTTGTTGTTGTGACTAATCCTCAGTGCCCTGCAATGTGGGACGGACATCCCATGAATATTCTACTCGTGGATGGAGAGAAAGGGGACAGCTTCTGTTGTGATGGAGCACCCGTAGGTAGAAGTCTGACTTGGGTCCGTGACGCTCTTGTAGTCATATGGTTCCTAAGGTTTAAAGTGGATTCCGAACCACTACAAACAACCATGGCCCCGCCGTGACTCGAAGCCCAAACCTATGGCACTGAGCACCAGAGCGCTAAGAATTCGGCCATTCAGGGCCAGTCCCACCTTAAACCATAATGCTAGGTCAAATACTGATGAAAAGTGATGCTTAATGCAAAAGTTATGCAGCCTCTCGCAATGGTGTCTGACTAGACTATCATAGTGTTATAATCAGAATTTGTGTGTAATATCATAGTATCATAGAGTTATAATCAGGAGACACTCCTGTGATTTAAAGTTTAAGTTAATAGCAGCACTGGATGTATTGTTGAAAAGCCTGATACCATTCTGCTGCAAGAAACATCGAATGGTGCAAAGAGAGACACAGAACGGCAGACGCTATTTCTTGTACTATGTTTCATGCTTTTACAGTACAATCTCTCAAGGCCATGAGCATGATATGCCTATCCTCACAATATGCCTATACACGTGTCACGTGCAACGATGTTGCTACAATCGTTACATGTGTCACGTACAACAATGTTGCTACAATCGTTACATATGTCACGTGCAACGATGTAGCTGCAATCGTTCTCATCGGTTTGTTCGTCCCTGCAGAATTCATCAATTGCATATTCGCATCATTGTGGTTTGATTACATCTGACACGAGCACCAATTTCTTTAAGGTAAATCGCTATCTCTATAAACCACAATTCGTCTTTTGTCTAGCACAGAAATATGCTCCACTGACGCTCATATTTTTCTACGAGATATAGTCATGCTTCCCAAGCAAAGCAATTACTCGAAAAACAATTCCATACTTAAAAATAGACTTACATGGCGTTTCGTGGTGGTGCTACAGGCATCCATAGTGTACATCTGACCTGAAATGCTGATTATTTGCATTTCCAGATATACTCATCGTGCTTATTTCAAGTCCTTTGAATTCTTCCTTCATGGTGATGCATTTTGGGTGACCAACAGTATATATTTAACACATATTTGTTGTTGCTGTTGTTATCGTGACCATGGATTTAAAGTATAATTATCAAAGTTAGATTAAGTCAAAAGTCCTCCAGGACCTCGGAAGGTTGGACTTCTACCTGTTGGTCCCGCGGGAGGTATTTTATTTCCCTCCTACCACACATCGGAGACCCCCGATCCGCTACCTGGGGACGCGCCCTCTAGGGGTTACAGGCTCCGCCGAGGGCAACACATATTTAATAAGTAATTTTATCACAATTAAATTAAATTATTACATACATTGATGAAAATTTAAAAAAAAACATACAATTTTAATTAATATTAATTATACATAATATACATCAATTAAATTGTTTTTTTTATGTCACGTCTGATATATTTGTTGCGCAATAAGTATAATTTTGAAAAAAATTTATGTATCTTATCTTATCATATCTTTTAATAATTCATACTTTAAAACTATTGCAATAATAATCTTCATTTACAACTGTGTTATAAAATCTCAACACTTTTATTTATCGAGTTATATCAAATCAAATAATTTCTTAAGTATTTATAAAACTTTAAAATTACCTTTTTCTTTTTAGATTTTTTTTCTCGAATTTATTACGTTAAAACCGAATAATTCCAGGGGAAAAAAAATGAATTTTAAGATTTCTATTAATATACGTTGCGAAATTCAGATAAAATTTTTATGCTTATATTAGTACTAAAATAGAATTTTGCGTTGAAAATTTATTGACTATATCTTCAAACTTATCTTTAAATGGCTAATTAGAAACAAAGTATGCAAGAAATAGTTACAATTAATTGTAATTTATTTATACTAATTAAACAAGTTTTAGGTAAAAAGAATCCTCTTGAAAAATTAGTAGTATTTAGTCGTTCAATTAGTAGTATTTAGTAGTTCAATTAGTAGTATTTAGTAGTTCAATTAGTAGTGTTAGTAGTAAAATTAGTTCATTAATATTTGAAATACGTCTTAAAAGCAAATTTCTGGCATAAATAATTCCTGTAAAGCTAAAAATTAATTTTACTGTTATTATTGTCTATTAATGTTTATTAAGTTATAAGGAGAAGCTAATTAAAGTATTTAGTCACATGTATTTTTAAGTAACTGCAGGGAATTTTCAGAAAGATAAAAAAAATGGTTGTTTTAACCAGAAAAAAAATGAATACTTGTTAATCCTTTTTAGTTACTCTTAATAGTTAGTTAGTTACTTTTAATTCTTTAATGTATTTTTAAGTAACTGCAGGGAATTTTTCAGGAAGATAAAAAGGATGGTTGTTTTAATCAGAAAAAAAATTTAACACTTGTTAATTCTTTTTAGTTACTCTTAATAGTCAGTTAGTTACTTTTAATCCTTTAATGTATTTTTAAGTAACTGCAGGGAATTTTTCAGAAAGATAAAGAAATGCTTGTTTTAATCAGAAAAAAGTGAACACTTGTTAATCCTTTTTAGTTACTCTTAATAGTTAGTTACTTTTAATTCTTTAATGTACTTTTAAGTAACTGCAGAGAATTTTTCAGAAAGATAAAAAAAATGGTTGTTTTAATCAGAAAAAAACTTGAACACTTGTTAATCCTTTTTAGTTACTCTTAATAGTTAGTTACTTTTAATTCTTTAATGTACTTTTAAGTAACTGCAGAGAATTTTTCAGAAAGATAAAAAAAATGGTTGTTTTAATCAGAAAAAAAATTGAACACTTGTTAATCCTTTTTAGTTACTCTTAATAGTTAGTTACTTTTAATCCTTTAATGTATTTTTAAGTAACTGCAGGGAATTTTATGGAAGATAAAAAGGATGGTTGTTTTAATCAGAAAATGTAATTGAACACTTGTTAATCCTTTTTAGTTACTCTTAATAGTTAGTTACTTTTAATCCTTTAATGTATTTTTAAGTAACTGCAGGGAATTTTTTATGGAAGATAAAAAGGATGGTTGTTTTAATCAGAAAATGTAATTGAACACTTGTTAATCCTTTTTAGTTACTCTTAATAGTTAGTTAGTTATTTTTAATCCTTTAATGTATTTTTAAGTAACTGCAGGGAATTTTTCAGAAAAATAAAAAAAATGGTTGTTTTAATCAGAAAAAAAAATTGAACACTTGTTAATCCTTTTTAGTTACATGTATTTTTAAGTAACTGCAGAGAATTTTTCAGGAAGATAAAAAAAATGCTTGTTTTAATCAGAAAAAAAGTGAACACTTTCTAATCCTTTTTAGTTACTCTTAATAGTTAGTTAGTTACTTTTAATCCTTTAATGTATTGTTAAGTAACTGCAGGGAATTTTTCGGAAAGATAAAAAAAAAAAAAAATGGTTGTTTTAATCAGAAAAAAATTGAACACTTGTTAATCTGTTTTAGTTGCATGCATTTTTAAACAACTGCAGGGTATTTTTCAGAAAGACAAAGAAAAAATGGTTGTTTTAATCAGAAAAAAAAGTGAACACTTGCTAATCCTTTTTAGTTACTCTTAATAGTTAGTTAGTTACTTTTAATTCTTTAATGTATTTTTAAGTAACTGCAGGGAATTTTTCAGAAACAAAAAAAAAATGGTTGTTTTAATCAGAAAAAGTAATTGAACACTTGTTAATCCTTTTTAGTTACTCTTAATAGTTAGTTAGTTACTTTTAATCCTTTAATGTATTTTTAAGTAACTGCAGGGAATTTTTCAGAAAGATAAAAAAATGGTTGTTTTAATCAGAAAAAGTAATTGAACACTTGTTAATCCTTTTTAGTTAATCTTAATAGTTAGTTATTACAAAATTCATGCATTTTAATCCTTTAATGTATTTTTAAGTAACTGCAAGGAATTTTTCAGAAATAAAAAAAATGGTTGTTTTAATCAGAAAAAAAACTGAACACTTGTTAATCCTTTATCAATAATAATCTTCATGGACGTTTTCCGTACAGAAAATAGTTCCGATCGCACAGCTGCTTAAAACACAATCGGAGATAAGGGTGTTCTTGATGAATTAATTTTTCTCATAACGTGTCTTATCCCACTCTTTATGACGATGTGTACCAAAAAATTGCCGTTGCTAAAATCTTGGTCATAGCTTTTCAAGAATCTTTCCAAAAAACTAGTTGCTAAAGCAAATAATCTTGAGCAATTTTTTACGATAGCATGCTATAACAGTTGCAGGTTATCACAAATGGATTTTAATATTTGTTATTCAAAGTAAATATGTAGATAAGAAATGGAAACTAATATCGATAAGAAATGTTAACATTCTGTTTTGAACGATTTTTCGTTGTTTGTCTGTGAATATTCGATTTGGATTAATCGCAAGCATATGTTTCATCTTGGGGTGATTTGATCTTTCTCAATTATCAATCATGGCTAAATCATATTCACTCAAAAGAATGATATGTAGGTGGTTTATTTATTTATTCAATTGCTTATTTTTTATTAGTAAATGTGAAATATTTTAATGAATTAAATAGTACATACATGCATTTCTTTCTATTCATTTCTTCAAAATTAAAAAATTAATATTTTCAAAATAATGCGATTTGGATAAAATATTGATAAATAATTTTAGATAAAATTTATAGAAGAAAACATTGGTCCAATTTATTCACTTACAATCATATTTCTTACTAATATACATTATTTTATTCCTCAGTTACTGTGCTTACTTAAATTTGATATTATAAATTAATCATTAGTTTTATATTCGTATTATATTCTTTTAAATTATTTAAATGTTGACAGTAAATACTTTATTCTGTAAAGTAATTTATAAAATAATATTTTTTAAATATTCGTTAACTTACATTTTTTCAAAATTTACAGATTTACTGTTTTTGAAAGATTTCATACTTTAAAATTTCAACCGTTGTAGCTATATTTAAATTACTTACTAAGGAAATTAAAAATATCTTCTGCTTCATTTACTAAACGATAACGCACTTTAAACATAGTTAAATGTGTTTATTGTGTTTTTATAAATAATGCAATAAATACTTAATTATGTTATTGATAAAAACGCATTTAAGTGAATAGATAAATTAAACACGTTTTTATCAATTATAAGTGTTTTATCAGTAATAAAATATTTAAACATTTATAATATTTGTTTCTTTTATCAATTAAAAAAGTATTTTTAAATTAGAAAGAAATTAAGCAATTATTTATGTTTATAATATTATTTTTATGTTTTTTTGATGTTTTAATAAACTTAAATAATTTGAAATGTAAATTAAATTATTATGTTAAAACTGAAGCGATGAAATTAATTTTTTAAATTTATTTAAGCAATAAAATATTTTTTGAAATATTGAAATCAACGAAATCTACATTATCTTGTTTGAGATGAAATAAGAGAATATAAACGTGAAAATATAAATGATTAATAAATTAGATCATTCATAAATTTACGAGTTGATTTTAAATCATTTGGTTTTTACTGGTACCAGAGAAAACTCAGCTTTTTTTATTATATTTTAACGGAAACTCATAGGAAGGTTTTGTAACTTAAACTGGAGCTGAAACTTATAAGAATTATGAAACTTTTAAGTTCCTTTGATTTATCAACATTTCAATAAAATTTATCAATTAGGAATAATAAAATTCAATAGAAATTAATTTTCAATTTACAATGAAATATAATATTCAAATTTTATATATAAATATTATATATAATATTAATATTATATATAATAATAATATATTATTTATAATAATTCAATTATTATATTTAATATTCAAATATTGAGCTCTCTGTGCCCCAGGTTTCAAGTTCGTGTCCCTGCGGTGCCATGGATGTTTGTAGTAGTTCGGAATTTACTTTAAACCGTAGGCCCTGTCTTATATGACTGTAGAGTGCTGGGCATAGAACTGACTACCCTACCCTGTAAAAACAAACCATCTCCTGTCTTAAAATCTGTCAGTAGGCAGACGGCCTTGGCCCATCATATGAGGCTGTTGCACCACTGATGATGATGATTCAAATATTGATTTATCTAATATTTCTAGGAAATTTGAATTTTTTAAAATAATAATCCTTTGTATGAATAGATAAGAGAAAATTATTTATTTACTGTCACTTGGTGTGTTAAAAATTGGACACATGTTTTATTAGTAAAGGGAAGACCACAAGACAACAATACCACAGCAGTTAAATAATTTACATTTAATCTAAAATAGTATTCTAACCTCCTTGCATATAGGAACTGTTGATACACAATCTTAATGGTAAAGTTCAAAATGTTTTGAATATTCTCCTTGACGTTAAGATCAAGCGAAATTTTCGGCCGAGTGAGATACGAGACATCATTTTAATATTCTGTGAACCAAACCTTAGGACAACCTCCAACCAAACCTTAGTTTTGGTAGATCTATTCTTTGAACCAAACCTTATCACGTTTGGCATGATAGACTGGGTAATCAAAGTTTTGGTATACCAATTCTTTGAAAAGGCTTTTTCCACTCGGTAGTACCACATAAGGGGCAGGGTCATTGTCCATGGGAGCATAATTTATAGCCTTTATTCCAATCATTGTAATAACCTTAATCATTACACTGTAACCTTCCAGTTACTCTGTCCTTTGAAGACAGAACCAGATGAAATCCATTAACGGATGGAGTTTTTTTCGCCTTATTCTAATTTAATGTAATTAATGTATTTATGTTATTCTATTTAATATAATTAAGGCCCATGAATTCATGGACCATAGTCCCCATAGATTCATGATTAAAACCTGTCGTTCTAACTGAAGTGTAATACTCTTTAATTATTTGAATTATTTTTCATTCTTCAATAGTAAAAAAAGTGCGAAATAATGCATGTTAGGAAAAATATGTTATTACTACTTTACGGAAAACAGATATTTTATGAAATTTTTCAGTTTTTTTTAAATAATACTTTTTCGAAAACATTTTAAATATTTCTGTTTGTTTGAAAATTTTTAAAAAAATGTGAAAAACAGTAATGTGTTTGGAAGTTATTGAAGAATTGAGAAACAACTTGGAAAAAAAAATGCTTCCGTCTGATTGATTTTGACTTTTTTCTTTTATTAATTGCTCATGAATTGCTTATTTGCCCGTGAAACTTTAATGATAAAATTTTTTTGAATAATTGATTCATTTTTTGAATGGTCAAAGGTGTCCATTAATATTTAATATCATTCCCTAAACATATTTCTTAAAATCAAAACTACTCACAAGCTATTAAAATTTAGTTAAATATGCTCGTAGTTTAGGTCAGTTATTTTCGGTGGATGAAAGGTAGTCCTCTCTCCGTGATATTTTTCAATTCCTTCTATTAGCTCACACTTTCCCTATATATATCTTGTTCAAATTTTCAATCGTTCATAAAACACTTTCTATTCATCCACTCTAGTTCAAATAAATTTTTTTTGAACTTGTAGTGGATGACACTCGATGTTAATACAGTTTTTTCAAATATTAATTCAGTAATAAAATTTAATTAATTAATTTTAGAGTTTTTTTTAGATTTAACTTGCATATATCTACCAATCTACTTAAAAAATGAAAGAAAATTATTTATAAAGGACATACTGCAATATAGTGAAAAAAAAGTAGGAATTGACTTCAAAAAAAAAAAAATTTTATGTTATTTCTATGATAGCTATTTCAAAAGTAATTCTGCTAATAATAACTTTTCGTTGAATTTTCAATGGTTGTAAAGAATTCAAATTACCATATGCTTTTTCTCACAAATTCATTTAAAATTTTAAACAAATTAATTCCATTTATTTATTATTATTTTTTTATCTAAAATTTAATTGTTTAGTGTATAAATACGAGAGGGGCCCGACGTTGGGTTGCAGATTGTAGTGGTCGTCGTTAATTGTGCAGCTGGATCTGGGTGTCAGTGGGTTGAGACCTATGTTTAAAAACACACAGCTTTATTTACAAGAAGGTAAACACACACAAGTACCCCAATTAATTACAAACAATATTTAACACACAACATGTAACACATTTAAAGTCTTCTAATTAAAGATTTATAGAAGAATTCCACTTCTAACAGGGGAGCTGAAAAGTTCGTAGGCGGGCACATAGATGGTATTACTACTAGTATTAAATCCATATGAATTTTAGTTAGCCCTTAACCTTCAAAAGACACGTGTATAAATCTGACAGCTTTTGCACTATTATTATATGAGTTATAGCATTTTTTGTGAAGCAACTTTTGTTAGTTTGAAAAAATGGATAAAAAGGAATTTCATGGGTTAATAAAGCATTGCTTTTTGACGAAAAAAAATACTATTGAAGCCAATGCTTGGCTTGCTAAACATTATTCGGATTTTGCACCAGGAAAATCAACTGTAGAAAAGTGGTTTGCTAAATTTAAACGAGGCGAAATGAGCACCGAGGACGATGCACGCAGTGGACGTCCCAAAGAGGCTGTTACCGACGAAAACATCAAAAAAGTCCACAAAATAATTTCTGATATTTTTTAAAGTAGTATTTTAAATATTTCTGTTTGTTAAAGGGAAGTTGATTGAGATAGCTGAGACCCTAAAGATATCAAAGGAACGTGTTGAACATTCGTGAATGAATATTTGGATATGCGAAAGCTCTGTTCAAAGTGGGTGCCGCGCGAGCTTACAATCGACCAAAAACAACAACGAATTGATGATTCTAAGCAGTGTTTGGAGCTGTTCAATCGTAATAAACCCGAATTTTTGAGTCGATATGTGACAATGGATGAAACATGGCTCCATCATTTCACACCCGAGCCCACCTGCTAAGATGTAAATCCTTTTATTATCACTCGGGATGAGAGATTATAACTAATGGAAGTGCCTGTTGCGCCGTATGCCCTCTTGGGTGAGAGTTTTGATGCCTACCGATGATTTCTTCTGACGCCACAAGGGGCTTTCTTGCAGTGCGTGGGAGGGAGCACGATTACAATTGCAAATTGAATAGGAAAATATTTATTGAGTGAGGTATTTAATAGTGATAGAACTGATCCATGTGTTTTCATAAAAACCAATTTTGAAACTGCCATTTTTCAGTTATTAGCTAATTTTCATTTTAATTAACTCTCAAATTAAGTTTTTGTGGAGAGGGGACTTTAACAGATTTTTTTTATTTTCTTTATTACCACAATTACGTAAGATGAAAATTACTATACTATTTAAATAAAAATAATTTGTAAAAATTAACTATAAGTATTTTATGATATTTTAAAAACGAGAGCCATCAACATCGCTTAGTACGTCTTTAATCAAATATTTTTGTAACAAAAGTTGCAATTCTATTTATTTTCTTTGAACAAGAATTTTACGACAAATTTATTGACGAATCAAATACGTCAATATCCCCAAAAATTTACAACCATTTCCTCAATAACAGTTTTTTTTTATAAATGGTAAAAAAAAAATCCGGTTTTCCGGAAAAAAAAAAATCCGGTACAACATATTTGAAGTAAACTTTACGTTTTTTTTTGTTGACATTATATTGTTTTATTATTAAGCTTAAATTATAGCATAAAATTTCAAAATATTTGCAAATTTTGGGTTAGATATAGATTTTTGGAGGAATATTCATCGAATAATTACTCAAAAATTTTTTTTTTTTATTCTATATATTAATTCTATTATTATTCTATATAAAATTTTTACAAATTCATATTGTATGAAAATACTGACAAGTTTATAACCATTAAATAGATTACATTATAGACAGCCCTCTTTTGAAAATTCGGAACCCAGATTTCTAGACTGAAATTTCTGTTGAGCATTTAGTAGAACACAAGAAACAATTATTTTAAAAACTATTAAAAATAAATAACCATTTCAAAAAAGTAAAGGGAAAAATAATAAAAAAAAAAGCTGTACAAGGCAATAAAGTTGAATTGTAATAATACGTTGGAATATGAGCATGTCTAGGTTGGAATAATATAATTATATGTTGAAATATATCATTTGCGGATCATTAAAAAGCTTAAAGTAGTTCACCTGAGTGCATAGATGAAACCAGTATTCATTAGTGAAAAATAACGCTTTTTATCTGTGTCCTTTTGCATTGTAAACACATTGTTTACTCACTTTTATATAGATTTATTACTCTTTTATTAATGGGTGTTTCCTATGTTGCTGTAAATAATTGTTGATTTCATCTTTGATTAATTGATAAGAGGCAAATTTAAGAATTGCAACTAATAAAAATTATCTTTTTTTCTCAGCTTATAAATATTATTATTACTCTTCATCTCGAAAGAAGTAATATTTTGTTAAATAACAAATTTTGAATACTGCTGCATTTTTTTTATAAATATTTTTTTTCTATATATTTAGTCTAAAAATATTTGTTATACAGCCTCAACAGCCTTTGGAAATTGCATAATGTTGAATGTAACATACTGTGGGATTTTTATGTGTAATGTAATCATCAAAAACAAAAACATGTTTTATGTGCTCTCATGACCTATCATGTTATTATGCTTTATATAGCATCTGCTATTGGATTATTTTTAAATGCCAGGCAATTTGACCTTTGGTAATCACTAGAATAGCAGATGTATTGAGGATTCAGCTTTACTTAAGGTGCTGCTGAAATGAGGGACAATTACATTGCGAACATACTATGTATCTTATTAATTGTAAAAAAAAATTAAGGTATTATTTTATTCTTTGATAGACGTAAAATTAGATAAAATAAATTACAAGTTTCGTACACTGGATTTTTGAATGATTTGTTAATATCATGTCATTATTTAAATTGTAATTGACATCTGTCCTTAATTTTTTTCCCACATAAAATAAATTAATGTTGTTTCCGATTGCTGGCCATTTTGGTTTGAGATTAGTTGTCACAAAAACGACAGATGGATAGCATTATTGCACAGGGTGCAGCCCAAAAGCCTTGCAAAACTATAAAAAAATAAACATTAAATAAATAAATAAACCACTTAAAAATTTAAGAACACATGTCAGTTGCAATTTAAATCTTATTGTGCCACAACAAAATGAAACGAACATGCTCAAGAGTGGTATTTGAAGTTTGCTTACTTTCCTCGAGTTGAACGAAAGATTTTTCAAGATTTTGCGAAAGATTTTTTGTGTTTATTTTGCTCATTCCCGACATATAAATAAGATTAAAAAAAATTAAATAAGAAACAGCCAAAAAGGTTTAAGGACGTCAATTACAATTTAAACCATATTGGGTCACCACATATTGAAACGAACATGCTCAAGAATGGCATTTGAAGTTGGCTTCCTTTAATGGAATTCAACGAAAGATTTTCCGGAGTTTGTGTTTGTCTTGCTCATTCCCAACATCTTGGGAAGTTTCAGTTTAACTTCGCTTGTCGGATATCGAACCGAGTTTTCTCAGTACCGACACCTAACGAGCTGTTCACCGGACCATTCCAAGGCCATATACATGACATATATAATAAAAAGCCTTGTCTTCAGTTTAATCTACGTAGTATAGCAATTTTGCTATCAAATCATATGCATTTTCATAAAATGCCTTTTTAAACATTGATGGGCCTCGTGTTATACTGAGATAATACTACGAACAGCTTACCAACATTGATGAAGAGGAAGATGTTGTGTTACTGTAGAGCCTTTAGCAGCAACTGTCCTGCAATTCAATGCCGTGTAACCATTAAAGTCCCACCAGGATTGACTATCGATGCGAGATATTGCCATAATTGCGATCAAGTCTCTTCTTCTCTGAAAGCAGTAACTGCGATAGACATTGGATTAGAACTTTAATCCTCCAGCATTAACGCTGAGCTCTTGAGTGAATGAAATGCCTGCCAAAATTTTTATAACGCATATCTTTTCTTTTTCCATAAATTTTTGTAGACAAGCCATGTCTAACATGAGATCTAGAGAGTTCTTATAATAAGCACGTGTGTCTTTTTTTAAAAAAAAAATTAATAAATTGAATATGTGAAAATGAACTTGAAAATTCATCTATTTTAATAAGGTTCAACTGTAAGAAATTGTTCATTCGGAATTGTTTCGTTGTTGAAATTGTATAAGTTTAATCGTAAGAAATTGTAATCGAACTATTTCGCTGTTGAGTGAGAAACAATATTGTAACGCTGAAATAATCTTTTACTTACACTAACATTTGATTAAAACCATTTCAAATTAAATCAACACAAAAGTTGAGACAACAAAAGCATTTAAAATATCTGCCTTAAAAATAAATAACCATTAACTGGAATTATTAATAATTATTAAATTCTATTTTATTATTAAAACCAATTTTACTTGAATAATAAACCCCCCCCCAAAAAAAAAATCGCACAAAATTCACAGGGAATCCTTACTAATTTTTTTACATTTTTTTATTTAATAAAATGTATGATATCCGTAAATTTATGTGAAGGACTTCACTTTTTGTTACAATTACAGTGTAGTGGGAAATTAACTTTAAGGGTGAATTCATCTTGATCTGCTTGATCAAAGCTTACATCCTGTTCATGTGAACTAGCAGATTTTTCCTCTCATCCGTTAAGTTGGTCAGAGATCTGCTTAATCTTTTAATTGCTGATAAAGGTAAAACTACTGAAGCATTCACCTGTTAATTTTTTGTGCAACTAAATTTGAATTGAACACTTCTACAAATAAATTTTTTAACACAGCATCATATAATTTAATTCAGTCATTTTAAATACTTTTTTTGTAAATATACTTAAAGAAAGAATATATTTTTGGTGTGGGTCTTTAAATTACGATTTTGATTACCTGCTTTTTCCTCTTAGAATTGGACCCGTTAAAGAAAGTTATTTTATGCTTGTGAAAATGATTTATAACCTTTGTTTTTTAGTATTGCATTTCTTTAGTTTGTGTTATTGGTTTGTGGTTAACCATGCTAATAATTTTGATGTTTTACTATTTCCCTTCATTTTTATTCATTTAAAATTTTGAATGCTTTCTTATTGAAATTTATGATTTTGAAAGTTATTTTACTTTATTTTCATCTCATAATTTTTATTACTGGCTAAATTAGATGTATATTGTTTTTAAAACAGAATTCATTGAATACCATCTTATTCAAAAGTAATTTTCGAGATTTAGCATCAGAATTATTTGCATTCATTGTAAAAGTCACCTTTTGAAAAAAAATATAAAGAAATAATAATAATAAAAAAAGAAATATCGAAAATACATCAATATTGTAACAAATTATTCTTATAATATCAATGAACTTCAAGTTATTTTCTTGTACGTAATATGATAATTTGCAATTTATGTTTGATTATTTTTACTTAACAATGAAAAATTTTGCATCGACTAAATTAAAATTAATTTCAGGTGATAAAATTGTTCTCATAAAATCATAAGAAGCACCGTATGTATGTAAAAACTAAAAAAATTATTCTAACGCATAATATCTCAATTATAAACAATTTTTCATTTTACAATTTAAAATTTTTAAAAGTTTAACTTTTTACACATACACAAAAAAGTTCTAAATTGTAATTTAATATGATAGCCCATTAAAATAATATTAAATCAAATATTGTATAAATGAGCACACATATTTTCTGAAAGCGCAAAGAAAATTTAGTTGAAAAAAATTCTGAATGGATGAAATGCAAAAGAGAAGTTTTCAATGACTAGAAACGAGTTTTTTATTTAAATGAGGTAACGCTGAATTGTTTTTCTATCAGGTTGTTGACTTCCACTTAGCCTTTAAGTATATGATTTAAAAGTAAATGTTGTTGTTCTGTGCAAGTTGTTTTTGGATACCGGGGACTTTGACCTGAAGGCATTTGCCACTAGAATGACAGAGGTGGGGTAGATTCAAAGTTATTCTTGATACTCCACGATGGTCTGTTACATTGTACCCACGTTTTGTTAACTCGCAATGACGAATAAATATTACCAGGGATGGAATCTGACAATAGAATTCTTCTACCCTCCTTATTAAGTCCAAAAGAAAGACTTTAAGACCATTTTATTTAATTTGCCAAAATTCATAACCTTCCTATTTCGCTTTGCTTGTTGGATTTAAAACCTCAGTTCTGAAATCTATTTCTCTGTCCAACAGAGCATTTCGTCCCCTACTGTCATCAAATATATGTTTCTAATTACATAGCAAAAAATTGTCCCCTGGATATTGTCAAATACATGTTTCTAATTAGCGAAAAGCTAGTTTCATAGCGAAAAGTTCATGTGGTGATTAAAATTAAATATATTTTTAAAAATATAACATTAAGTTTGCAGTATATCTAAAAGAACAAGATATCTTTGATACTAAAATATGGAGTTTTTGAAAAAAAGTGCATAGAATCTAAAAACACATAAATGAATCCTTTTTCATTACATACTTATACAATACATCTCATGATAAAGCAAAGGTCTCCAGCAATGGTTGCTTCTTCGGAGACTTCCCAGTCCGATATGCTTACAGATGGCATCAATATAATTTATAGATGGCAGCAAGATAATATACAGATGGCAGCAAGATAATATACAGATGGCAGCAAGGGTGATCAACGCTATTCTGGTAATAGTATCTTCATTAGGACTCCTACTGTTACATTTAGACTTAAAAATAGAAATTTTATTTCTTACTCTATCAGAAAAAGTCACTCTATCAGAAACTCTATCACTTACTCTATCAGAAAAAGTCAAGAATGAATTAATGTGTATTAAAATAGGGAAAATGTGCTGTTAAATCAAGTAAAAATTTGTTTCTGATCTAATTTTAAATTAGAAATAATCATGACAACAGGCACAAGCAAAAAAAAAAAAAAAAAAAAAAAAATGGTAGATTATTGTACAGCATTGTCGCCGTTGGAATGACGAACTAAAACTTATTGCATAAGAGAAAGAAAAGATCAAGGTGCTACGTGGGAGAGATATCAGACAGGAAAAGTGCCTGAAGTGGGTAAAACAGGCTAGATAAAACCAAGTCATCAAAAAGAAGGGGGGCAAACAGGAAGAGTTCTGGTGAAGAGTGTTGGATTCTTGATGGTAGAGTAGGGAACATGAGTGAAGGTTGATAGGATCGAGGATTGATGAAAGATCGACAGGACAGAAGAGGGTGCTGATAGGTCACCTTATGTATCAAAGTGTTTTGTTCTCTGGTTTTAATATTCATTGCAAATATTCGTTGGTGGAGTGCAGTTGTTCTGTTCATGTTTAAGTCATATACAAATATTTCCTCAAAATGTATTTGTTGAATATGGAGTATTGTTAGACGTTCCGCACTATTATAATGAATAAAAATCAATTATTTGATAAATGTTGTTAAGAAGACTTCATTTACATGAGGATCAAAGAAAAGTTATTATTTTAAAATTATATTTGCAAAATGGATTTTTACTACTTCCAATATTTTATGCATGCGAAAAATATTAATAAATAAATATATCGTGCGGAAACAAGTTTGAACCATGACGAAGACCGTTGAAGTATCTGGTTTCAGAAAAGAGAGGATTCTATAGCGATTAGGAAATTATATGTACGCCTCTAGCATCAATAGTCAAGCAATTCAGAAGGTGTTTTCTCTCATATGACACATATGGTGTGATTATCCTTAAAAATCCTTCAAGAAGCAATATCTTCCTACATTGGTGGAATATGAAATCCATCGATGTACAAAAAAAATATATATATAAATTTTAAAACAACTACAGTGCATATATTTTTTTATAAATAAGGATAAATTAGGGAAAAAAACCTATTCCTAATAAAAAAAATGTGCTTATATTAAATATAAAATAATTTTTTTATATTTTAGTTTGAATAATTAATAAAAAAATGTATATATTTAATTGAAGATTTTCTTTTTTTACAGGTCCTTTGAAACCTGAAAAAGTTCCCAGACAATTTGTCTCATTCATGTACATGGTTTTTTTCATTTGCATTCTCATCTTAATTGGTTTTTACTCACTTCCTTTATATTCTAACTCTAGTACAATGAAACCTTTAAATGGTAATTTAATGCCAACGCCCGAAAATGCACCAGACAGTTACCAAGCTTTCCTGGAAGATATATTTACGAATGATGTGTTCGAAGACACTCCAAAAACACTGTTTTCACCTTTTATTAGAGATATTCCTGCAGCTAACACTTTAGATGGATTAGTTAATCATATTGAATCAACTGTAGATAAACATCAGGAAACTCAGGAATCACCTCTTAATGATGCAATCAATAAAAATGAGAAATCTATTGGAATTCAAACTACACTTAGTACGGAAGGAAAGTCTATTAGAGAGTTTCTGACACAAAGAAAAGGCAACAAATTTACGGGTAATATTGATACTCAAAATGAAAATGAAATATCTACAGCATATAGGGATAATGAGCTCACAATAAATTCTGCCACACATACTGACAATAAGAAGTCTGATGTGATTTCTGATACACCCAATGAAATTGAGAAATCTGCAGCAAATACTTGGATTACTAAAGATTCTAGGATATACAGTAAGGATGAATCTACTGCAAATGTTAGGACACATAGTGAAGATACATCTATTACAAATCTTAAGACGTATAATAAAGATCTATCTGCTTCAAATGTTAGAACGCATGATATATCTACAGTAAATTTTAAGACGTATAATGATGATATATCTTCAAATGCTAGAACACATGATATATCTACAGTAAATCTTAAGACTTATAAAGATGATATATCTTCAAATGCTAGGACATATAGTGAAGATATATCTTCAGTAAATCTTAAAACACATAAAGAAGATATATCGACTAGAAGTTTTGAGATGAATAGTAATGATAAATCTACTTCCAATACTGCTACAGAATTGACTTCAAATGAAGAAACAACACACAAAGAAAAATTATCCCCTGTGGATAATACTCCAAATCAATCAACAACTATTGTCAAAGAAAATGCTTTTATAAATTCTACAGAAGAGGACTTTCTGGTATACTCAAAAAATTGCAAAATACCTAACATCGATCCATACCATCCAAGTATTATAAAACTCGTAAAAGAAACACCTCCTTTAATATGCAAGGTGAGCAAAAATATTTTACTTAAACATAGTATTTCTAATGTTAACAATTTGTTTACATAAACAATTTTATCATAAACATATGATCCAAAACGATACATACGTGAATTTGGTAATAACCTTTTAATAAATAAAAATACATATCTGTAAATACAGGCGAACATAGTTGAATTCATGTTCTACTGATAAAAAGTACCACATTCCAGACCCACAGTCTTAATTTTAATTTAATTTCCTAGTATTCTTAAAATTGTATAAAAAGAGATCCTATTTTTTTCTTCAAAATTTCATATGAGTTTGAAACGAAATTCATAACGATAAAAAGGCAAGCATCGAAGTGGTTGGCCTAAAGGGGAAGTGTAACGTCTCGGCCTATGCTAGACCTATAACGGCTTCAAGAAGAGGGCCACTTTCAGGTTCATGGGAACACTTTAAATTTTATTTACACGTATTATTTATATATACAGAACGGTATTTACAATGAAATGAAAATTATGATATAAATTAAATACACAAATGCAGTTCTCTCTAAGGACGAGTATTTTCAGAGTTCTCGGACATATGATGAATCTAAAACACGTGGTCTGCGGCAGACCTTAATTATCACACGGCGTGCGGCGTAAAACCACAAGGGGCTCACTTTCAAAACAGGTGGCAACTCCAGCCTGTTCAATCACTTCAGAGAAAAATATAATTTCTTCACGACTCATAGCAGAGCTTCCTTCTTTTTAAAAAAAAAATTCCCGTTAAGATAATCCATCAAGGGGGGAGGGGGTCAGCTTCCTTCACTTCTCATTGCAGTAGACATTTCTTCAGCCCATGATCTATTACCAATCCCGATACAGCAATCACCACGTAGTCCATATCCTGTCTATAATTGTTTCGACCTGTGAAGGTCGAACAGGTAATCGCTAATTTCATGATGTCTCATTATCCATGACACTGATTATCTGTTGTCATATTTGAGTGACAGGCTGCTCTCATTAATACAAAACTAATTGTATGCAATATAACTATCTACAACACTGCTTATCTGCTGTCAGATTTGAATGTTATTTTGCACTTGCTAAAGAATATACGTTTCTCTCTCCTGGGAACGAAATGCTACAACTCTTCTCGTAGGAAAAATGCTACAGAAGAAAAGATTGCAGTAAATTTTATTGCAGAGATTGCGGTAATTTATTAGATCTAATATTATCACATTTTTTCTTGTGATTGTTATTTAAAATAACGTGTAAATGTAAATAACTTCTTTAATATAGAAGAACTACGAGATAACGTTCAAATTAAAGTTAGTACTATTTTACGAAATATACTGTAGAATATTTCTGTCAATATGTGCCACCACTTTAATTTATGCAAAAAGACGAATGGATTGGAGAATAGGGGATTGTTTGTGATTCCACATTGTAAAACCCGGATTAAACCACGATCGCTGGTATTTGCAAGTGTGTATTTAAATTTTTAAAAAGTTATAGTAAAATAATTATATCTATTTTTGGATCATACGTACAACGTTTATTTGTTTTTCGTAATAATTTTATAAAACACAATTTTTAAATTTAACCAATTATTCAAGCATTTATGGTTATTAATATTTTGCTTGTAATTTATTTATATGTATTTATAGACAGGAACAGAAAAGTTAAAAACACGCCTAGTAATTAAGATATGTATTACTAATTGGAGATATGTATTAACTATTTGGAGAGCCATATAGTTTTATGAAGTGAACAAAAAAATCATTCACAGATATTTTATATATTTTAACATTTTTAAAATAATAATAATAGATAATCATAGCGTTGTTATATTTGTTTTAAATTTAGTAGAAAATAAATTATGATTTTATTCTTTATTTATAGACATGATTAGAGAAACATTTTTAATTCTAATTATTGCATCTTGCGTTTCAAAAATTATATGATAATTACCATATGATACCATATGGTAATTACCGTATGATAAATACCATACCAATTATATGATAATTATTAGAAAATAAATATAAAATAATATAGTTAATGTATATAAAGATGGAGCATCCTCAACACAATTGCATCATCCAATGAGATAATGCGATTATACATATTTAACCTATTTATATTTTATAGGCATATAAATTCTTTACATATAATTCTTTGAAGAACAAATTTTACACTTATATTTATTTTAAGTTAAATGAAACGATAATAAAGTTTGATCTTTAGTGTGTTAAATCATGCATAAACAGTCAACCATCAAAAAGCTTCTTCTTTTTAAACTTCGAAAGAATAATTAAAAGAACAAATTATTGAAAGCGATGAAAGTTCTGAAAGTGATAAATTTAAAATAATAATAATAACAACAAAGTCTTAAGAGCCATCAGCTGCTACTTCATGTTAGACAAGATAGTGTTAACGTCACAAATTGAAAAGGTCAGAAGGCCAAATCTGTCTTTCACAAAATGAATTGTTTTAGTTTATCAGACATCAGTTTTAGCATGTATAATATTCTAGTTCCAATTACGGTCTAGACCAGGGGTCTCCAGACTTAGGGCCATACTATTTACTCCAGTAAGTACCAAGGGCCAAAACCGTTTTAATTTTTTTGCCATTATCTATAATTTGTAGACTAGTCGCCGAGTACGCGCTCTGAGCGAGCATAAGCTTGCTAAATTCGCTGGTTCAATTACTACAATCTCTTTTAATAATTGGTACAAGTAAAATTAATGCACAACTACTAACTATTGTCAGTGAAACATCACAATTACATAAATCTCATAAGTATTTTTTTACAAGTGGATATCCCGCGGTTTCATTTGCGTTAATTTAGCTTTTCCGTTCCTGAGAGATTTTCAGGATAAAAATCATATGTTTGATTCAGGATATATACATTCCAAACATCGACATACATACATATGTGATACTCTTTACCCCAACATAACTAGCGAGGGTAACGGTGGGATGTTCACTAGTTTATAATGTTAGTGGGATTCAGTTAAATTATTTGTTAGTTGTTATGCTTAAGTTAATTTTCTGCATGTTATACTTGTCATTAAACTTTACCTAGCAAGTAAATGAAACCGAGTTATTATCATTCAGTGTTTTTTCATGCAATTTATTACAGCAACAACAAGCTATTCGCTGTCGCGGGCCGGTTTGATTACACTGGCCGGCCGTAATTTGGAGACCCCTGGTCTAGACGAAACTGGCCATCCGATATTATTCATAAACTCTTTTCGATTTTGTAAATGGTAGGTCTGGCACTCTTTTTTCGATTTGGATATGTTTAGTATTAAAAATTATCTCGTAAGAATTCACAGTAATGTTATTAAGCTAAGATCAACAACTAACATACCAATTTTATGATTTATATCACTGATTTACAGATAAGTTTGCTTTTTCTACGAATTAATTTTATTTCGAATTTTTTGTATCGACTTCATCTTATCAGTAGTTTTCATTTTTCTACCAAGAAGTCACACTTTACCATGCTCTTCCCACGCTCTTCAATCACGAAGTTTGAACTATGGCGGATATGGATGATTAATTAAGCATTTAATAAGGCAGTATAAAGGTAACAACATTCGAAATGTCTACTTTCTGAAAAGAAAATTTAAATTTCTTTTCTTTAATTTCTCGCATATGAATGCTTTTTCTTTCATGTGACGCATTAAAATCTGTTATGGACAAATATCAGCTTCTAAAGAGATATAATTTCTTTTTTTTTTTTTCAATGCCTTCTATTATCTCACACTCTCCCTATATATATATCTTGTTAAAATTTCCAATCGTTAATAAAATACTTTTTATTCAGCCACTCAAGTTCAAATAAATTTTTTTGAACTTGTAGTGGATTGATGTTAATACAGTTTTTTCCAAATATTAATTCAGTAATTAAATTTAATTAATTAATTTTAGTTTTCTTTAGATTCAAGTTGCATGTATCTACCAATAGATGGCGTCAGATAAAATTAAAAAAATGAATGAAAATTATTTATAAAGGACTTTCTGCAATATAGTGAAAACAAAAGTAGGAATTGACTTAAATTTTTTTTTTTTTATGTTACTTGTTCGTAATATGATTCAGTTAAAACTAACGTTTAGGCACTAAAATATGGAAGACATTAATTTTAATTTTCAGTTAATATATCATTAAAATGGACCTGATGCCACAGGTTTCGTGTTCGAGGCTGGTGGTGCCATAGATATTTGTAGTGGTTCGGTGTTCACTTTAAACCTTAGCCCGTTGAACTCCCTCGTATAGCGTTGTGGAGGTTGGGCTGACAACACTACTACATAAAAAAACTTTACAATTTATTACTTTAATATTTATTTTAAATTTTTAATGAAATAAAATTCGCGATAAAATATTGGTAAACTTCGTTTTATTCAAATCAAAATGCCAATGTGGCTGAGGTTGATAATGGTTAGATAATGACTAAGATTGTCTACATTCTAAAGTTCATTTTTTTACTTTGAATATATTTCTTTAAAAATAAATAAAGCCATTTTTTATAAATTAAAAAACGATCTTTTTTCTTCAAACTATTTCTGAATTAGTTAGAATTTTGCATCGTATATTTGTACCTTCTTCTGATTTAACTCTTTGGTACATCTTTCAATTTTAAAATGAAACAAACTAGGATAGTTTTGAAATAATATTCACTTTCATCAAATGTTTTTTGCTGCGATCTTTAAAGAAATAATTTTAATTATTTCGTTAATTTTTAGTTATATATTATTAATTAAAATTTGCAATAAAATATTGGTAAACTGAGTTTTATTCAAATCAAAATACCAATGCGGTTGAAGTTGATAATGGTTAGATAATGGCTGAGGTTGCCTACGTTCTAAAGCCGGTGCAATTAATATTTCCCGCTTTACTTTGAATTTATTTTTTTAAAATAAATAAAGCCATTTTCTATGAATAAAAAATATCTTTTTGCTTTAAACTATTTCTAAATTAGTTAGAATTTTGCGTCGTATATTTGTATACTTTCTTTAGTTTAATTCTTTGGTACATCTTTCAATTTTAAAATGACGCAACTAATATAGTTTTGAAATATTCGCACTTTTTTTTGCTGCGATCTTTTAAGAAGCATTTTTTAATTATTTATTTTTAATTTTTAATTATTTTTTTTTTAAAACAAGTGATGCGGGCAACCAATTTTGCTTGCTAAATCAAGCATAAAAATTTTATTGTGTTTTTTTTTTCTATAAAACAAAAAAATTATTATCAGTCAAATGATATCATTTGATTGACAGCCTTCACAGAGAACTTTAAATACGAGCCAAGAATAAAACTTATTTAAACATTAAATATATCCTTCAGAAATTTTACAAAACTAACAAAAGGTTTTATTAAATTTTTATAGATTTTACTTTTGTTTTGAGAATGTTCTAGACACGCTTATTTAGAATACTTCAATAAGCTCAGCTATCAATAAGTTACAAAAAAAAAAAGTTTTATTGTTTGACATGTTAATCCATGTATAACGAAATGAATTATAATTCATTTTAATTTTATTTATTATTTTAATATTTATTTTATATTTTTCTGCAAAATAAAATTCACGGTAAAATATTTGTAAACTGCGTTTTATTTAAATTAAATAATCGATGTGCATGTCACCTCTCACTTATGATAACAGCTAAGGTTGCCAACGTTACATTTATCCAGCTGCTTAATTTTATGTATATTCTAATGCTATGCAACATTTTATAGTATTTATTCAGCTGTCTAGACCAGTAGTGCTCACACTTTTTGAAATAGGGGCCCATTCAAAATCCTACAAATTATTGTAGGCGCACTATATATAAATTTCTGAGAGATATGTTATAATAGTTAAGTCAAATATCACAGAAAAAATAACGCAAGCAATATGAAATATAACAATATGAAACGCACCTTAAGTTTATTCTTTGCATTTATGAATAACATTAATTTGAAATGCCCTAGAGATTTCTTCAATGTTTGGCTTTTAGAAAGCCAAACTCTCATTTTTTTACATTCAATTGACATGAGGGTAGAAAATCCGCATTCACATAAATGTAATGTTGAAAATTGCAATAACATTTTCAAAACTTTGTTAGATATTGTAGCATTTTTCTCAAGGAGAAGAGTTGTGGCATTTTGTTCCCAAGTGAGAGAAATGTGTATTCTTTCACAAGCACATAATAACAACCTAACACTCAAATTTGACTGCAGATAAACAGCGCTGTGGGTAGTTACATTACGAGCAAATAGTGTTTTTTACTACTGAGAACAACCTATTACTCAAATCTGATAGCAATTATTCAGTGTCATGGATAATGAGACCTCATTAACTTCATGAGTATTTCGATTGCTGTACGATCTTCACAGGTCGAAATAATTACAGATGGAATATGGACTACACCATGAGTTGTTGCATCGAGATTGGTGATAGACCATGTGATGAGAAAATGTATACTCCAATGAGAAGTGAGGGAAGCTGATCCCCCCCTTGACCGATTTTCTTAAAGGACGGTTTTTGGAAAAGAAAGAAGGGAATTCTGCTACGAGTCGACAAGAAATGCTGTTTTTTCGAAAGTGACGAAGCGAAATCTTTTTGGACGCCTCAGTATACCCTGGTGCCTCCATTGAGAACCACTGACCTAAATTTTAAAATTGTCTTATAGGATGTGCAAATGAAAAAATTTTCGAAGGTGTAATATGTATTTAGATTTAGCATTCTAAAAGATTTATAAGAAATTATTGACTTCTCATTCGTTCCCATATAAATTTTCTAAGTTAAGTTGTAGAATTCTATAATATAAATCGAAAAAATTTTAATTATAGTTCCATCACCAAAAAAGACTTACTCTTATTTGTATTTATGTATATTTATCCAAACACTTAAATATAAATTCAAAAAAATGTTTTCTTTTAGTATTGAATATCTTAAAATTGACAGTACGGCAAAATTTCATCAAAATTATTGCAAATATATTTGATACTATATTTGTTTTCAATTTTATTGCAAACTAGAAGATTAGATCCTGCGATAATAACATGTTAACCTAGTTGGAGGACTCCTATATTTTAACGACAAAAACACTTTCCATTCTAAAATTCGCTTATCAAAATAGAAGTGGCTGTTGCTAAATAAAACATTAAAAGCACGATCTGCTTTGGTTCAACACTAATTTGTCAACAAACGCTCAGACACGAGTATAAAAATCGATAAGTAAATACCATTTGACTAATCAGCTGTGCACTTGTTACTTACAAAATCAAATCGCCCAACTCGTGGCCCAATAGTAACTTGTGCCGCTGGTGAGTATTAGGGTTGAGGTTCAATTCGCACATGGCATTGTTGTATTTTTTTTTTTTTTTTTTTACATTGCTGTAGACATTTTATCTTGCCTCGTTAATTATATTAGTTGGGGGAGTTTTCCGGATTTTCTCCCATACGATACGCAAATGCGGGGTAGTTTTCTGGAAGGCATTATCCTCTATCTTCAGTGTTACGGAGCCAAGTCAGACTTCTGCCTACATGTGCTCCATCATAACAGAAGCTGCCCACTGTCTCTCCATCCATGAGTACTCATGAGGTGTCTGTCCTGCGCTGCCGGATACTGAGGATTAATCACAACGACAACAAAATCAAGTACTAAAACACTAAGTAAAATATTATACCACGCAGGAAAGTCTTTGTGGGTTTTTTTTTATAAATTATTTATTATATATAACGATATGAAATATATATTGGATAAGTTTCAAGTTTTTTTCTATAATTTTCGAGTTTTTTTCCGAGGCGGCCAAATTATTGAGGAGTACATGTAGCTCTAAACAAGTTTAGGCATACCTGGTTATATTTAGAGTAACTTGGGTCATTTAAATTAAACCATGTTTTGGAAAAAATATTTATTAATAAAGTATCAATTGCTTCAATGAACTTCCATCTTTAAATTTAATTTTTTGAGCGAAGTAATTAAATGTATATCACTTAACCATTGCTATCTATCAATAATGAACAACATTCTGGGGCCTAATATTTTGAATAAATTATTTTTTAGTACAAAAATAGTTAATAACAACAGATAAAAATAGATTAATATATCGAAACTACTATGATATTTTTTTAAATAAAAAAAGGCTAACAGGAGATGATTCGACTATGAATTTAGAAGGTATTTATATCGAAAAGTATTAAAGATTTAAGTAGTTGAACTAATGCAATCAGTATTTAATGTAACTATACGATTGCATCCCATTTAATTTGTTTCATAGATCATGCTTGCAGTTGATCAACTGAATATTCGATTCATTTTTTATTTTTATTTTTCTTATCATAAATATTTCAATTAGAATTTTTCGCTCTCCTTTCAGAATTTAGTACGTCATCAATTTAGATTATGAAATGAAATATGAGCGTTATCATTTCATCTCAAAGAATGAGGTTAAATGTATGTGTTGGTGATGCTCCAAGGTTATTTCAGTGTATTAGCATTCGTGATATTAGTTGACAGACAAAACTGTTAAATTGCAAAATCTTTCTGGATTTCGAATATTGTGAAATGAGAACAATCAAAGCTTTATATTAATAAGTTTTTTCGAATATTGTGAAATGAGAACAATCAAAGCTTTATATTAATAAGTTTTATTGCACATTACTTAGAAAATTTTAGTCTGTAACTAAAGTCTAAACTAATAACTAAACTAATTTTAGTCTGTCTAGTTTAGTTTGTAACATTTACAGAGAAACATTCCTTATCGAAAATTAATTCATTTTTTTATTTTCTTTTTAAACAAAAAAACGGACGATAATTTTTTGAAACATAATTTTTTTTGTTTTTTGATTTTTAACAAAAAACCAAAAAAACCGAATTTTTTTTTAATAAAACACGTTATTTTATCAATATTTAGCTGTCTTTATGACCAGGTAAGCGGTGGCATGAACAAACCATTTATAACCGTCAAAAATATAAAAAAATATATAATCAAAATATAACCGTCAAATTTGTGTAGTTTTAATTTTATGTACTATGATTTTCCCTAATGTATTTGGTAGAATTTGCGGAAGAAATACAATGACTTTTATCGAACTCTTACATTTATAAAAGCAGTTTTTGCATAACAAAAATGTTTGTTAGTGGTTCGGAATATAGTTCGACAAACATATTCATTTTTTTACAATTTTAAACGTTTAGTATTTGCATTCTAGATATTCTTGTACTTTAAATTTGTTTTCAAAAAATACATATATCTTATATAAAATAATAATACCAAATTCGCAGGTACTAAAAATATTATACCGAAGTTTTGCCCTGATTATGAAAATTTATTTTGTTGATTAACCGTTTATCATCATAATGTAATTTTAATATCATAGGACTGCTTTTCAGAACGAATAATCTGAATTACGTAATCATTACTCAACGAATCTATTACGTATCATTCCTTCCCACTCCAAAAAGAAAAATCGATTCATTCATTCGACAATTCACAACTTTCTGCGAATACCATTCGAAAAAATAGCAGATTGTGCCCACCACTTCACTTTGCAAAGGGGAATTCCATCTGAATTGCTGACTCAAAAAAATTCTCGCACAGGACAATCCATGTTCTGGATATCGACGCATCCGCGGAAATCGATTCCATGTGGTCTTCTACTCCCAGTTCTCTCACCCTTGGCACAGTGCCGAAAATTTTCGGTCACCTAGTTATCATTTCCGGGCACGTGCACCACCCCTCGAGACCAAAAATAGTTCAAATTAGTTGATATATTGGAAGTATAGTTTATTGAACTCTAACCCGCTGGGTATTTCAATCAATGTTACAAGTGCTTGCTGATTCATCGACATGTTAAATTTTTGAGAGAATTACTACTTGAGCGTTTATTCTTAACCATATTCTGAACGATAGGAAGTCCTGTAAAGATTTATTGCTTATTTATCTTTACGGGATTAGTAGTGTGTTTGTTTACTTTTTATAAAAATACATTGTTGACTGATTAGGGGTTGTTGTCATTTAGGCATTAGCTTGCTATGCAAATATATTATTAGTGTGATTTAATAGCTTAAAGACATTATGTAAATATAGATAGGAAACAAGTTTAAAAAATGTGTAAGACAATTTTCATTAACCCTTTTTTTATGCATAAATATTATAAGATTGCACAAATACGAACAAACTTTATGATAATATTGTAAACTCAAGATTTTCTAGATAATTGAGAAAGAGAGAAATAAAGATATCGATAAAAAATGATAATTATCTTTACATTTTCATTCGTGACAAAATGCTAATATTGCCTATTAGAACACAAATAAATTTTAGTAACCATTATTTTTGGACAAATAGAAAACTTTTTAGTTTTTCTATGTGTAAATTTCAGTGAATACTCCTAGGGGAAAAAAGGGGATTTAAAGTATTTTACCTTTTACACATTATATTGCATCACTTGTTCTGAATATAATTGGAAAAAATTAACCTAATCATTAACGATTAATAAACTAATCAATTAATTAATCATTAACGATATACATTGCTGACTGATTAGAGGTTGCAGTCATTTAGGCATTCGCTTGTTATGCAAATATATTATTAATGTTATTTGATAACATAAAGAAATTATTTAAATATAGAACGCAAACAAATTTTAAAAAATATGTAAGACAATTTTTAGTAACCGTGCCTTTATGTATAATTATTATGAGATTGTGTAAATGCGAAGATATTTCAAGATAATTTTGTAACCTATTTATATTTCCTAGAAAATTGTGAAGAAAAGATTAATTAATTTTAATTATTTTTACGCTTTCATCCGTGACAAAATGTTAATATTGCCCATTAGTATACAAACAAATTTTAATAAGCATTATTTATGTATTCAATTACATTTTAGTTTTTTAAGTTGTAAATTTTAGTGAATACTCTTGAATGAAATAGGGGATTTAAAGTATTTTAAACTTCCTTTTATACATTATATTGCATTACATGTTCCGAATATAATTAGAAAACATGATTTAATCATTAACGATCCACAATAGCAAAGATTCCTTTTAAAGTTATTTGAACTATCAACAATAGGATATTATAAATAATTAAAAATTATAAACGAAGAAATATTTACAAAAAATTCTAAAACTTTGAAAACTAAATTATTTTTCATTTTTAAATAAATTTGAACGATGAAAGTTTTCAATACGCGATACACAATTCGAAATTACAAAACAAAACTGTAATAAAGGAGAAAATAGCAGTCATGTTAGAATTGAACTTTTTTTGTTTCATTTTAATGAACACCATCAAGCATTTTCCACGAAGAATTTAGCTATTTAAAATTAATCCCGTTCGTGAAACCTTAGAATATATAAAAAAATAATATAATATTATAAATTAACAAAGAACTACTAAAACTGTAACCACTCATTTTTAAAACCTAGTTGAGTTCCTACCCTTAAATAATACATTTAGTCTTTCATATAATAATACCTAGTATATTATATTGTATAGAGGCTAGATGAAAATCTGAGACTATCCTTGAAATAAAACTTTAGTTTTTCGTATCCAAAATAAAATAATTTGGTCCAAAAGTAAAATTATTTTAGCTTTGTTTTCATACAATGAAATTACATAGATCTTATTTTAATTACATCTAATCACTTATAATGGATGTCAGGACAATTATAATGATGAATAGACTAAATATATATGAACATGTAAATGATTTATATTTTTTTAACAAGGGCCAAAGCAGTCTGGTGGATAGTACGTAGGGCTTCTGAATTAAGGGAGCATGTTTGCTGAAACAATCATTTTTGTGTCTATTTTAGGAATAGGCAAGATAGAAAGTCCCAACTTCCGGCCACAAAAGAGGATGCGAACTTTCATATATCAATCATCCTTGCAGATGTTCCTTCCGAATCGCGCTGCCTAAATACGGGTATACTGCAGCCCTCCGACCCCTGATAATTGCTTGACAGCAGAATCAGTATTACCCTCCATTATGCTGAGACTGTAAAAGTGTTAGTTTAATTTTCTTATTTGAAGTGGTGTGGGTACTGGCCCCACATTGGACGGACGCCAGATTGTAGTGCTGTGGGTACTGGTTCCTGTTCGGACGCCAGATAGTGTTCAGGTACTGGCAGGCCCAAATTATAAATGGGGCGTGGTTGTGGTTGAGATACTAGAGGAGGATACTGTTTTGAGAAGTCGCAGTTTTATTACGAACACCATACACATGGGCGGCCTGGATGGCCGAGTGACTGGCACTCTGTTGCTCGGTGTCACAGATTTCGGGTTTTAGTTTGGCCGGTGTCATGGATGTTTGTTATGGTTCTAAACCCACTTTAAACTATAGGTCCCGGTCTAATAGGATCGTAGAGCGTTGTTTTGAGGTTTAATCAGTCTTCAGCCCTCGTGATTCCTCGCTAAAAGTGAAGCTGCGTATTTATTGCCTGTAACCATGGACGTCGCCTGCGACGGAGTCTTTGGGTCCTAGGTAGTGTAGACTTTCCTGCACTAAGGACCAGTAACAACAACACCAAACACATTCTATATTTAACACATTTAAAATAAAAGACGGATAATTATAGCTTCGTGGAAGGACCCACTTCAAGTAGGAACTTTGGGCTAAATGCAAAGAAATGCAGGGTTGAACTAATTATATTTCCTCTTCAGGTGAGAGACGAGTCTGTAGGCCAACTGAAGAGCAGGGTTGAGCTAAATATATTTTCTCTCGGAATAAAAGACTGTAGACAAACTAAACATTTCTCAGCGGAAGGGCAAGATTAAACACTATTTCCTCTCGGTTGAGGTAGGATGAAGCATAGTAACATTATATAATTTTCATTTTTTAGATATTCCTTTTTTTTAATAATTAAGAGTTTGTGGAAATAATTCATTGATAAAAAATATAGGAGGTAGGATGGTAGGAGATAGGAGATAGGATGAAGCATAGTAACATTATATAATTTTCATTTTTTTAGATATTCCTTTTTTTTTTAATAATTAAGAGTTTGTGGAAATAATTCATTGATAAAAAATATAGGAGGTAGGATGGTAGAGATAGGAGATAGGATGAAGCATAGTAACATTATATAATTTTCATTTTTTAGATATTCCTTTTTTTAATAATTAAGAGTTTGTGGAAATAATTCATTGATAAAAAATATAGGAGGTAGGATGGTAGGAGATAGGAGATAGGATGAAGCATAGTAACATTATATAATTTTCATTTTTTAGATATTCTTTTTTTTTTTAATAATTAAGAGTTTGTGGAAATAATTCATTGATAAAAAATATAGGAGGTAGGATGGTAGGAGATAGGAGATAGGATGAAGCATAGTAACATTATATAATTTTCATTTTTTAGATATTCCTTTTTTTTAATAATTAAGAGTTTGTGGAAATAATTCATTGATAAAAAATATAGGAGGTAGGATGGTAGGAGATAGGAGATAGGATGAAGCATAGTAACATTATATAATTTTCATTTTTTAGATATTCCTTTTTTTAATAATTAAGAGTTTGTGGAAATAATTCATTGAAATAAAAAAATATAGGAGGTAGGATGGTAGGAGATAGGAGATAGGATGAAGCATAGTAACATTATATAATTTTCATTTTTTAGATATTCTTTTTTTTAATAATTAAGAGTTTGTGGAAATAATTCATTGATAAAAAATATAGGAGGTAGGATGGTAGGAGATAGGAGATAGGATGAAGCATAGTAACATTATATAATTTTCATTTTTAGATATTCCTTTTTTTTTTAATAATTAAGAGTTTGTGGAAATAATTCATTGATAAAAATATAGGAGGTAGGATGGTAGGAGATAGGAGATAGGATGAAGCATAGTAACATTATATAATTTTCATTTTTAGATATTCCTTTTTTTTTAATAATTAAGAGTTTGTGGAAATAATTCATTGATAAAAAATATAGGAGGTAGGATGGTAGGAGATAGGAGATAGGATGAAGCATAGTAACATTATATAATTTTCATTTTTTAGATATTCTTTTTTTTTAATAATTAAGAGTTTGTGGAAATAATTCATTGATAAAAAATATAGGAGGTAGGATGGTAGGAGATAGGAGATAGGATGAAGCATAGTAACATTATATAATTTTCATTTTAGATATTCCTTTTTTTAATAATTAAGAGTTTGTGGAAATAATTCATTGATAAAAAATATAGGAGGTAGGATGGTAGGAGATAGGAGATAGGATGAAGCATAGTAACATTATATAATTTTCATTTTTAGATATTCCTTTTTTTTTTTTAATAATTTTTTTTAATAATTAAGAGTTTGTGGAAATAATTCATTGATAAAAAATATAGGAGGTAGGATGGTAGGAGATAGGAGATAGGATGAAGCATAGTAACATTATATAATTTTCATTTTTTTAGATATTCTTTTTTTAATAATTAAGAGTTTGTGGAAATAATTCATTGATAAAAAAATATAGGATAGGATGGTAGGAGATAGGAGATAGGATGAAGCATAGTAACATTATATAATTTTCATTTTTTAGATATTCCTTTTTTTTTTAATAATTAAGAGTTTGTGGAAATAATTCATTGATAAAAAAAATTCTTGAATTGAAAAAACATTTGAAATAATTAAAAACAACAACTTTGATCCATAATAAAATATTTTATAGTTATTAATTAAATACTTTATAATTATTTTTATATTTATATAAATATTATATTATTTTTAGCTACAAAATTACTTTATAATAAACATTTACTTTACATTTAATATTTGCTTTACATTTTACATATTTACTTTACACTTAATATTTTTTAATTGAATACATGAAAAATTATACTTTTGTCTGATGTAGAAATAGAGATTCATTATTAATGGCGTTTTATAAATATTTGCACTTGCCTTTAAAAAGTTGAACATGACAAGGTATGACAGAAGGAAAAATCTAAAATATGATAATTTGCTGAACGAGTCAATAATGCGTGAAGTACAAAAATATAACAAAATTTTTTAACTCGAACTTTCTCCTCGTTGCTGCTTCAAGGATTTGAGCATATTGAATTCAAAACATTTCCTACTCTCTGTTGCTAAGAGGGAATCATTACAGAAAGAAATTCAATGTAATGATTTTGGTAGAAATAATCTTTAAAAAAAATATTTTTACTTATACAATTGTAAATAGTAGTGGTTTTTTATTCTATTGAATAATAGAATTTCGTATTATGCATTATAAAAACGCTTCTGTAAATATTTATTAAAAAACACCAACCATGAATTAAGAAAAAAAATTGATAAAATTTTAATTTGAAAACAGTAAATCAATACTACATTACTTCAGGAAAAGTAGTCGATTAGTCGAAAAGTAGTAGTAAAGAAAGTCGATTGTGAAGCATGTTTTTTTTTAATAGATCGCTGCTAATTTATATAAAAAGCTAACAGCTTTTTATATTTGATTTACATTGTTTATGATTTAATAACAACCATTTTGGAAGTCTGATACATATTGCAACAAGAGTTTAGGTATTTACAGTCTAAAATAATGTTAAATTAATTATTATTGCAATCCTGTTTAGCTGGTAAGCTTGAACAACAATTTTGAAACAATGTTAATTTTAGGTATTTAAAAATGAAAAATTTAAATATTTATTATTAATGTGAGCTATTCTTGTTTTAGGTTTATATATTTAATTAAACTGCATTTTTATATCACTAAAGCTAAAACATCGTTTTATATTTATTTATTCAAAGATAGAGATTCATTAATTCATTCAATTTATCACAATAAAAAATTTGTACTTCAACGCTAAATATGAAATCATAAGTTTTCAAAGTAATTATTATTTTATATTTTAAAATACAAAAAAAAATTTTTTTCTAATAAATAACATTAATGCTATTTTATAATATTAATAAGAATCATGCTACGTTAATAATAATAATACTATATTTTTATAATAATAATATAGACACTATTTTATCCTGACTCGTGGATCAGTGGCAACGTGCGCCGCTAGTGAGCATTAGGGTGGAGGTTCAATCTATTGGAGACTTTATTGTAAAAATGTGTTTCAAAAAGCGATGGGACTCGGCGGCTTTTGTGACATTCAGCATCTACTTGGTGGAAGTTTCTGCATCTTCTCCCCTACGATACGCAAATGCGGAATAGTTCCCCTTAAAAGTGCTTCCGGGAGGCACTGTCCTACTTCTTCAGAGACACGTAGCAGAAGTCAGACTTCAAAACAGAACAGTTGCTCCATCAAAACAGAAAACCCCCATTTTTCCCTCCTTCCATGAGGCATACAACAACAATAATATTTCATATTGAATTATTGTTACATTAAAACATCGCCTTTTATTTATTTGTTCAAAGATAGGAGATTCATTAACTAATATAAATATGAATTCGCAAGTTTCCCAAGTAATATATTTTTTATTTTAAAAATATAAAAATATTTTTCCTTATAAATAATATTAATGCTATATTATAAAATTAATAAGAATAATGCTGTGTTATGATAATAATAATAATAATAATGCTTTATTTTTATAATAATATAAATATTTTATATTAAATTTTTGTTATATTAAAATATCACTTTTTATTTATTTATTCAAAGATAGGAGATTCATTAACTTAATTTTTTTCATCAAAATAAAAGATCATCTTATCAACATTAAATGTGAAATCATGAGTTTTCCCAAGTAATTATTTTTTTTTATTTTAAAAATATAAAAATATTTTTCTTAATAAATAATATTAATAATAATAATGCTATATTTTTATAGTAATATAAATATTTTGTGTTAAATTATATAGATATGTCGTTTTTGTCTTCAATTATTGCAAATTTGAATTGATAAATTTTTTTTAAGTTTGATCGTAACTAATTTTTTTATGAGAAAGTCGATCTCAAGAAAGTCGATTTCATTTAGGCCATCCCTATTTTTTTGCCAAACAATGAACGTGATATAACAAAGAGTTTTGTAATAACAATTATATTGAATTTAAAGGAATTAAATGCTTCAATAATTATATGACCTTATTCTATTCATGCAACAAGTTCAAAAATTTTATTCCATTAATGTTTCGTTCTGAAAAATCCATGATTTTCATATCTCAATAGCTTTAGACAAACCGAAAACAAAATAATTATCTCCATAAATAGGAAATCTCTTTTTTGCTGCATTATTTATAAAGCTTCATTTGCTATCTATTTGTCTTTTTGCTATACTATTTTTTCATGTAAAACAAATAAAACATGGAATGTCCTCTAAAGATAGTTTAAGAATTTTTTAAAAAAAGGACTTATTTAAAACTTTAAAATGAACATTTCTAGTAGTTAATTCAAATGAACAATGTTTTATAAATCCATTTTAGCGTTCTTTTTTCAAAACTATCTTTAAACAACGATAAATTAACTTGTAGTATTAATTAATTAATTTTTTTAAATTATTGATAAAATTTTAAATAAAAACGTTTTTTTTTTTCTTATCCCACTTGGTAGACAACAACATCCAAACCAAGTCCTAGAAGACGTATGGTCTCATGGATGGAGGGAAAGGGGGGGAAGACAGCTTCTGTTGTGATGAAGCACCCGTGTAGGTAGAAGTCTGATTTGGCTTCGTGACGCTGACGAAGGAGGGTAGTGCCTTCAAAGTAGACTTTTGGGGGAACTACCAGAAAACTCCTATTAGATAGTCTGATTAACTATGCAAGACGCTGAATATCAAAAACGCCATCGAGTCTCCTAATCTTTCGAAGTGTCTACAATAAAGCCACCAGTGGATTGAACCTGAACCCTAATGCTAACCACCGACGCTCCTTGCCATTGCGCCTCAAGTCGGGCAAAATAGAATGTATATATGTAATTAAAATTTATTTATCGTATCAAATATGAGGATACTATTATAATACTTTACTTTTTAATATCATTGGATACTTTATATTCTTGATGAAGTAACTCGTTTTTTTTTTCGTTAATTCCTTGAGAGTAAGCGTTTTTAATATTTTGAAAAATTTCCCTTAATAATTCTCTAGAAAGAAAATCCTTTTTTGCCTTCTATTACAGTAAATAGACTGCTTTGTATTTTAGCTTTTAAAAGCTAGAATATGATTAAATTTGGGTTTAAATTATAAATAAATTTCTTTTTTAACACAAAATGATTTTACATTTATTGATTTTTGAAATAATAAAAATTATAAATGAAAATTAAGTCGTTATATTTAATAGTTTTTTTTTATTTTGAAATAATAAAAATTATTAATTAAGCTGTTGCCTTATCATTAGTCAATAACTCTTTTAATTAAGAATTAAGGATAGCAAAAGCTTTGAACAAAGCCTTTTATAAAAACATAATTCTACAAGACATTTAATGAATGATTAATTGATATATTTTTGAGCCACTATTTACAGTAATAATATTAACGTATCATTATAGAGGCAATTAGTTTTTTAAACTATCATTAGTCATGTTCAAAAAAATATTTTTGATAATCCAATTTTTAAAAGTACTATATATTGCAATTTCAAAATATTGATAATTTTTTTTCTGAACAGCTACATCATAAACTGTCATATTTAAAGCATGAAATATCATTTATAATCCACTTAAAATATCACACACGATTTTTGCGGTCATTTTTTGTCGCAATAATAATATCTGACACTATTATTTTAACCAATAAAATAGAAAGCAATCATATAAAATATCATAACACTGTCAACAGAAAGAAAATTTCTGTTTTAGGCAAACTTGAAGATGCTATCATTCATTCTTTATGTTTAGTTTTGATTGATTCGTTTTTCCTGCATCAAGCCAATATCTTAACATAAAAAGCTTTAATGGTAGAAATTTTATTCTTTTTTGTGTATTATATATCCAATAATTATGAAACTAAATACGGTATATATTTCCGAATATAAGTCAATCCATGTATAAATCCAGAATGCATTATTTCTTCAAATAATTTACCCAAAGCTCAAAAGTACTAGACGCCAACGACGATAGTTGTAACTCTAGTAACCCTATCTGAAACTAGCAAACTATGATATCTGTAATAGTCTTATTTTATATGCTATTTTATTCATATCTTTCGTTTTGGCGACGCCACAATATACCAGCTATATAAGGAATTACAAAAATAAAGCAACTCATTTTCATAAAACGAATAATTCATCACACTTAAAATTAATGTTTTTCATAAACTTAAAAAAAAATAAGCTAAAGAAATAAAACTATATTTATCGATAATTGGCGATTTATCGCATGCGCCCATATAACGTAGGAGTTCCTACGTTTTTTTGGGAGTTTAGCGGATATGTATATAAACCGACGCCAATAGTTAAGCTTTAGAAAAAGTTCTAAAAATTCTCAGCTCATACAAAGAAATATACTGCATATATTTTTCGTATTTCCAGTCATTTTGTTTTAGAATTGAGAATTCCATAGTCAGTAACAATAGTTTTTTTTAATTGAATGGTAAAAAATGTTTAATAAAAGTTTTTTCACTTTTTTTGTCAAACGAAATCTAAAAATATTGTTGAAAGTTGCACCATAATGTCATTTGTTTAGCCAATTTAAAAAAATTACAGTTCCCTTCTAATTTTAAAATGGAACTTTATTTGCAATAATTAAAAATTTGTTAATAAAATTTATAATTTGTAGCATTGTTGTTAGAATTCCATTGTCAGTAACAATACCTATTGACAAAAAAGTTATTTTAATTGAATAGAAAAAAAATATTTAATAAAAAATTTTTATTTTTTTTTCTAATGAAACTAAAAATATTATTGAAATTTGCATAGAAAAAGAAAGTCATTTGTTTAACCCATTAAAAAATACAAATTTCCTTACTAATTAAACTGGTAAATTCACTAAAGTACTTTTCTGGTAAATTCACTAAAGTACTTTTCTCTAAATTCACTAAATTGAATATACAAAATTCTATGAACACCTGTTTTTTTTTACAAGATTTTAAATATATAACTTAAATATAATATCAAAAAACTTTTAAAGTTTGACCAAATACAAGGCCTCAAACAACTTGCGTTTGAGGATATAACGTTTTTATTTCATCGATCTTATTAAAAAATAACGTAATGTCTTAAGACGATCGAAATCAGTCGATATGAATCTATATATAGATAAGATTTTTTGTGTTAACTTATAAATTATATTGATCTTCATGTCATAGATGTGCCTTTAATGCATTCGGTTTTATTCCATGACATTCACCGATTTTAAGTAAATTTTAGTGTGTGCTAGAACCACCAATTAACTTCATACAAAATTTTGAATGTAGTGAAAAAAGGAATTATTTAAAAAGAAATCCCATTTTCTTTCTTATATTATAATAAATAACTCTTTTGACATAGATTATCTAATAATTGAAAAAAATGTTTTCAATTACTAAAGATCATTCAGAATTAAGTAGTATATATTACGCAAATGAGGAGCAGTTACATTTAAAAGTGTAACTGTTAAAGGCTATCCTAAATGCAATTTCCTATCTAAGTGTAACCGCTAAAGGCTATCCTAAAGGCAATTTCCGTGCCTCATTACCTATTGGGGGACTGTTTGTAGCACACATAATTGGAATACTAGATACACCGATGTTCAACGAAATAAAAACAAGTAATATAAAAAAAAATTTTAAAGTCAATTCCTACTTTTTTTTTTTCACTATATTGCAGAAAATCCTTTATAAATAATTTTCATTCATTTTTTTAAGTTTATCTGGCGCCATCTATTGGTAGATGGACAACTTAACTTAACATGCAACTTAAATCTAAAAAAAAAACTAAAGATTAATTAATTAAATTTAATTAATGAATTAATATTTGAAAAAAAACTGTATTAACATCAAGTGTCATCCACTACAAGTTCAAATACATTTTTTTAAACTTGAGTGGATGAATAACAAGTATTTTATGAACAAGTATTTTATGATTAAAAATTTGAACAAGATATATATAGGGAGAGTGTGAGCTAATACAAGGAATTGAAAAAAAATTGTAGCAGATTAAAAAAAAATGTTAGTTCAATTACCAGAAATATGAGTTTAAATAATTTATCAAGAAAACTTACTTTATAATTTCCCTGTATTGGAACTATAAAGTATAACCTCGTACAGTATATACAGTATAACTTGTTTTTATTTTTACAGGAACCGTACAGTATAACTTGTGTGGAAATTTTCTTCATATTCATAAAAGTAATTTACAGAAAATCAAGGTTTTAAAAACAATGGAAAAAGTAGTAATTAATTTTTTTTTAATAATTTCCATGAATTTAATTGCAAACATATTTTGTAATAATCGTAAAAATAAATTTAATGACAATACGTTTTTTAAAACTTAGTGCACAAATTTTGTAATCTTATTTTAATTTAAATTAACAGGCTCAATCAATTTATTCTAGAAATAAAAATATATTTATTATGTATAGATTTTTGGCTCGCCAAATAAAAAGAAAAATGTACTACTACAAAAATAGTTATTTTGGATTAAATTTTTTGATGGCTTCCTAATATTTTTAAAAAGAGACTTTTTTCAAAAGTAGAGAACATTTGTAAAACGAAGGAAAGATACCGCCAATATATTTTAGCGAACAAGACATAAATAAAAAAATTGGTTTGTTTAAAAGGGAGGAAAAAAAAATGTTTCAAGGTCTTTGGCAAACTTCAGACTTCCTTGCTCAAATTTGTCGTTTCTCAAAATTTAGTATAAAACACTAGTAAAAATTCATACAAAAAAATAACAATAAATAAATAAACAGATTTTCAATTAAAGAATTTTTTAAAATGACTTCTTCAGTAAAGAAAGACTTGCTTTCACAATTTTTTTTTCCACTACTGAGAAAGTATTAATTGAAAATTTATTTAGAAACAGAGTTTCTACTCTCTATACTAATATTATCTTTTTTAAATATTTTTTCGAGTATGCATATTTGCTGAAATAATTTTACGTAAAAAAAATGTACTACTACAAAAATTTTATTTTGGATTAAATTTTTTAATGTCTTCTTACATACAATTTTCCTTTTACAAGGATTTACATGCAAAGAATTCCTTTATTTAACGTATAAGAAGAGTACAATGTACTTCCCAGCAGCAATTCATACAAAAAAAAAGATAATCCAATTAAAGAACCTTTTTTTTAAATGACATATGCAGTAAAGAATAGTTGTTTTCACAATTTTTTTTTCTTAGAGAAAGCATTAATGGAATATGTATTTGAAAGTTAACCTCTATTTATTTAACGTATAAAAAGAGTAGATTGTATTTTCCAATACATACAAAAAAAAAAAGATAATCCAATTAAAAAATTATTTTTTAAAAGGCATATATAGTAAAGAATACTTATTTTCACGATCTTTTCCTTATATAGAGAAAGCATTAATGGAAAATGTATTTGAAAGTTAACCTCTATTTATTTAACGTATAAGAAGAGTAGATTGTATTTTCCAATACATACAAAAAAAAGATAATCCAATTAAAGAATTATTTTTAAATGTAGTAAAGAATACTTATTTTCGCGATCTTATTTTTAAATGTAGTAAAGAATACTTATTTTCGCGATCTTTTCCTTATATAGAGAAAGCATTAATGGAAAATGTATTTAAAAATTAGCCTCTATTTATTTAACGTATAAGAAAAGTACATTGTATAAAAGATAAATTGATGCATTGTAAAAAAATCAATTTAACTATCTTACACTTAATTTCTTCTAAAAAGTCGAATTAATAAAAGTAAAATAAAAAGATATAATTAATCTTTATACCTCCAATATAGGATTTTTTAGCAATAAATACTTTTAATAAATAATTAGTAATGCGTTTTTAATGAGTAAAATGTATACATGCACATAAAAGTTTTTATGTGCATGTATACATTTTCAATAACATGAATATTTTCCGCTATGTTTAAGTTGTTTCTAAGTTGAATCTTGATGATTGAACGAGCCGATTTACTAGTTTCAAAAAAAGTTTTTCGAACATTAAATCTTTTTTTTTTCTCTCTCAGTAACTACTTTTGATCATGTGTTATGAAAATGCAATATCTCGAATTTTATCAACTAATAATCAATAAAATATATCGATGTTTTAAAAAAATTAACAAACTATTTATTAAATCAAAATTTTAATTATATAAAATTCAGTAACGTACTTTTTGAGTCACTTGTCTTCTCTAGAAAATCTTTTAACCGGTTCATTCCATCTAAAAAAAATGAACAAATCTCACTTAAAGCAGCACTAAATCTACAACCAACTTGCAACAGATTTCAGATGTATGTGGTTGTTACATGTTATGTCTGCGAAAAGCAGATGTCCTTACTACAACACGATTGGAAATTTTGTTATAACTAAATTCGCAATGTCATCTGCTATAACAACATTTATTTCCCCACTCTATTTTAACTCACCTACTTTATTATTAATGCAAATAAAATTAAAAAGAATAATCGAGGAATGACGTATTTAAAATGAGAAGGATATTTTCCTAAATATAGGTACCTTGACAACAATGTATGGAAAATCGATGCATAAAATTACGATGTTCGAAACTGGTTTATTCTCAATTTGCATTTAAAGCAATTCAATGATATAATTAAACTAGTTACAAAAACCTTGAAATACAAATATTTCTTCCTCTTTCTACAAATATTCCTCCCTCTATGATATTTTGATCTCATTAATTTATTTTTCTTAAAATTTAGCTTACTTTGAATACTTTGTTGCTACAATTAATTTCTAGTATATGTTAGAAAAATATTTTTAATTGCTCCTCTTTTTATTTTTGTTTCTCTTTACAAATTTAACTTTTGGATTTTTTGATTTTATATTAGATATTATTGCAATGACTCTCAAAATGTGTAGCGCGATTCCTAAGGGATACTGAGTATAATACTAAATTAAAGCATCTTAAGTACATCAGAAAATTAACAAAAGTAGTTTGAAAGAACTTTTGATTAATATATAGTTTACAATGAATTTCAAATTACAAATAAATAAATAATAAAAAATCCCTGATTTTAAAGGAATTCACGTTTTTAATTCTAAAATATTAAAGATCTGTTGTTATTTTCTTATCCCACTTGATCGACAGCATCATTTAGACTAAATCCGTGAACCCGTGTATTCTCATGGAAGGAGGGAAGATGGGGGGCACCTTCTGTTGTGATAGAGCACCCGTAGGTAAAAATCTGATTTGGCTCCTTGTCGCTGAAGAAGTAGGCCAGTATCTTCCGAGTGGACTTTTACGTTGAAATATTCCTTAGTTACATATTGTATGGGAGAAAAGCCAGGAAACTCCCAGCATGTAGTCCGACTAACTAGGCTAACTGAACATCACAAATGCCATCGAGACTCATCGTTTTTTGAAACAACGTCTTACAACAAAGCCGCCAGCTGATTGAGCTTCAGCTCTAATGTTCATAAACGGCGCGGATTGTCACTAAGCCACTAGTCGGGCATATTAAAGATCTTCATTATTTTTACAACGCTCTTTTTTATTTTATTACTCATAAATCAAATACGAATATTTATCAATAATTTAGATATTTCTGTTAATGCATCCTGTTTTGAAGAGAATTATTATTAAAAGCAGACTTCATACTGTATTTATTAATAAATGTATTTAATTTTGCAGTAAAAACTTAAATATTCGTTTGTTACTCATCATTAAATTTCAATACATATGTACTTAATTGTAAAAGAAAAAATTATTTCGTGGTGATTTTTTTTGCCTGAATCTGCCTGATGAACACGGGGAATTAGTACAAGGAAAGGAACGTTCGACCCCCAGAGGCTGTACCTGGGATATTCATTCCAAATTAAAGTGTAGCAGGTTTCCCTTAGATAATGCTGAATTTGCCATACATTTGCTACTTAAATAGCGAAAGATCACAAGCCATGTTTAGTTTTTACAAACGACAAACATCATTATTTAAATTATTAAAATATATTTAGTTGAAATAATTCTGTGCATATTTAGGTTAAATTATAATCCTCTTCACAAAACAATTTGTATCTGAGATAAAAATCAACCTAATGAATAAAGGGAAGGAGAGTTTCAACACCCATAAGCTACAACTGGGATATTCATTCCAAATTATAGGGGATTATTTTTGATGAAGTGTAGCAGGTTTCCTTAGATAACGCTGAATTTGCGATACATCTGCTACTTGAATGGCGGAAGATCTCTAGCCATGTTCAGGTTTTACAAGAAACAAACATTATTAAAATATATTTAAAACATGCATATTTTAAAAAAAAACCTTACTGTTATATATATTTATAACATACATTTAAAAAAATTATTAAAATATATTTAGTTGAAATAATTCTGTGCATACTTAGTTTAAATTGTATTGATCTTTACAAAACATTGCTTTTATTCAATTCCTTCTATTAGCTCACACTCTCCATATATATATCTTGTTCAAATTTTCAATCGTTCATAAAATACTTTTTATTCATCCACTCAAGTTCAAATACACTTTTTTGAACTTGTAATGGATAACACTTGATGTTGATACAGTTTTTTCAAATATTGGTTCATTCATTAAATTTAATTAAGTAATTTTATTTTTTTTTTAGATCTAAGTTGCATATATCTACCAATAGATGGATAAACTTAAAAAAAAGAATGAAAATTATTTATAAAGGACTTTCTGCAATACAGTGAAAAAAGTAATTTTTTTTTTATATTACTTGTTTTTTCTTTTGTCAGAAGTGAACTAGCTACATTTTAAATCGGATTCTCTCTGTAACAGATGAATGTAATCCTCCTCTCAATTTCACCCATACACTGTTAACCTACTTAAAATTACTTACTACTCATATGGACGGAATAATTTTATATTATTTATAAAATAAAATAATTTATTTTATATTATATTATTTTTATCATATGGACAGAACAAATTTAAATTGTATTCCTCTTCGCAAAGCATTTTGTATTTAAGATAAATCTATGACAGTTTTTTTTTGTTGTTGTTGTTTGAAGTGAACTAGCTACATTTTAAATCGGATTCTCTCTGTAACAGATGAATGAAATCTTCCTCTCAATTTCACCCATACACTGCTAACCTACTTAAAATTATTTACTACTCATATGGAAGGAATTATTTTATATTATTTGTAGAATAAAATTATTTATTTTATATTATATTATTTTTATCATATGGACAGAACAAATTAAATTATATTCCTCTTTGTATCTGAGATAAAATCTATGATTGCGTTTTTTTTTTGTTGTTGTTGTTAGAAGTGAACTAGCTACATTTTAAATCGGATTCTCTCTGTAACAGATGAATGAAATCCTCCTCTCAATTACGCTCATACATTGTTAACCTACTTAAAAACAATTTCCGTTGTTTTTCGACATAGTAGGTCGGTTTCATTTCGCCTTCATTTTATGACACAGATTCGCCCTATTGCTGTTTCACTCTGCGAAAAGTGACAGCTCGCAGATGTCGATACCTCTACACAAAAAAGTGAACTCATTGTCAAGGTCTTTTGAGTTTCGCCATGTTGGAATGAGCGTATTTGTTATGCTCGTTCGATGAATTTCAGTTTTATTTCAAATACCATTTACAAAATCAAAATCATTCAGGCATAACAAGCCTCTCGGCGTTTTATTTACATGTTTTTGATTTATTAAGTAACAAGCAGATACGATTATGCATTGCCGATTACTTGCATTTCGATAAGTTTTATTGAGTAAATATATAAATAAGGATTGCAAAATTAAAAACCAGAAAAAAATATAATTTATTTTATAGCTTTTTGATACCAAAAGAAGTATACTAATGAATATAATCTGATTATAAAGTCGCTTAGGGCGAAAGTAGATAATACGACATTGGTGAATTTTTTTATTATATATAAGAAATATGTTATGTAAAACTTTTTTCAAACAAAAAAAAAAATATTTATTGCAAGTATTGATAAGTATTGATTAGTATATTTTTAGATGCCTTCTTAAATTTTTAAGAATTAAGATAGTGTTGCATTATAATATATACATCATTATGCATTTTAATATATATAATGTAATATATACTACTAAAAAATAAATATTTTTGCAAGTATTGATTAAAAAATGATGGGTATATTTAAAGATGCATTCTTAAAATTTTAAGAATTAAGATAGTTTTGTATTGCAATATATACTACATTATGTATTATAATATATCGTATTATAATATATACATATATATATATATATATATATATATTATAATATCTACTATTAAAAAATGAATGAATATTTATTGCAAGTATTGATAAAAAAGCTGGGTATATTTTAAGATGCTTTCTTAAAATTTTAAGGATTAAGATAGTATTGCATAATAATATACACTTTTTTACTATTAGATTTATATACTTTATAGAGGCAATTTTTTTTCAAATATTTGTGAGGAAAGGTATTTTGCATCTGCAGTTTTAAAATTTACATTATATACGTTTCCAATAATTTAAACATTGATTTTTAAATATAAAGTCTATGTAAATAAATAATTTTCTAAAGAAGAAAGAAATTTTTTAATTAAAATAAATTTAATTAAATTAAAGAAATTTTCTTAATTTTTTTCTATACTTTCTAAGTAAATTTTCTAAAGAAAAATAGAACAATAACTTAATCAAGAAAAGTGTTTAACATTTGAATTTTTGAATTGAGTTAAATATATTTTTTCATAAAATATTATTCCTATGATTATCAATTAATAATAAATATGTAAACAATCTTTAAAACTTTTAATTTTATTTAATTATTATTTTATTTTTATTTTATTTATTTTAACTATATAATATTTTTTCCAGAACAAATGTTATATAATAGATTGATCGGAATTGATTGAAATTGATTTATTTGATATCTAGCAGTAAAATGAGAAAAATTGTGTTAATCATTTATTGCATTTCTCCGATAATTTTCAATTTGGGGCTTATTAAGCTTTAGTTACAACAACAACAAAAAAAATTTTTTTTAATACAGCTGAAAAATCAACTCAATATTTTTTTATATATATTTTTATAGTTCAAGCCTTAAAATTATAAAGCTTGAACTATAATAATATTCTAATAACTATAATATAAATAAATTTATATATTTACAATTATATTAAATATGTAACAACATGTTGTAATTACTGTTTTTTATAGGATGCATTTCTAATTATAATAATCTTCACAAAAGTAAGCTTAAACAGAAAAATAATTTATTATCATCTGTTTTAAAAGAAGTTAAAAAATAAAAAGCTAAAAAAATTTTTTATTTTTTTAAATATAGCTGAAAAATTAACTCAGTATTTTTTTAAAAAATATTTCTAGAGTTCAAGCCTTAATGTTGTTATAGAAGTATGTAACAACATGTTATGATTGCTGTTTTTTATAGGCTCCGTTTCTAATTATAATAATCTTAACAAAAATAATTTAAATAGGAAAATAATTTTTAATTTATTATCCGTTTTAAAAGAAGTTAAAAAATAAAAAACAGTAAATTTTTTAAAAAATATAGTTGAAAAATCAACTTAACTATTTCTACAGTTCAGGCTTTAAAGTTGCTATAGAAGTATGTAACAACGTGTTATGATTGCTGTTTTTTATAGGATGCTTTTCTAAATATAATAATCTTAACAAAAATAAGTTTAAACGGAAAAAATAAATTTTAATCTTTTATCATCTATTTTAAAAGCAAGTACAGTTAAAAAAAAAAATCAAAATTCTTCTGTATATTTATTAAATAATAAGATTTTAAAATATTGATCGAAATTCTTTCAATAAACTAGAATGCGTACTTACTTGATTCTTTTAAGCACAGAAGAGAAATTTCAGCTGCAGAATAATCTTACTGCATGTCAGAAAAAAGTTTGTGCTCTCCCAAGGTAAAATTCAAAGAGCAAAAATTGAAGTGCTGCACCTTTTCATCATAATACTCGTACAAGACATTCTATTGTTTCTTTGACTTTCCTGGAACATATGTTAGTCATTTTCTTACTTAATACTCACAATGTTCTTTTCGTGCTCTTGTAATTTGAGTTATTACAGAGAAGAAGAATGATAATAAATCGAAAATGGATAATTATGGTTTGTTAAGTTTTGTTTTGTCTTAAATTCAATCTTTCGAAATACGTTTATTTTTTATTTCATTTCATTCTAAGTATTGTCTCTGACTTCAAAATAAAATTCTAAAAGACCATTATTTCAACATTTCTGAATTAGAAGCATTAAGAAAATTTATAAATCAAATTCAGTATTGTATAAATAACATTTTTCAAATAAGTATTGTAAGTAAATGATTAGAAATCATTAGAAGCAAAAAATGAAAATACAGGGGTTTTTTTTCATTTAATGTTCCAATAAAAATATATATTTTATGGTTAAGTCTATTTTGGAAACTTAATGGATAATTCTACTTTAAAAAATATTGTTAAAAACAGCTACCAAAGATCAGTTCAGGCCTTAAAATTGTTATAGAAGTATGTAACAACATGTTATTATTATTAATTTTTATAGGATGTGTTTCTAAAATAAAAATAGTATTTAAAATAATACTAAAAACGCTTACCTGTGATAGCCAGTTAGATGCTTGGCTATCAACCGTAAGGCTGTGTAAGTATTTTCCTGTTCCATGTATAGATTTACCAGCCCTAAAATCAGTACTAACCAGTATTCTGGTTAAAGATGTACATTCAAAAATGTTTTTCTCTCATTTCATTTTAAAGAAGTCTCCCGTAGTAAGTTTTAAGAGAGACTGGATACTAAAAAACTACTGCATCAATTGCTCAAGGTCAAATGCAGGTGGTATTCAAAATAAATACATTTTTTAAAACTTATTCAGTCTTTATATTTTTTATCTCCAGCAATTTTCAGTTTTTTAATTTTAAATTAAAGGTGTACATTCAGAAACGCTTTCCTTCAGTTGCTTTTTAATAAAGTCCTTCTATTAGCTCACACTCTCCCTATATATATCTTGTTCAAATTTTCAATCATTAATAAAATATATTTTATTCATCCACTCAAGTTCAAATAAATTTTTTTTGAGCTTGTAGTGGATGACACTGGATGTTAATACAGTTTTTTCAAATATTAATCCAGTAATTAAATATAATTAATCAATTTTAGTTTTTTTAGATTTAAGTTGCATATATCTACCAATAAATGGCCCCAGATAAATTAAAAAAATAAATGAAAATTATTTATAAAGGACTTTCTGCAATATAGTGAAAAAAAAAGAAGGAATTGACTTAGAATTTTTTTTTTTTATATTACTTGTTTCATTTTAAAGAAGTTGCTCGTGGTATGTTCTAAGTGAGACTGTTTAATGCAATACTGTCGCGTCTATAACTCAAGGTCAAATGCTGGTATTAAAAAAAAATGTATTTTTTAAAATTTATTTACTGTTTTTATTTTTTTTTTATCTACAGTAATTTTCAGTTTCTTAACTACAAATTAGAGGTGTACAATCAGATATGATTTCCTTCTTTTTCTCTTTTCATTTTGAAGAAGTCATTCGTGGTATGTCCTAGGTGAGACTGTTCTACAAAAGTGCTGTATCAATAGCTCAAGGTCAAATACAGATATTAAAAATAAATGCATTTTCTTAAAACTTTTCAACGTTTATATTTTTTTAATCTCCAGTAATTTTCAGTTTCTTACCTTCAAATTAAAGGTATACATTCAGAAATGCTTTCCTTCTTTTTCTCTTTTCGTTTTAAAGATGTTTCTCGGGGTATGGCTAGGTAAGACTGTCTACAACAAAAGTGTTGCATCAATAGCTCAAGGTCAAATGTTGTCATTAAAAATAAATGCATTTTTTAAAAACTTATTCAATGTTTATTCCAAGTACTTTTCAGTTTTTTCCTTCAAATTAAAGAGAAATTCTTTCCTAATTTCTTTCTTTTTATTTTAAAGAAGTCGCTTATGGTACGTCCTAGGTAAGGCTGTCTGCAACAAAAGTATTGCATCAATAGCTCAAGGTCAAATGCAGGCATTAAAAATAAATGCATTTTTTAAAACTTATTTACTGTTTAGATTTCTTTTATCTCTAATAATTTTCAGTTTCTTACTTACAAATTAAAATTGTAAAATACATCTAAGGAGTGCAAATTAATATAATTTTAATAATTCTAATAAAATTCCCTAGATTGTATTGTTATTTTATATAACAATTTATTTTATTGTTATTTTATATGACAATTTACGTGATAAAAATAAACACATTAAAATATATGCATTTTAAAAAAAATCTTATTCAATGTTTATATATATTTATTTTATCTCTAATAATTTTTAGTTTCTTACTTTCGAATAAATATTATAAAATACAGCTAGGGAATGTAAAATGATATAATTTTAATAATTCAAACAAAATTTCCTAGAATGTATTGTTATTTTATATACTAATTTACACGATAAAAATAAACAAATTAAAAATAAATGCATCTTTTTTAAACTTATTTATTGTTTATATTTTTTTTATCTCTAAAAATTTTCAGTTTCTTACTTTCAAATTAAAATTATAAAAGTGCAAAATAATATAATTTTAATATTTTAAATAAAATTCTCTAATTTGTATTGTTATTTTATACAACAGTTTACATGACAATGTGTGAAATTTATCATTTACAAAAACATTTGGTTGGAATACTACCAATTAAAAATTCGATGAATGAATTTCGCAAGTGTTGGCAAAAGGAGCGAGAACAGTTACTCCTGTTGAGATAGACAGCAGAGCCGAGTTACAGATTTTTTTATTATTATTTATTCTGAAACTACCGGAAGTTGTCTCGACGAACAGTTACCGCAGTGATTCACGGAGATGCCGGGTGAAGCGAAATCTTTCCTTAAGGTCAAAGCATGCAACGCGCGAAATATTCTTGTGTCGGTTTTATTTTTATTCACTATCTTAACGCAAGCAAGTAATATTTAAAAGTGTAAAAAATATATATGTAATTACATATGAAATATTTCACAGATAAACAACAATAATTGTGAAAGATTACTCTCTTAATCTTGCATTCCTCTCTATCAAATAAACATGGGTTTAATTTTTCTTGTGATAAGCTTGGTTTTTGCATTGTTTTTAAAAATATTATCAATTTAACATTAAAGAATATAGTATATATATATATATATATATATATTTGTGGGGGGGGCGGAGTTCTGATCGCCAAGTGACTAGTTCTGTGGCACTTGTGTTACAGCTTTCAGGTTCAAGTCTTGGCGTGGTTAGGTGGTGCCATGGGTGTTTGCAGTGGTTCAGAATCGGCTTTAAACCGCAGGTCCCTGTCTAATATGACTGTAGAAGGTTGGGCACAGAGCTGACAACCGTACCCCGTAAAAATGAAAATGTATCCTGTCTCGAAATTATAAGGGCGCCTTGGCCCACCATGGGGCTGTTGCGTCAATGAAGAAGATATATTTTTTGAATTATATAGCTGATGATGTATATACAGTTTAAAAGAAATTTCCTTTCCATCTTTCAGGTTGTTAAATTTCACTATCAAATAATATATTTTCTTTATTTTCCTGTTCATCAGTGATCAACGTGTTTCATTTATATATGATACGAGTAGTCTACTGACGGGAGAGAGAATTTGAATGAGAAACTACTCAGCACTTTTGTATGAAGAGAGAGATAACCCAGAAAACTCCCAGAGGCTATCTAAATATCAATATATAATGCGCTCCCATACACAATAACGATTAGCATTTGTGTCTGTTTCTTAGTACAATGATTGCAACGCAAGCCAATAGTGGACGAAAAGCTGTTTTACACGTTGTAGCTCGTTCACAAATATGGAACTGTATGGTATTAAAAATTATTCATGTAATTGTTAAGCAAAAGTTTAATACGTAATGATTAATTAGTTTTTAATACAAAAACTATTTCAGTTTTTTAACATTGTATATATACTGCTATATAACTCCTTAAAATATACGAATCTCTGCGAATGCGAACATAAAATTTAACATACATCTTAAAATGTTGAACACATATGAATATAATATTTTACTATTTAAACAAAAATAAATTAAGGAAAATTTGAACCCGAAAATAATAAATCTCTAGTCTGAATTGAATTGAAAAAGAGAAATATTCAGTATTTAAAGCACAAAGGGCAATATTACTTCCTTGAAATTGACTGGAAAGGTAAAAAGAAAGCTTTATACTGAGTTAGAAACATTTTTTCTTAACCCACTTGGTAGACAGCAACATCTAGACCAAGTCAAAAACCCATGTGGTCTCATGGAAGGAAGGAAAGGTGGCCCAGCTTCTGTTGGAATGGAGCACCCGTAGATGTCTGACTTGACTCCGTGACTATGAAGAAGGAGGGCAGAGCCTTCCATGAGAACTTTAAGGAGGAACTACTCTGCATTTGCGTATCGTATGGGGAAAAACCCGGGAAAAATCCTACCAGGTAGTCCGAGGCAAGATGCTGAACGTTCCAAACGCCATCGAGCCTCTTCGTTGTTTGAAACAGTGTCTACAACAAAGCCTTCAGAGAATTGAACCTCAGTCATATACAAGTATTTATATAAATGAACGAATAGAATCAGTCATCTACTCATCTGTTAAATAAAAAAAAATATCTTAATAAGATAGAAAAAGATATCTTAATAAGATAAAAAAAATATATCTTAATAGGTTAAAAGCGATATATAAAAAAGATATCTTAATACGTTAAGTCAATTGAATGAAACTACTCTAACTACTAAAAGCAACATCATGAACTGCATTTCAAAAAGAAACGTGACTTTGCTTAATACATGTGAACAAACAGGCGTTTAACAGTTTTAACAATTTTTAATATATTTGTAATATTTAAAATAATATTTTAAATAAAAGTAATTATTGAATAATAACTGCGATGTTGGCAAAAAATATACTAATTATTAAGGAAAATTATTCATTCGTTTTCATTAAATAATTACCTTCCTTTTAGTAATGTTCTTGAGTGTGTCGGTAAATTCAAAAATTTTCTCGCTTCATATATTTCTAAGTATACGTAAGAAGTGCATGAAGCGAGACTATCCTTTTTTCACTAGTTGAATTTGAAATGAGACTTTTATAATAGATGACTCAATGATGAAAGATGTAAATAATGACATCCGCATGAATGTCAATTCGTTTTCTAAGCTCGATTTTCTTTATTTAATAAATGCTTTTAAAAATGTCTTTTATTTGAGTTTCTAATATTAAGAGAAATTTTGGGGATTTTAAAAATGAAATTGATTGTTGTAACATTATATTTTCTAAATGTAAAAATGCTTAGTGAAAAAAAATATTTAAATAATGTTTATAAAATTTTATTAAATTTATAATTTATTAAATATTTTATTAAATTCATAATTTATTACATATTTTAAAAAATTTATAATTTATTACATATTTTATTAAATTTATATTTTATTTATTTTTAAAATTAAAGAATATTTATGATTATTAATAAAATATAATAATTATAATTGCTAATATAAAAATGTAATAATTATAATTGCTAATATAAAAATTTAATAATTATAATTATTAATTTTATATTTTATTATTATTAATTTAATAACAATTAAATTAATATTAATTTTATTAAATTACTTTTATTAATTTGTTATTTTATTTTATCAATGAAAATAGCAATTTTGAATATATTGTAATAATTCCCTGTTTGATATATTTTACATTAGGCAATTTAACTACAAGATCATTTTGTATTCAGAATAAAAAAAAAAATAGCATGTACAAATTATTTTTATTATCAAAGTTTACAAAGTTGGTTGCATTTCTCTCAAATAAATAAACTAATTAGGGATATAATTGTGATATAAATTACAAAACAAAGTAGTTTGGCATTATAAAGGGCCTTAGTGATGTTACTGTTGCGAAAAAAAAAAAAATCACAGAAAAAAAAATATAAAGAAACGGAAAGAGAAACGCTAGCAAAATAATGAAATTAAACAAGAATAAAATTCTTTAAAGCGCTCACGATATTGAAAATAGAAGCATACGGTTACACATTCTCAATTTGGTTCAATTTAATATTTATTAACATTGACCTCTCAAGTAGATTAAATTGCGATTCGGTATCGGTATAATTGCAGAAGGTCTTATTTCTTGTGAAATGTTTTGTTTGTTGATAAAAAGGAGAGTGCTGTGTCTAATACTCAGTATCCTGCAGTGCGAAACAGCATCCCTTGAGTAATCTATTCATGGTAAAAGGGAAAGGCGGTGGATAGCTTCTGTTGTTGTATAACACCTGTAAGTAGAAGTCTGGCTTGACTCCATGTGGTTAAAGCAGGACAGTATCTTCCGGGAGGACTTTTAAGGAGAGATACTTACTCCGCATTTACGTTATCATTTTGGAGAAAACCCAGAAAACTTCCGACTAATGAGACAAGATGCTAAACATCCCAAACGCCATCGAGTCTCCTCATTTTTTGAAACAGTGTTCACAACAAAGTCACCAGAGGATTGAATCTCAATCCTAATGCTCACCAGCGGCGTGTGATGCCACTGAGCCAACAGTCCGGTTTTCCATTTTGCAAATGGTAGGTCTGGCATTCTGTTCTCAATTTGGAAGTATTTCAGTTTGGATATGTTTTGGATGTGTTTCAGTTTGGATATAAGTATACAAGTTTGGTCGCATTGCTCTCTATTACATACACTTATTAGAGGTATAATTAGGATATAAATTATGAAACAAAATAGTTTGTCAATATAAAGAGGCTTAAGCGATGTTATTGTTGCATTCGAAAAAAAAATATATATAAAAAGATATGAAAGAAAAGCGTTGGCAAAATAATGAATTAAACTAAGAAATTCTTTAAAGCGCTAACAAGATTGAAAATAGAAGCATGATTAATAATAATAAAGTTTACAGGTTATAAGATTCAAAAGGTTATAAGGATAAAGTTACAGATTCAAAATTTGGTTCAGGTTAATATTTATTAACATCGACCTTTCAAGTAGATTGAATTGCCGTTCTACATTGGTGTAATTGCAGTAGGTCTTATTTCTTGTGAAATATTTGGTTTGTTGATAAAAAGAAGAGTGTTGTGTCTAATACTCAGTATCCTGCAGTGCAAAACGACATCCCATGAGTAATCTATTCATGGATGGAGAGAAAGGGGCGTATTGGAAAAAACCTGGGAAAACTCCCACCAAGTAGTCCGTCTCACGAGGCAAGATGCCGAATATCCCAAACACCATCGATCTCATCGTTTTTTGAAACAGTGCCTACAACAAAGCCGCCAGCTGATTGAATCCCAGCCCTAATCCTCATTAGCGGCGCACGTTGCCACTGAACCGCAAGTCGGGCAAAAAGGAGATTTCTCCATTAACTGCTTGGAAATCACATTTTTAA